>CM040240.1:163210564-163810564 GCA_022545495.1 Chrysanthemum lavandulifolium | reverse complement strand
AGAATCAACAAAACCAACATGGTGATCGAATGACTATCAAGTCTCAAGAACATTTTGAAAAATCCGGAGGTGGGACAAGTGGTGTGCTCGAGAGCTAGCAATTTCCACCACTTCCGTTATGGTCTCGGTTCTTGTTCTTGAGAAACGTGAAGATTAGGCAAGTCATTCTTGCTAGTCACCGGTCTAAATTCGCATGTTTGCTTTTAACCGTAAATCGTGAAAGTTTAGAATCAATTCTAGACGGTTTAGGAGCAATTGAGGGTTTAGATCTTTGGATAACCGTAGGTTGGACGATTTAGTACTTCCATTATTAGAGGAAGTACCGGTCCTTTGTCACCCGGTTTCTCGACCCATTTCCTACGTAAATAATGGATCATCACGAACAACACGAATTCTTGACATTTGTGATAAAGCATCACGTTTTCAACCGTCCCGAATCGTCGAAGTCGAGAGATTCCATGAGAAAAGAATCAAATGGATAGAGGTAAAGGGATAAAGAATCAAAAGGGTTAGAGGGTAAAGAGGAATATTTTGGTATTTTGAAAACATGATGTAAAAACAAAGAATGAAAATCTTTTGGGTTTTTGATTTTTATAAGAAATATATATAGATATAGATAGATGGTATGAACAAGGAGTGAATATTCAAATCACTAATCGCTAAATGTAAGACTATTAGCACTGCTCCCGGCGCCTAAAATTTGATCCGCCCCCAAACGGTCAAGTTTAATCACTCAAGCCGCCACTGTGAATGGCCAACCGTAACAAACTTAAAGCATTTCGAAGCAAATGCAATGAAGATCGAGGAGATTATAGTGTTTCCCGTGTCGTTAAGTCCCAACGAGTCGTGCGAGAATAGTCAAACGTGTAGTGATCGAGAGAATTTGAAGCGGATAAAGAGATGTGATTGATTATAACTACGAAAAAGTGAATAAATTATAGGGGCTTAAATGCAAATTAAAGGAAATTAAAAAGATAAACTATATTAAATAAACGCTATCACTATTTGTAAAATCTAATGTTTTTGATTTTTCTTTTATAAAACTTAATTTAAAGACTACGTGACGTACAAAAGAAAATGTGAAAATAAATCAGTATTAATCCTAAAAATATAAAAATGACATTTTTACAAACCTAATGATATGAGAAAATTTTAAGAAAAATAAAATTATTTTTATAACTATTTAATTAATTATTATTAATTAAAACTATTTTACTTATTAAATAATAGCCTAAAATACAAGAAAATATGAAATAAAGCTAGAAAAATAAAATTATGACTTGGAAAATCTAAAATAACAAAATAGAATTTTCAAAACTATTTTGTATTTTTCTCGATTATTTTCTATTTTCTATGAATTAAAAAGCATTTAAATCTACTTAAATTGCTTAAAAATACAAATTTAACTAAGAAAATCTGAAAAATATTTTTTGACTTTTTATATTTATCTTAACCTAATAAAATGAAAAATTATTTTTTGAAACTTTTCAATTATTTGTATTAAATGCTAATTAAAAAGGCTTAAAACCGATTTTAATTAAGAAAATACCAAACAGTCTTAGAAAAATCTGAAAATTCAAGATAAGCTTAAAATAATATGAGGAATCTAGGAAAATATAAAACAGTGCTTGTGTGAAGGAAATTGAGGTGCAGTGGAAAGCGCTTATAAATAAGCATTTGGATAAGCCAAAAGCTACAAACAAGCTACCAACCGATTCTGTGTCGTAAATAGCTAAAGTACCTAAATGAAACAAGTTTCAACTATCCTAAGCCTCGAAATACGCAATGCACGATTTGATGAATTGAGATAAAGTGCTAAAAATCGATTTTGGGCCTACTTGCGTTTTAATCAATCACTTATCCAATAAGCAAATCGGGCAACATGAAATGTAGACCTCAAGGAGACCTAGCAAAGAACTTATAAACCGAGATGAGACCTTGATAAGCTCAAGCGAGCTTGTGGCAACCTCGCAAGTCCTCTGCGGACTCAAGATAATCGAGTCACAGACAGGCAAATAAGCCCATCTTGATAAGCGGTTTTCAAGCTTGTAGAAAATTATAAAAATTATGCAAAATCATAATAAGTAATTAGACCAAATGAACTAGAAAACCCCAAGTTTCCTTAATTTGACCTAGAACCGAGCTCATGAAAATTCATCCTAGTTAGGTGAAAATCTGGAATTTCAACATTTGACTTTTGAAAACAGATTTTGAAGTTTGACTTTAATGAACTTGCAACTGATTTTAAGGACTGAATATGATGTAAAATGTTGAAATGAAACTACATTAAGCTACTCTAGTGATATTTTAACACAAAACAAACCTTTGGTTTTATAAAATCCTAACTGACATGAATTTAAAACAGGATCAATGTAATTTTGACTTTGAGAGTGCACAAGTGATATTTGATGGTGAATTGGTTCAAGTGGACTATATTAAGACCTGCATAGATGTGATTTAAACATAAACCAAAGCTAAAGCTCAATCAACCCCACTGTTCCAAACACTATTTTAGAGACTGATTTGAACTTTTAAACTAAGCTAGTTACTGATTCAACTCATTCCACCACTTAAACTAAACCTAACATCCTAATTACATCTAGATAAACAGGTTTAAGATGTTTTAATAATCACAAGTTCAAACACAAACACAAACTGAATAAAAATTGAAAATGAGAAAAACAAAACTCACAAGAGATCCAGTTATGCAGCAGCTTATACAGAACCAACCCTACACTATCCTAATCTAATTCCACCCATATCCATGCTCATCATTAGCCCAACATCATTTCCATTTCCAAATGCACCCATTTTGACTTTCATTGACCAAGCACCTAATTTGATTGAAACTGTTTTATAAGCTTACAAAAGTTATATAAAGCTTAAATAAACTGGTTTAACTTAAAATAAGCTAATAGAAGCTTTAAGACAAGAGTTTGAAACTCAATTTTTCAACAAATGAACCTCTAAACATGAAATATAAATGGAACCTTGGATTAAGACTCGAAATGAATTAAAATGACTAAGTATCTTAGTTTGAATACAATAAAAGCTTAAGATTACATTTTAAAGTACTAATTGAGAGAATTTAAGAAAGACGACATACAATGAAATTGAAAAACTAACTACTACTACATCTTCTTGCTTTTCTTCTTTCTTTTATACCCAAACAGCTTCTCTCTCTCCTCTGATCACTTCCCACTTGGTTTCATAGCCATTGGATGACTTGAGCCAATTTTGGCCATTGATCAATTTTTTGGCGGGAAAAAGTATTTTGACCTCTGGCTCTGAAACTGCAACTAGGGGGGGTGGATTGTAGGTGTAATGATTGTGGAGGGTGAGTTGAAGAGATAAGGTGAGGGGAAAGGTGTTGGGAGAAGGTATTGCGGGGCTAGTCAATTGGGAAGAAAGTGAATAGGGTGGGCGGCAAAAGTGGTTTGTTGGTTTTGACTTGGGGTCCAAAAGGGAGGGTCAAGGGTTTTGATGGGGGCTCAGTGGTAATGGCGGGGTCTAAAATGCAATGAAGGGTCATGGTTACTTATTTTGACAAGGGCTTGTTATGTAATTCGCCAACATGAGGGACCATTTCGCCAACATACCAAAGTTCTCACAAGGGTCACTATTGACAAGTTTCAATAGTGCAAGGATTATTTTGACATTTTCAAATTTTAAAGGACCATTTGTGACAATTTCAAAACTTGAGGACTAAAGTTGTAATTTTGCAATTTTTGATTTTAAGGACTAATTTTGACAACTCATGAATCCCTAGGGACTTGAGATGATATTTTCTTTATTTAGGTTTAACAGGACCTGCTTTTTGACAACTTTTGAAACTTGGGGACTAAAGCGCCAATTATGCAAACTTGATCGCTTTTCACCGTATTTTGATAATTTTGCATTTAAAACACATAAAACACTTATTTGTGATATTTTTATCATTTTGATGCATTTAAAGTGTTTTCGGATGTTTTGTAGTTTAAATGGTACAAAATGATGAGTATTTAGACACTCATCACTTTGCCATCCACATTTGCACTAAGTCACGGGGTTTTGTTCCTCATCCTCATCAAGTGTTATGGCATTGCGCCCGCCAAACCGATTGATGTATGAGGTATAGAGAGGGATTTGCGGTTAAAGCATACCGATATAGGATTAGTTCAAGAAATCCACAATCTCATGAAAAGAGGTCCATCCCTTGCTCTGCTTTTGGTCGGAAAAGCTACCATGTTGTGAGTCTTGACAAATTGTAGTGCAGACCATCTTGAGAGAGAAAATGAGAACATGATGATCATTTAGGGTGTAATTGATGTTTTATGAAAGCCAATTGAGTTTTAGTACCAATTGAGAGGTTTGAGAATTTTGCAAGTTTGATAACTTCTACTTAAATGATAACTTTGAGAGTAAGAAAGTAGATAAGTATCAAAGATTTTAACCCTCTAAGTATGCTAAGAGAGCGAAAATTACTCAACGACTAATTTTGTAAAATGGTTAAAACCTGACAGTATCAACGGCTATATAGCAGTATCAAGTTTTATACTAGCAGTACAAAGTTGGCCTAGCAGTACAAACTTTTTGAGCAGAAATTGACTTAGCCGTATGAACTTTAAGAAAGATTTAAAATAATATTTTCCATACTTTTTGAGGATTGTACTGCCTTAAAACAACCAAGAACATAGTTTTTAGCAAACTACCAGCTTTCAACGGATTTGATATGTCTTTACCAAGAGCCGTTTGCTCTGGACTAGCCAACTCTTTACCGTGAAGCATGGTGTGTTGATAACCATATAGTTTTTGGCAAACTATCAGCCATGAACGGATTTGATTAGTCTTTACTAGAAACCAGTTGCTCTGGACTAGTCAGTTCTTAATGTGTGTAAGACATGGTGAACTGATTACCATTTGGGGTGTGATACATGTCACACAATGTAAGTCCACAGCTCAATGCACCCATGATTCTTTCACAACTTGTCAATGTTAGTCCAAAACCAAGAAAACATAGAGAAAGATGTTTTCCTTTATGACAATACAAACTATGACTAACAGTGACAACCATAACACATTAATTTGCACTAGCAGTACAAATTATACAACTAGCAGTACAAAAACCCTTCCAGTTACAAAAATATCAAGAAATCAAAACACTTAAGGGTTAAGCATTATAATACCTGTTATCAAGTACTGAAACCTCCCCACATCAAAAGCTTTAGTTAAGAGATCAACAAAGTTGTGTTCAATATCAACCTTAACAAACTGAATTAACTTTTTCTCATTGCAATCTCTAATAAAATGGTGTCTGATTTCTATGTGTTTTGTTTTAGAATGATGAACTGGATTTTTAATAATGCAAATGGTACTGCTATTGTCAATATAAATTATAGTACCCATGAAATTATACCCATAGTCAAGCAGTTGGTTGTGAGTCCAAAGTACTTGATTGCAGCAGCCTAGCAAAGTAGCCACATATTCGCCTTGATCGTAGAGGTGGCTACTATGGTCAATTTCTTGCATTGCTGTGAAACCAATCTTCTTCCTAAGAACCGCCAACCTCCGTTGTTGATTTCCTATCTAAACCGGGACCAAGATAATCACCGTCTCGAATATGCTACAAGATCAAAGGGACTCTCTAGGATACCATAGGCCCAACTTAGGATAGCCTTTAAGGTACCTAAAGATCCTCTTCACAAATGTCAAATGAGAGACCTTGGGAGTAACTCGAAACCTTGCACATACACACACCGAAAACATAATATCCGGCCCGAGGAGGTTAGGTACATTAGAGATCCAATCATAGATCCAGAGGTGTAAACATCAACATCTTCTCCGCACACATCTTTCACCAATAGTTTCTCAGTGTCAAAAGGTGTGCTAGCTACTCTGGAATCTATAAATTGGAATTTTCTCATAATGTCTGCCACATATATATCTTGACTGATAAATATATCATTTGGTCTCTGCTTCACTTGTAGGCCCAAGAAGAAAGTGAGTTCTCCCATGGAACTCATTTGGAATTTGTCATGCATCAGCTTTTCAAATTCAACACACATTTCTTTCTTTGTAGCACCATAGAAAATATCATCTACATACACAGTATAAGCGGGATCTCTCCTTGAGCTTGATGAACAAAGTCGATCAATCTTACCCATTTTAAAGCCATTCGCAACAAATATGTAGCCAAGTGGTTCATACCATGCCCTTGGTTCTGATGCGCACCATAAAGAGCTTTCACCACCTTGTATACCTTGTTAGGATGATCGGGATCAATAAAACACGGATGTTGTGAGACATAGACCTCCTCTTCAATTGTGTCATACAGAAAGCACTCTTGACATCCATTTGGTATACCATAAAGCCCATAAAGGAAGCATAGGCTAAGAACAACCTTATTGCTTCAATCCTAGCAACTGTGCAAAGACTTCTTCATAATAAATTCCTTTTCACGTGTATTCCCTGTATAGCGAGCCACAAGCCTTGCCTTATTTCGGATCACAATTCCTCTTTCATCTTTCTTCACCCCGAAAACCCATTTAGTACCAATCACCCTCACACCCTTGGGTAGATCAACAAGAATCTATACTTTCGAATCTTGAACGCAAGAGTTCTTCCTACATTACTTCCACCCAGCTTTCATCTTCTAATGCCTTAAAGATATTTTTGGGTTCAATCTGGAGAGGAAGCATCCAAATAAATAGATGTTTGCTTTTCATAATTTTTTCTTCATAAATAGCCATAAGCAAACCTTGTTGATCTTCGCCTATGTTTGTCTCCGGTTTTGACACGATCGCACATCTACAATAATGTTACACATAGGATGATTCTTGTGAATGTTTGTTAGAGGAGTTAATGTGAGAGGAATGTTGTTAAGATCGGTTCAAAATCATCAAAAGATCGGTATGTGGAGTCGGACTAAGCGGTGGTTCATCGGTGTTAGTGCTTTGCCTGCAGATACCATCTTTTGCCTAGCGATAACATCATTGCTTGTATCGCTTTCAGAATGTCTTTGTTCTAAGAAGTTGCATCATTAGCATTGATCATACCAAAGATCATTCTCCTTTGGTTCAAGATCGAAGGAGATGATTGATCATCACTCTTTGAAGAAGAAGCAACCTCGTAACTATCTTTCAAGGTATGCACCAAAATGTGATCCGATTCTTCATCCATGCCCGGTTTATCCAGATCAACATATTCTTCCGAACTTGCAAAATCATTAGTATTTGTACCGCATTCACCGGTACATAATTCATAGATTGGGTTAGAGAATCAAGATCAAAACCATTTTGGACCTTCTCCTATAACATCATCCTTGTTCTCTAAAAACTACACGCGGGGTTTCTTCTACCTTCCGGTTCTAAGGTTGTAGACTCTAAAGGCTTTACTTACAGTTGAATAGCCTAGGCTACAAAGAAACCCTCATCTGATTTTCCATCAAACTTGCCCAAATAATCCAAGGTATTGAGAATAGTGACATGACAACCAAATGGTCTCATGAACTCTAAGGTAGGAGATCTACCTCTAAATAACTCATAAGGTGTCTTGTTTTGAGAATGAACTACTAAAACCCTGTTCTGAACATAACAAGTAGTATTAACTGCTTCAGCCCAAAAGGTCATGAGTAGCTTGGAATCAGCCAACATGGTCCTAGCAGCTTCTATCAAGGTTCTATTTTTCCTTTCAGCAACCCCATTTTGCTGAGGAGTCCTAGCAACACTAAACTTTCTTTTAATACCTTTCTCCTTGCAAAAGTCATCCATCACTCTATTCTTGAATTATGTCCCATTGTCACATCTGATGATCTTTACCTTCCTATCAACTAAGTTTTAACCATCTGTAAAGAAAGTCTTGAGAATGTTGGAAGTCTCATCCTTAGATCCTAGGAAGAAAACCTAAGTAAACCTGCTAAAATCATTAGTGACAACAAGACAGTATCTCTTATGCTGAATACTACTTAAAAATGTAGGACCAAACAAGTCCATACTAAGCATATATAAGGTTTGAGTAATAGAATTTTAGGTCTTGGGCTTACAAGAAGCTCTATGTTGCTTACCTTTGAGGCAAGCCACACAAGTCTGGTCATTTAGAAAATATTTTTGAGGCAGTCCTCTAACCAAACCATCTTTTACTACTTTGTTAATGGTTTTGAAGTTAACATGACCAAGTCTCCTATGCCATAACATAGACTCATCCTGGGATGCTTTTGCAACCAAACAAGTAAGATTCTATTTAGGAATAATTTTTTCATATAAACACTATCTGATTGCCTTTCCTTGGGACTCTAAGCAAAACTTCATTGTCATTTGGTAACTTAAAGTCGGGAGAGGATAAGACACTCGGTGTAAGTAAATAGCACAAAGTTCTTTTTCACACATCTATGACACGCTAAAGAGGTTGTATTTAAGCTCATTTACATAGTATACATCCTCAAAATCAAGATTGCTCGTCTTGATTGTACATGTACCGAGAATCCGCCACCTATGCCACCACCAAAATAAATATATCCACCATCCAACGGTTTTAAGTCCGAAAGGTAGGATCTATTTCACCATGTGCTCGAACATCCACTATCCGAGTATCCTTGATCTTCTTTAGTACCGAATGTTCCTCACACAAAATAAAGGAAATTAGTTTCCTTTGGTGACCCAATCCATTATCGACTTGGATATGCCGGTGCATCAATGTAATTATACTTTTACATGGTTGTTGATGCTTTGTTGGATTTAGTGGGTCTCCATATCCAACATCTTGGGGCCTTGACAACATTGACCCTATTCCTTGACAGTTCCCATAGACCTAGCGAGTGTCGACTCATCGGCCTAACAAGATGAACTGCTGGCTTTGTTGGACTAGTTCTTACTTTTCCTCCAAACCATCTTTTGAAAACTAGTATTTTTATTAAAAGACCATTTATTACCCCGTGGTTGTTTGTAAAATTTTGGTTTAAAACTTGAGACTGTTGGCTTTGAGTAAGTTGTCCGAATTGGTCTAGCAGTGTTGAGAGGTTTGATGCCAGACTTCATCAGAACTGCTCTGGGTATCATTTTACTGAGAGCATTTGGTTGAGTGTTTCTTGAAAAACTGTTTGTGTTCACCCTTGAGTTGGCATACCCTGGTACCCTTGTGTTCCCATATACCATCCTTCTCCCATGATGGTAATTACACATAGCCTGAATATAATCAAAACTTCCACAAGAATAACAAGCTTTATTGTGCATAACAAAATTACTGCCTAGTTGTTGGGACTTAAGATTATTCTAGTTCCTCTGATTTCCCCTAGGCTGAGGAATCCTGCTTCTAGACTGTGAAGTTATACTGGTTGACCTATACATTTCTGCATATTTAACTGTTGGCCTAACAAATTTTATTTCTTGCTTAGGTCTAGCAGTTTCAACCTTAGGCTTAGCAAGTAGCTACTTTCTCGACTAACTTCCTCAACTAGTGAGGAACCACTAGTACTTTTAAAGGCATCATTGACCTCATGCTTTTCTAGATTAACTTTTTCTTTAGCCTTAGGTCCATATTCCATCATAGGCTCTCGAAATTCCTCTAACCGGTGTGTGATAAGTCAACACCGGAGGTGAAGGAATCACGAATGGAGGTGGAATGTAGTTATAGCCTAATCCCAATTTAGCCTTATTATGAATTTGACTCTCTATTATTTTAGTAACCTCATTAGAACAATAGTCTAGAGTCTCCACACCGATGTTTATATAGTCATTAGTTGTCTTACATTTTTCTAATTTATCTTTTAACAAAGCTATCTCCATATCTTTATGAGAAAGATCCCTTTTAAGCCAAACTATTGTTTGTAAAAAGACTCATTTTCCTTATAATAGACAATTTGTTCTTCTAACATAGCTAGAGCTCTTTTATGATTAGCAAGATTATAGTTAGTTTTATTAAGCTTTATTCTCTCGGTTATCATATCTTTCCTTACGAATTTCACATTCTTTCACGCAGAACATGATTTTGAACAACCATTATTAGAAAGTACCTCGTAATCGAGAAGGCCATAAGTGCCATCTCTGTTGCCACCAAAGTATAGTCTGTGGATGGTTCCTCCTCATCGACCATGAAGCTCTAGTCATAGCCACAACCATCAATTGCAACCATAGCCTTTGATGAAGGCTCTCTAGCTATCTTCTTCCCAACGCTTTTATTCCATCCGCTCTTATAGTCCCGAGACTTTGCTTCCTACACTCTTTAGCAAAGTGCCCCATCTTGTGACGCTTGAAACACTCCACCTTGGATTTATCAAATCCAGAAGATCGTCACCAAGAATGGTGATCTTCTTTCCAATTCTCTTCCAGAACTTCTTTGCCCTCATGCTAAGCAAAGCAACATTCCATTTGATGTCCATCTCCTCACGGTCATCATCATCCAGTTGCTCAAGATCTTTATGAGTAAGTGAAGATCCACTTGCTTAGCAAGATAGGAAGGCATAAAAAGTTGAGTAGCCAATTCCTGCAGGACTAGTTTTTGAACTAGCAGTGCCAACCTTAAGGTTAGCAGTACTAACTTCTAAGTCCTCATCTTCTTCGAATCAAAATTTGTTTGAACATATAAGAATGCCATGTTGCACGAACTTAAGTTTGTGCCTCAAGACTTTTAAAACCACATTCAATGATTTTGAAGTTGTTGTATAAGTCACTCAAAGACATGGTATCAATGTTTGGCTTGTTCTTCTAGACTACCACATACATCCTGTATTCTACAAGTAGGCTCCTTAAAACACGGAGTTCGATCTTCTTGGGGAACATTAACACCCAAGGCAGCTTAGTTAGCTTACCAATCTCTGCGGTCTATTGAATGCAGACGATCAATAGATTCATTTCTTGTTGCGAGAAATTCTCCAATTGTTGTTTCAACAAAACCTTTTGAGTCTTCTTGGTGGCATCATTACCACCAAATCTTGTGACAATTGCTTCAAATAAGGTTTTGGCTATTGTGTATTAACTGAAGGAAAGAACATGGTCATTAGGAATGGCCATCAGTAACAAACTTCTTGCTTTAAGATCATTCCTTCTTTTATTTTTCTCATCTGTGGTAAGGGGATATGTACCAAGTTTAGTAACAGTCTTGCCATCTTCAACTGTTTCAGTTTGTTTAAGAACAAAGGAGTCCCCATTTTCAATAATTTCCCAGAGATTATAATCCAGATCGTAAAGTATTGTTCAATTCTGAGCCTCTACATGTCATACTCATTCTGTTTGAGTCTTGGTAACTTAGCGACATCATGGTTTTGTGAGGATTCCATATTCATGGGATTCGATTGGGAAAACAAAGTGATTAGGGGTGTATCTTCTAAATGAAAGTATCGTAAACCAAGGCTCGATACCAATTGTGAGGATCTAAACAACTTTGAGAATTGTGTTATTAGATACTTTGAGGTTATACCAAGTAGTATGCGGAATCCACTACTTAGCACTTTAAACGACAATGGTAATGGGATGTATATGAAACAGTAAAGAAAATGTAACAAAACGCTTCAATATTATTGATTATAAAACGAGTAATCTTTCCTTATCACTAGGGTGTACAACCTTGAAGCTTAATCAAAAGATAGGTACTAACAACTAAACCTAGGACCTCCTTTTATAGCTTAAGGAGTCCTTTACAAGATAACTATAATATATTCGTATCAATCTAAATGTGTAAGATATACATGAAATCTATTCTATAATTACAAAATGCGTACATATCCTATTAGCAGTACAAACCATATATACTAGCAGTTAATACTGCTAGTGTATTCTTCACTAGTCTGTTTGTATGCCTGGCAGTACATATAGCAGTTAATACTGCTACGTTTAATTCCCAATAGTCAGCCACCTTTGGTATAAGAGTGATGAAAGAAGTATTTGACCCTTTGATATTTCTTCGCTCTTCCAACCAATGCACCGTAATTATTTCCCTTTAATGATTTCCCAAAATTTCTTAATGAACCGAAATTTGAAACCATCGTGTCCTCGGAGCCTTCTCACCGCCACACCATGCATGATGTACAATGTCGTTAAAGCCTTGTTTGGGTAAATATGACATTATAGCGTTTAAGTTGGGTAAATATGAAATTGCCCTACTTTAAAAATGCATTTTTAAAAATTTAATGCTTTAAATTAAAAATACCAAACTCTCACTTTACTTTGTATGCGCATTTTGCCTTGAAAACCACAACTTCATGCAAACGATTGAGATCAATAGGAACAACTAAAACCATAAAGCAACCGATGAATATATAATGGGAAGTGATTGACATACTCAAAAAGTTATTGGGACACTTAATGTACAAACAGTTAAAGCAGGTTATACTTAAAGTATAATTGCTATCGCATATAGTGGAGTGTCTCAATAAATTTTAGACTATGTCAATCACTTCCGATATATGTGATAGAATTTTATATGTGAAGTGATTGAGAGACTCTTATTTTTATTGGAACACCAATTGCATGGCAGTTAGAACACCCCTGTAAGTATTGTACAAGTATGTAATGCATAAAATACATTATCCCAATTAAAAATATAAGTGTGCAAATTATTTCTTTTTTATATTGAAATACAATTGATGTTGGATACTTTGCTTTTTCAATAAATATTTTCTTATTTTCTTCCTTATCTTTATATGACATTGACAAACACTATAATGGCTACTTAGGGCCCGTTTGGTTTGTAGATGAGTTTAGAATTAGGATTTAGATTTGGATTTAGATTTTTATTTAATATAGTTTTTGAATTAAATGAAAAGAGAGAAAAATAATAAAATTATATATGATATAAATGAATATTATGTATAAATTTAAATATGTTATTATTGTAAAATAAAAATATAATAGAATATAAGTGGTGGGTATATAACTTGGGTCCACATAAAATGAAGTATTTCAAAAAGTAGGCTAATGTGGTAGCTTTAGCATACACCCACATATATGGGACTCGATCCTATTTACGAGCCCCATAAAAACATACAAAACAACATATTTTTTCATCATCCCCAAATCATAACCCTAACCCCTTAAACCAAACTGGCCCTTACATTTCTTTCCCCTCAATGTATTATTTTTTTATTTTTCATTCTAACAGGATATAATGATTAAATAAAAGAAAAACTCTTTATCATCTTACGCGGTTAACCTAGTTACTTGCAGATTATTCCAACTCCTATATTAATGGATTTCTCTTCTATATTTTCCTTTGCACCTCTTTTTTAATATCTAGGAGTCATGTGAGGTGGATGACGATAATACAAAAACAAGATCCTTTTGTTTTCTGGTCCTTTGGTCACGGAAGAATTAGGAGAAAGGAGCGGAGGATAAGAGTGAATTTTAGGTCTTGAAAATCTATGTAAAATACAACCTACATAGTGCTTTAGGCTATGCATTAAGCAAGTTTCCATAGTTGTAAAAGCTTTTCCTTTCTATTTCAAACTAATTAATTAAAAGAGTAAATGCAAATTTCGTCCCTATGGTTTGCTCAGATTGCATATTTCGCCTCGGTTTATCGAAAGTATAAGCGGCCTCCCTGTGAGGAAAAGTTAGGCTCAATTTGGTCCTTGCCCATAAACCGAGATGACTATATTTCCTCGCTCATTCCCTTGAATTTCGGTCATATATCTTTTACTTTTTAATAATTATTCATAAATCTTCATACATACCCATATTTAGGGGTGTCATTCGGTCGGGTTGGTCGGGTTCGGTCATTTGGGTCGGTCAAGTCGGTCAAGACTAAAAATATTCAACCCGACCCTATTTGAACTCGGGTTGGTCGGGTTCGGGTCAATTCGGGTCGGGTCAGGTCGGGTCGGGTCAAGTCGGGTTCGGGTCTGTACCATTTAATTCTAAGTATGCAAATGCATGCAACCATGCATGGTGTGATGGTAACAACTAACAAGCTAATAATGTCCTATGCAATCTCAAAAGTAACATACCCTTCTCAAAAATAACCAATATTGCAGTAGCAGTGCACTCACAAACTTACCATATGCATTAAGAAAGGTTTGGTAGAGAATATGAATAAGAAAACATAAGTTTTAGATTCAAAAGCAACCTGTTCTTAATACGTTTTCAATCTGGATCATGCTAACCACAAAAGTATACGTAAAACAATAAGATATGACAATCCTTTTAAATTGGCAACATTGAAAACTAATGCAACCAAATTTAAATTTGGCTTAAATTTCTTCCAGCAAATATAACCAATATTGCAGTAGCAACCAAAAGTGCACTCACATCACATGAAAAAAAAAAAAAAAAAAAAAAAAAAAACTCGGGTTAGTCGGGTTGACCAACCCGAATAAGCAAGATTTTAACCCGACACCGACCTTAGTTCAGACCCGGGTTAGTCGGGCCGACCCGATCGAATGAAGTTAGATTTTGAAAGAACCCGACCCGAAAGAATGCTTATTCTTGTTCGGTTCTCGGTCAGTCGGATTTATGACACCCCTACCCATATTTATGAACACAAAACTTAAAGAATAAACTTATATCAAACCAAATTCATCAATTCATGTTACAGACCCTTAAACAACAAACTAATAACAACAAACAAACAAAACATTTCCTTCTTTTACCCAGATTAAAGCATACAATACACACACACACACACACCATAATTAAACCAAAACCATAAGATCTCACACTCTTGCTCAAATCTATAATTACAAAAACATTCTGATCTGATTGCGGGGTATCACAGAATCGCGAACGCCTTTAAACTAATAACCCAAGCATTTTTGCATCAAAATCTGGCCTGATCAAAGGTTTTCCGGCGTGGGTAATTTTCCAGCGAGATATATAGGTTGATGGTGGTGGCGGGGTGGTGGGGTTTGTGGTTTAATGACGACAGTGGTGTGGGTGGTAGTGCCATTGTTACTAATGATTGTTGTTGTTGTTGTTGTTGTTGTTGTTGTTTTTGATTTTGAAAAAGGTGAATTTGTTGTTGTTGATGATTTTTGTTTAGGATTTGAGAAAATTGAATTTTGTTGTTGATATTTTTAATTAGGGATTGAGAATGATGAATTTTTGTTGTTGATTTTGTAATTTAAGGTTTGAGAAATGATTGAATTTCTTCTTGTTGGTGTAGTTTGTGATAATCTGGGTAAAGTTGTTGATGACTATAATGATTTTTAGCTATAAAGAAAAAAAAATCATGTAAAAAGAAGGTTGAAGACGAGGCAATATAGTCATTTCAGTTTAGGCAAGGACCAAATTGAACCTAACTTTTCCTCACAGGGGAGCGCACTGCACTTTCGATAAACAAGGGACTAAACATGCTAATACGAAGAAACCACAGGGACGAAATTTGCATTTTACTCTTAATTAAAATATAAAACTCTTTTATATATTAATTTTGGCTATCCCCCATAATGTATTCAAAATACATTTTCCGCTTGCTCGTCACTTGTCTTCTAGAGGCAGCTCATAAATCACTGATAAGCACCTGGTTTGATCTTTGGGGTCTAAGTTGTCGTTATGCACCAAGTAACAGTTGTACCAAGTTTACGTCTTTATTCATACATCATCGTACACTTTATGTCACCGTCGGTGTATTGACTCAGATGTAGACATCGCCCATCATCATTGCCTCGGACATGAAGTGACCTTCGTCATAACTATTCTGACAGATTGTTCCTTTGTGGAGTGGTTTTGTCTTAAAATTATTATGGAGTAATTATGATTATCTTCTCAGAAATATGCGAAGGAGACTATCTATACTAATTATAATGGAGGGATGACCCTATATTCTATTTATGAGTTTAAGATTTTCTAAATTAGATTTTATGTAAATACTACTTATAAAACATAATGTACAATATGTAAAGCACAATTGATTTTAAGCAAATACTAATTTTTATATACATACAATTAATACACCCCATCACCAATTAATACAAAATGTAAAACACAATTTACAAATATGTATCCACACGTATCAGCCCAAAACCCTCCATGTTGATATAATCGATAATTTATGCGAGCGGACATGCGGACACTACTACATATTTGGTTCCGTTAATATTTATTTTAAAATAACCGTCATGCAATATTTCGAATCTTAATACCTCTTAAGATTGTAATATATATTGAACATTGAAACATGAATGAATTAAATATATCAAATATCAAAATATCGACTTTTATGTTCAGTCAAATGATTACGTAAGTCGACCATAAAAAATTTAAAAAGTGAGTTTAATTTTGTCCTCATATACTTCGCAATAAAAAATACGAGTTTTGAATACCAAATGCTAAGATAACAATTGTAAAACACGCTAAAAATGAACCTGAAACTCTCGAATTTGGTCGATATTCTTTTTTGAGACTTTTTCACTGTTGCAAACTAAATACAAAAAGATTGTTAAATAGTTATTAAAAAAATTAGTGCAAAACTTAGTGTATGCATTAGAAATTGTTTTATTAATTGCAAACATATTATAAAATATTTTATTTTACCCTAAAATAATGTACAAATATAATTCTCGCGTTAAATATGCTTTTAGTAAAAGAATAAACTTATTCTATAAAGCTTTAATCAATTTTAATAATATCTTTTTATTATTAAATTACTTGTATATATAATTTTTAATAAATCTATACTACTTTATATCGACGGTTCTCTAAAATTAGGGCGCTTAAAAATTCGACTTTTTTTCATTATTATGGAAAAAATTAAAAAATAAGATAAGGAGCTAATCATCGAAATGACACGTATCACTTCTAACTAAAAATAATAAAAAGGATGAAATTCTAACAAACTAAAATAAAGAGTCTCAAATAATTAAATTGTACGCACTTCCTAACTAATTAATCACCTTTATTTTAAATTTAAATATCTTTTAATCCGTTTAATTTTTTATGATCTAATTTCACCATATTTTTAAAAATTTTACTTTCTTTAATTCAACATCCATTTTGATATATTTTATGAGTTTCATTAGTAGTCGGGAAGAAGCGGAGTTGAAAAGAGAGAACTTACTTGAATTAGACGTAAAATGAAAAACATTTGTTTCATTCTGAAAATATCTAAGACCACCCGCATTCTTGGCATTCTTCTAATGTTCTAATATAGACGAGCCATATAAAATTCTAGGAGCCACTTTTGGCCGTCTCACTTGACTTCTAAAATTAGACTATTAGAGCACTAATGGAAAATGACGACTGCCACCTCCATGTAATAACTACTTTATATGATACAGTAAGTTTTATTTTATAAAAATAGTCTTCATGTTCACTGCACATATTTGACATAGTATTTATGAAATATTATGTGACTAGAATAAGAAAACTTGTCGTTTGACGAGCAGGCTACGATACATATATTTCTTGCAGTAAATTCAAAATATTGGCATAAGTATTTGATATATGATATCAAATCTTCTTGCACGTGTAAGCTGACCAATTATTTATAACTATTAAACTTAATTAGAGGACTTGATTCATAAATAAATAAAATTGTGCGTTTGAATAGGGAGCGATATCACATCATATTTTTTATCGTCGCATCACATGATTACAAGATTATAGCGTTACAAGTCTGAATGTAATGCGATTATCATGACGTTTATCAAAAAACGTGGTGATTAATTCCCTTTCAAATCTGATAGAGCAATGCGTATGATGACAATATGAAAAAAATGAGCAAAATATAAAGTCTTACCGGTCATTTTAGTGTATTAAACAGGATTATATTTGATTTGCATGCGTTAACTTTTATTCATTATGAACCATTAAACGAAAGATTGAATGTTCTTTATATCAAAAGACTAAAGGATTCAACGAACAAAGCTATGGCAATTTTCTTGCCGCACGTAAGGGGTTGATCAATGACTAATGCTTTGCTTAATTTTAATATTGGCTCGATTTTGTGTCCTATTTGTCACGAAGATGTTGAAACTGTTAATCACATTTTCTTTTCTTGTGAGATGGCTAAGGATTTGTGGATTTTGTTGGCTAGATTGTGAGAGCTTAAAGAAAATAGATCTAAATTTTATTATTACTTAAAACAACTTTACAAATAAATTTTGTTCTCAAACAGTTTCAACCAAAAAATACAAATCGCCATAAACAAATTACAAATCACCATAGCAATAACAGATCGAGCAATTTGATCAAGATGATCAAAGTGAGGGCTTTTTAGAGAGGAGTGATAATGAGGTTTGACTGAAGAGATAGATTTTTCATCTGTATGAATGAATGAAACGCCAAAAGTTGGCTTTTATACACTTGACTTCAATCTTAAACATATTGCAGCTACAAGTCCTTCTTTAAATTGCAAATAGATCCTCTGTGTTTTTCCATTTGTATCCTTGCCTTATGTCTTCCAACTTTTGTACATTATCACCAACAACTACAAACTCATCCTTAGGACTAAAACTAAAATATAAAGGAGCAAAGTTAGTCCTTAAGGTTATAACAGATAGCATATTAGGTCCTTATTTCTTAACATCCTCCCTTAGTATGATTTCTAGTAAACATAAAAGACTTAACTTATTTACCAAAATTTGTGTTGTAATGTATCCAACCTTTTATTAAGATGTACGCAATTTGATATGCGTAATCTACTTTCACGCTTTGATAACACTATTTAAAAATTTCTCTAACAAAATGCAAATCAAGCTCAAGATGTTTAGGCCTTTGATAGAAAACAAGGTTGATGATTATCTTAGTAGTTGAATTATTTCACAATGAAAAAGCAGATAAAAGATATTCACATTTAAGATCTTTAAAGTTTTAAAATCCAAATCACTTGATCGTAATCAAGCTAAAGTTACATACTTTGCTTGATTGAGCTTTAGAGAGTAGACTATTTTTGCTTTACAGATATTAAAGATCTACACAAGAAAACACAAGAATAAAGAATGATTTTCTACTTACAACACACTTAGCCCGCTTAGCATAAAAATAGCAAGAAGAGACATACCATAACTCTTTGTAATAAGAATATCAATCTCGAGAACCCTTTAACATACCTAAGTATCTTGAATGCAATTCTAAGATGAGACTTAAGTGGTGAATGCATAAACTGACTTAAGCAATGTACAACATAAGAAATATATGGTCTAGTATTAGTCAAGTAAATCAGTTTACCCATAAGCTTTTGATATTCATTTATATTATCTAATAATGGGTCATCTATAGTGGCTTGGTTAATAATGACCAAATTAGACTGCAAGGGAGTTTTAGCAGGCTTACAACCAAGCATACCAAAATTAATTAGCAAATCCAGACAATACTTTCTTTGATTCAAACAAATTCCTTTATTAGTATCAACAACTTCTATACCTAGAAAATACTGCGGTTTACCAAAATCTTTTATCAAAAACTTAGTCTTAAGAAACTTCTTAAAGTTTTCAATCTCAAAAACACTATTAACAATAATGATAATATCATCCACATTAACAAGCAATGCTATAAACAAACCATTATCAGATTAAGTATATAAATCCATTTTCAATAAGAGCATATGTAAGTTTAGCATTTCATTGTATGGGAGCTTGTTTTAAGCCATATAAAGACTTTTTAAGTCTACAAACTCTATTATCATTATGTAACGATTCACATTTTTTTAGGTCATTGTGTTTTTTATTTACCTTTACTTAAGCTTTTATTCTTAAGTAAACTGACCTTTATGGGTAACCAGATAAGCCCAATCGCGTAGGTCGTTAAATGAACATTTAACTCAAACCAATACTAGACTATGCTCGGTCTATATATGTTATTGATTCTGGTTTCCTTACAATCATATTTTATAAGTCACATTTCACTTTTTCCATTATACGTAAACTTTGCACGTTTCACGTTTTACGCGATTTAAACCTACGGTTTTAAGTTTATCAGTGTTTAATCACCCCAACAAACTCGTGCCTCATCTAAAAATACAACAATTGGTCATTTGATGCGCGCGGAAGGCGCGTTCGGGGTGAAGGAAACTTCTTTTTTATCGAGCAAGTTTTTCAACCTCCTAGGCAGTGAACCTAATCATTGTAGTGTAGTATTGGGTAAGCCTCGGGGATTGATATCGTTCTCTAGGGGAATAGGAATGCTAGTAAGAAATGTATGACGAGAAGGAGGGGGTTGAGGATGATTCTTTTTTTATCTTTTTATGGTTTTTTAGAAAGCTAAGGTAAAATCTCGGGGCAATTGGTTGGGGGTGGTACTTCTACCGATTACTCTACTTATCTAATTATCTAAGTATCTAATTACTATGGGTAGCTTATGTCTAATTGTGGTGTGCTCGTATGATGATTAAAAATGTGTTCACCTAGATACTATTACTCCCTAGTTATCTTTTATTGGTCGGTTAAGTTGTCACGCCCTATCTTAACGCGTTGTATTCCTAAAGGTCATAGGGTATGCGTGCCCCCTAGTTCTTTGAGGTTATCTCTCGTATATGACCTATGAAGTCGGCAAGCCTAAGCTATTTCATCCATAGACCATATCATCATAAAGCATACTCAAGCATTAAATACAACGAAGATGTCTAGTTTCACTCCTAAGCCAATTTCAATTAAGATAAGAAACAACCTAACAATAATCAATAACTAGGTTTCATAGACCTAAGAAAACACACACGAAATTTAGCTAGACATGGTAAACAAGCAAGCATACACACAATCAATCGAATACGGGATAGACATAATGATACTTTGTATTAAAATACTTATCTCGATACGTAAAATAGGGTATGGGACCCTAAGATACTGTCCAATTCGGACTACAAATGATTTAGGGTTTTTCTCCAAAGTCTACCTCTTAAAATCTGAGAAAAATTGATGCGAGTTTCTTGACTGTGTCTTAATATTTATAGTGTCTCGCTATACCTATGGTCTACCCTAATGCACTAACGGGCAAAGGTACCCGGTCGCGTGTAGTGTAGTAAATGGTAAAGCCGAGGTCGTCCCAAGAGCTATGTGTGTTGGATTATTACTAAGTCTAATTGTCATAGAATAATAATGGTTTTGATAGTGATTTAATTAATTAAACTACTAATGCGAGAATAAAATAAAAGCGTATAAATGGATAAAGGAAATCAATAGAGAATAATGGTGCTAACCTAGTCAATCCTCCTAGCTAGTTATGTCTACGTCTACCTACTTCCAATTACTTGGTGGGTCAAATTCGAGAGGACAACATTTGGTCAATTCGCCTAACCTATCAAGAAAGATACCACCACGGAGAAATCGGTAGCACGTCATAAGTCCCTGTTGTTCCTAGTCCCTAAGCCAAGTCATTAATTACCGCTACATGCTAGATTCAAAATAGTGAGTGCCCGACCGTTAGGAACTTAGACACTACACCCCCAATTCTTAAGTTCATCCAAACGATAGGTGATCGTTGGTCAAATCACACAAGTAGAAAGGGTCGTCATTTGGTCATATCTTACCCTTCCCGTCTCGATCCCGCTCACCTAGGGTCAGTTGGTCATATCTCTGGCAATTGGCCTCACCGCCATTCAAAATTACCGAATCCGGGTGACTACCAAAGAACTATGCATGCATACACTTAGAAATAATTGTGCGGAAGTAAAGGTAAACGCAAACAAAACAATTAAGGAATCATAACTAGGCTAGCACCAAAGGGTGCTTAGCGCTCATATTAATCATGCAAATCAATTCAATATTCAAAGGTACGAAATACATGAATCGAAAGTAAAGAAATATAAAACGCTAAAGCTTATCGTAATGGAGTGACTTCTCCTTGAAACCGCTCCGTATGCTCCCTAGACCGCCTTGAGCTTTTCCCACGCTCGAGTGTTGTATGTGGAATGGGATGATTAAAAATCTTTGGAATTAGTGGGGTATTTATAGGCAGTGCGGGTTACGGCGTAACCAATATAGGAGTTACGCGTAACCTTCTATTTCTTCGTAAATGCACTAGATCCGCTAGTTACGGATTAGTGGTTACGCCGTAGTCTTCAATAAACTCGGTTACGTCGTAAGTGATGCATGAATTACTGGCGTAAGTATCGTCGTGGAACCTCTTTTGACCTAATGGAGTTACGTCGTAACCTTTGGGAAGAGTTACGCCGTAACCTCTTGATAAGTTGGTATTCGTGGTCACACAATAGTTACGGTAATGTGAGAGAGGAGTTCGCCAGTAACTTCTTCAAAATAGGCATCTTGTGATAAATCTTTAGTTATGTTTCCATTTCCGCGTCTCTTTAGCTCCAATGCTCGTAATTTACCCGAAAGTGGAAAACAATGGAAAACAAGCATAAATCCATATAAATGATATAAATAACGAGCATTATCTGGGAAATTGACACTTAATATTCGGGACTATTTGATGTTATCAAATATCCCCCACTTAAACTCTACTTGCCCTCAAGTAGACCTTGTTAGATAGATTCCTAAAAGATATCTCCCAAAACACGGAAAATATGAGTTTACAAATCCCTTATGCTAGAATAAAACAAAGTCGAACACCTCACGAAAGGGAACAAACACTCAAATCTCTCAACTATTCTAAGTGTCAATTTCGGGTGATCACTCAATCGCATGATCATAACATGTATTCTATCAAACGTTTGGCGGTTACAAATCTCCACCACTAGAGTTAAGGGCTAAACAATTCTCGAAGGTAATATGGGTAGACACGACAAAGGTTAAGGGTGACTCGTCATTACTAACATGTCACGGTGAAGTGGACAAAATCAATGATACATGACCAAATCCATGGCCAAGACACCAAAGATTGCTCACGCATCACCTAGACACGCTTCATGACTATCGGGTAGGATAAGACATGGGATATATAATTGATGTAAAATGAAAACAAGTGTAGTCTAAATCTATAACCAAGTCATCACCACTTAACGCCCCGCCCAAAGTTCAAGCTTAGAAGTCTAGAAACCGGATCATGAAATGCAAGGTAGTTGTGTCATTAGAGGACGTCGTGATGGGCACACTACATTTTCTTCTTCTGTTGGCATAACTACCAACTCCAATCTTCAAATGTGACCGAGGTGGCCTCCTCGATACTAATCAATAAAGCTCATACAATAGTGCTTATAGCATCGCACTTTACAATATCATAACTCAATCAACTTTTTTTGTTTTTTTTTCGAATCATCATTTTTTTATTTTATTTTTTTCAACTTAACATAATAACATAACATCCCCCCACTTGAGATGAACAATGGGAATTCGGGGGGTCTTCAATGATCTTCATAAATGTTGTCGATGAAAGCGTAATTTCCAAACCTTTCCACTCGAACCTTGAACTTAGGCAAATGATGACTTCCCGATCACAAATAAAGACTGCAGGGTAGGCTAAGGTGTATAGGTGTAACGAAACAATATATCGGGCTGACAAAATAAAAGGAATGGCTCAGAAGGGTTTATCTAGGGGTATCTTGCACTAAAGGTGAGTGCAACAAAAGTGTAACACCCCCAATTTCGTGATACGCAGCGGAATTCAAACTGGGTGTTACTTCATGGCACAACAGTCATAACAATAGAAAACGTACTCTAATGGAGTCGTTTTAAAAGATTTATCATTCGATTTATATAAATATTAGAGTTTACAAAAATGAGGTCCCAAATGGTTCCATTGTTTACAAAATACATTAAATGAGTTTTCGAATGATAATAAAATTTATAGCCTTCTTGATATCCTTGCTCTTCCGTGCCGACTTCCGACATTATGGACACGAAATACATGCTTAAAGCATCAACACAAAGGTTGAGTGAAATTCATAGAGTTTAGAAATCAGTTGAACACATAAGGTTTGTGTGGGTTACGTTGTTATACACCCATAATGTTTGTAGTGTGAGTTATAAATTCACACCAATGGTTTGACAACCAAAGAGTTATTATTGCACTAAGCTCATGATACCAAAGCGTTAATGATGATATATAATAGTAACGTTGCCTAATAGGTAATTTGCCAATTAACCTATAGATCTTCAAATATAGTGCGTTTGTTTGCCTACCGGTCAACACAAACGGGATTAAATCAATCCCGATAGGCCTATCCACAATATTCGCGTTCACTGCAAGTGATTAATGGTTCATGATAGTAGGGACTTAGGATTTGGCAATAGTGGTACTTAGTGCAAATAATACATTCGAGATAAGCATACAGTTTGAAAGCAATGTGTTCGATTTAAAATAAAGCATGTATCTCCCCAAGGGTTTGTAAAACAATTAAGTAATAGAAAGTGGGGCTAGGAACTCACCAGAATCAAGAAAAGTTTAGAGTAATTATAAAGTAAATGAAAATAGTTGAGCATGTATCTCCCCAAAGAGTTTGTAAAACAAGTATTAAAAGAGTAGGGCTATGACTCACCTTAGAGTAAATGATATCAAATGTATAATGAGAATGATGGATATCCGTGAGAACTTCTACGAGCAACCTAGAATAGGATGTTGCGACTTAGGTTTGGAATAATGTTAGGAAAACATAAACCATCCTATATATATTCCTATGTTGATCATGATGTAGTACATGGTTTTGTGTATGTCGTTTATAGAAATGGTCTAGTTGTGAAAACGAGTTTAGTTTATAGATATCATTACTACCGTTCGGGCCATCATAATTCGAGAGGTCATGCAATAAACGTTCGAGGAGCTAGGACACTTTAAATCGTAAATCAAAGAACTCGTCGAAGCGTTTACCCAAATGAAACCCTCACATGAAGCTCCCTACTATTGTAGCACTTAGTAGATACAATATATGTTTTGAGTGAAGATTGTTAAATAAATAAGTTTATCATGTTCTTACAAGTTCTCGACGTTCCAAAAATATGATTACCTTAGTTAACGATCTTGGGTAAACAAGCCTTGAGGCTTTAGCCATGGCCTTGCCGTGACTTTGGTCTTGACTACCATGGTCTTGAGACTCAACCTTGACCTTAGCCGTAGCCGTGGTCTTGGCTTATGGTCATTAGGCCTCTTGGTTTGCTTTTAGTTGTGACAAAAGTATAGTTGTAAGATTATATTTACGGCAGTTTCTGTTTTTGAAAGATTTTTGGCCTGTTTAAGCGTTTTCAAGGTCCGAGCTTCTTTGTTATTGAAGGAAAACGTCGTTCCGGACAACTTTCGTGCTTTAACTTTTTGATGATTCGGACCAGAAGGGCCTCTAAAAATTTCATATTTTAGGCAGTAAGCTATTTGGCAGATTCATGTTTTAGTTTCGCTAATTTCTTTTTGTCATAACTTTTGACTCGTGTGTCCGTTTAGAGTGATTCAAATTGCTACGTTTTTGTTTTAATATTATCTACAAGAATATGTAAAGTATCAGATCTATATGTGGTCGATTTTGTGGAAACTTTGTACAAAAGTTTATCATTTATACACTTACTAATCCAAGTTTAACATATAGGTTCTTATAACTTGTTTTAAAGATTTTGTACATCATGATCCAACATAGTAACTATATATATAGCATGAAATAGTTAAGATTATGAATAATAAAGATGAGATGATGGTGGTGATAAGTTGCTTACAACTTTTGGCTTTCAATAAGAAAGGAGTAACTTAGTAAGGATCGGACTTTGATTGATCGCGAAAGATTTCGGATTGAGCTAGCTTTCCACACCTTGGAACTCTTGCAAACTTGAAGAGTTGGTGATGAAGTACTAAGTGACTTGAGTGCATCTAAACTCAAGAAGATCACTTAAACTTGCTAGAGATTTGATGTAGTAGCTTGATCTTTGGAACTTCCTTGCATAAACTTGGAGTTTATGGATCAAATTATGGAATGTGTGTTTGTGTTATGATATGAACGACCAAGGATGGGTCAAGGGGGTTTTATAGGACTTCTTGGTCATTGAGGAGGTGCTAGGAAGGTGACTAACCAATCTTGCTAACTAAGTCTTGGTTTAAATGAAGTAAACTTAATGCCTAAGTTAACTTAGCTTGTTTTTTAACATGTAACCATCCTAAGTGAACAAAGCTTATCACAAGCCAACAAGGCTTGTGACACACCATAATACACGTTCATATAGGATGAGGGTGACTAGATGGTTTAAAGTTGGTATTATCTAGTTTACTGAGTCGAGTTTTGGTTCCGTTAATTGCTAAGCATGAGTCGTTAAGTCACGAAACGTAAAACCGGTATCGTAAAATATGAAACTTATAGGAATGATTAAACTCTTCAATATACTCATTATTATCTTATAAAAATGAGTGATAAGTTTAATGGGTCACGTAACGCCGCTAAAGTCTGGAAATCGGGTCAAAAAGCGTAATTCGCAGTTTATCGAGAAAAGAACGAAATTTCAGGAAGCGACCGTGAATTTATTTAGAGTAGACTAAAATTAGTCTAAAAGTGATATGAGGTGTCAAACTTTGGTTTTCGTCATACGCAGGATAACTTAATGATTATACGTGAAGTTTAAAAGTTCGCGATTTAAGCAAAAATGTAGAGCGTATAAGGTTAATTCCTTTATGGTCAAAGGAGGAGGAAATATGTTTGACTTTTCCAAAATGTAAAAGTGTCAAAACATATTAGAAACACAAAGGAGAATCGTTAAGTCCGGATGTAAGTAGAATTGTTTAAAACATAAGTTTAGTTTTGTTGTATTTGGGCTTATTTGGTAATATTAAAATAATAATTCTTAAAATTCTCAAATTAATCATGAAGGATCTAAAAATTTATCGATGCGAGGAAAATTATCGGGGTTGATTTTCGTTAAGCGCGTGATGTTTAAAGCGGTGGACCGTCTAAAAGCGAAACTTTAAAACGATGTTTACTTAATAATTTTTTTGAAAATGATCTAACGATGGTCGAACTCTCGGTTATTACTAAAATAATTTATCTTACGAGAATGTGGATTAAAATTTTACGAGATGAATAGTGAATTTGAATAGTAAAAGTGAATAGTAAATTCTCGAAAATAAAAAGTAGCCTAAAAATGCGGGTGGTTCTGATCTCACCCTTAATGGAATTCCGTCCGAATTCGAGGTGTGTTACCGATGTTGAATTGTCTAGGAAATGTGGATGTATGCGCGAATTCTAATCTTTGTGTTCAAGTTTCTAGTCATAGAATGTATTATGTACCATGTGGCTTAAGTTGATAACCTAAAGGGTTTTGTTAAAATCTTATAGTGTCCAATATACCTAAAGTTTGGCTTTTCCCGATTCTCAAAGCGAATCATATCTTATTGTATTTGTATGGTTTCCTTAGTTGTTTCGTGGGTGATTTCTAAACACCTTAGTTCAGCAAATGGTTAACTAACACATTCATCTATATAGTGCCTCAAAATGGAATAGTTTTGTTGTTGTTAGGGTAACTGTTTATTAATCAAAGGTGTAAGATATTGGTGATGTGAAATGGTTTGTAATGGCGTGATAACTGTCGTTGTAAGGAAAGTCTTGCTAGTGGCAAGTGGTTTATCCAAACCATTTCCAAAGTTGATCATGTCTTAGGTGGTTTTGGGATGAAAGATGTATCGTATAGTTTTATGTCTACTAGTGTTTGAAAGAAGCGTGATCTTGTGAAGTTTTACATCTTGAATTTCAATGGGGTTCGAAAATGATGTGATATGTTGACGATTTGAAGAGTGTAGTGTATGTTTACCATTATTCTTAGGTAGAGATGTCAAATTTGTTTTAAAATCAAAAGTGAATGACGGAATGATATCCTTGAAACCTAATCAGGCTAGTACTTCTAAGAAATGACGAGAAGATTTGATGACTATCCCAAGATAGTAGTTCGGATTATCTCATGTATGAAAATTTCAAGAATGAAATTAGGTAGTATAAATAAGATGTGAAGATTTTGCTGAGTGGTAAGACACTATCGCATCTCTAGATCTTTTACGGTGGTTTATCGAGTTTAAGTAGGTAATTAACTGAATATAACCCTTGTATAACTATTCTCGGTGTTTGAAAAATTTAAGTTGAACATAGTTAATCGACTATGATCCATTATCGAGGGTTAAATATAGGTGATTAGGCTATATTTAGCGAGGTTCGATAAAATTTTCAAATACCTAAATTAGGTATACTTGTGATATGTCCATAGCTTTTGAGAAATTGTCCACTAAGCAAAGGCGATATCAAACCATCCGATTGCAAGTCCCGCCATAAAAGACTTGTAACCTATGTTTTCACATTCCATTGCATAGAAGATAGTATGGGTAGATACGTGTTGAAAGGAAATCTTAAGTAATTCTAAAATTCACGGACATTTTAAAATGAAGGTTTCAAAGAGAATTTTGATGAATGTAGAGAAAGTTCTTTGAACTTGACTTTTGTAGATGATGAGTCACTTTGTCCTTTAGAAATCCCATTTCTTGTATTTCCATTAAGGAAATTGATAGACTGTGACGGTTTTTATGTAAAACAATATCATATATTGTTTATAAGATAATTTTTAGAGACTATTGTATAACTTACAATATCTGAGGAGTAGTTGAGACCATTGTGCAACTCACAATGTCTGAGAAATAATTGAGACCATTGTGTAACTCACAATGTCTAGGAAATAATAGAGACCATTGTGCAACTCACAATGTCTAAGAAGTGATGGAAAGATCATTGTGTAACCCACAATGTCTTGAGAAATAAATGAGACCACCATGGGATGTATGCTGTTATGCGAGAATGTAATAGAGACCACTTTGTAGGATTTACGATTGTGCGAGAATGTAATAGAGACCACTTGTAGGATTTCGATGTGTCGAGAATGTAATAGAGACCACTGTATCTCACAGTGTCTTGAAAAATGAATGAGACCATTGTATCTCACAATGTCTGGGAAGTAGGAAAGACCATTGTAGTCAGTTACAATGTCATGGAGGAAGTTTGTTATCCTAAAATGCATGAGTAGATGCATGATTGGGAGATTGGGAAAATATGATTGTGCCGTAATGCCTTAGAATAGGCATACGTAGATATGTTGAGTACTTTGTTTATGATTGAAATTATGTCAAGTGTATATATCAATATACTAGTATGTTTCTATAGCTTAAAATGTTTAAAAGTCACATAATCGTCTGGAGGATGGAAGGCACGGAGAGCGGAAGGCTATAAAATGTTTTTGTTTGTAAAAGTAGTTATAGTTTAAGTCTCATTAGACCCGTTTCTCTATAATCGTGGCTCGATACCAATCTGTAACACCCCAATTTCGTGATACGCAGTGAATTCAAGCTGGGTGTTACTTCATGGCACAATGATCATAACAATAGAAAGCGTACTCTAATGGAGTCGTTTTAAAAGATTTATCATTCGATTTATATAAATATCGAGTTTACAAAAATGAGGTCCCAAATGGTTCCATTGTTTACAAAATACATTAAATGAGTTTTGAATGATAATAAAATTTATAGCCTTCTTGATATCCTTGCTCTTCCGTGCGACTTCCGACATTATGGACCGAAATACATGCTTAAAAGCTGTCAACACAAAGGTTGAGTGAAATTCATAGAGTTTAGGAAATCGAGTTGAACACATAAGGTTTGTGTGGGTTACGTTGTTATACACCCATAATGTTTGTAGTGTGAGTTATAAATTCACACCAATGGTTTGACAACCAAAAGAGTTATTATTGCACTAAGCTCATGATACCGAAAGCGTTAACAGATGATATATAATAGTAACATGTTGCCCTAATAGGTAATTTGCCAATTAACCTATAGATCTTCAAATATAGTGCGTTTGTTTGCCTACCGGTCAACACAAAGCGGGATTAAATCAATCGATAGGCCTATCCACAATATTCGCGTTCACTCGCAAGTGATTAATGGTTCATGATAGTAGGGACTTAGGATTTGGCAATAGTGGTACTTAGTGCAAATAATACATTCGAGATAAGCATACTGTTTGAAAGCAATGTGTTCGATTTAAAATAAAGCATGTATCTCCCCAAGGGTTTGTAAAACAATTAAGTAATAGAAAGTGGGGCTAGGAACTCACGGTGTCGATAAAGTTTAGAGTAATTATAAAAGTAAATGAAAATAGTTGAGCATGTATCTCCCCCAAAGAGTTTGTAAAACAAGTATTAAAAGAGTAGGGGCTATGACTCACCTTAGAGTAAATGATATCAAATGTATAATGAGAATGATGGATATGCCGTGAGAACTTCTACGAGCAACCTAGAATAGGATGTTGCGACTTAGGTTTGGAATAATGTTCAGGAAAACATAAACCATCCTATATATATTCCTATGTTGATCATGATGTAGTACATGGTTTTTGTGTATGTCGTTTATAGAAATGGTCTAGTTGTGAAAACGAGTTTAGTTTATAGATATCGTACTACCGTTCGGGCCATCATAATTCGGAGGTCATGCGATGGCGTTAGGAGCTAGGACACTTTAAATCGTAAATCCGAGAAACTCGTCGAAACGTTTACCCAAATGAAACCCCTCACATGAAGCTCCCTACTATTGTAGCACTTAGTAGATACAATATATGTTTTGAGTGAAGATTGTTAAATAAATAAGTTTATCATGTTCTTACAAGTTCTCGACGTTCCAAAAATATGATTACCTTAGTTAACGATCTTGGGTAAACAAGCCTTGAGGCTTTAGCCATGGCCTTGCCGTGACTTTGGTCTTGACTACCATGGTCTTGAGACTCAACCTTGACCTTAGCCGTAGCCGTGGTCTTGGCTTATGGTCATTAGGCCTCTTGGTTTGCTTTTAGTTGTGACAAAAGTATAGTTGTAAGATTATATTTACTGGCGGTTTCTGTTTTGAAAGATTTTGGCCTGTTTAAGCGTTTTCAAGGTCCGAGCTTCTTTGCTATTGAAGGAAAACGTCGTTCCGGACAACTTTCGTGCTTTAACTTTTTGATGATTCGGACCAGAAGGGCCTCTAAAAATTTCATATTTTAGGCAGTAAGCTATTTGGCAGATTCATGTTTTAGTTTCGCTAATTTCTTTTTGTCATAACTTTTGACTCGTGTGTCCGTTTAGAGTGATTCAAATTGCTACGTTTTTGTTTTAATATTATCTACAAGAATATGTAAAGTATCAGATCTATATGTGGTCGATTTTGTGGAAACTTTGTACAAAGTTTATCATTTATACACTTACTAATCCAAGTTTAACATATAGGTTCTTATAACTTGTTTTAAAGATTTTGTACATCATGATCCAACATAGTAACTATATATATAGCATGAAATAGTTAAGATTATGAATAATAAAGATGAGATGATGGTGGTGATAAGTTGCTTACAACTTTTGGCTTTCAATAAGAAAGGAGTAACTTAGTAAGGATCGGACTTTGATTGATCGCGAAAGATTTTGGATTGAGCTAGCTTTCCACACCTTGGAACTCTTGCAAACTTGAAGAGTTGGTGATGAAGTACTAAGTGACTTGAGTGCATCTAAACTCAAGAAGATCACTTAAACTTGCTAGAGATTTGATGTAGTAGCTTGATCTTTGGAACTTCCTTGCATAAACTTGGAGTTTATGGATCAAATTATGGAATGTGTGTTTGTGTTATGATATGAACGACCAAGGATGGGTCAAGGGGGTTTTATAGGACTTCTTGGTCATTGAGGAGGTGCTAGGAAGGTGACTAACCAATCTTGCTAACTAAGTCTTGGTTTAAATGAAGTAAACTTAATGCCTAAGTTAACTTAGCTTGTTTTTAACACATGTAACCATCCTAAGTGAACAAAGCTTATCACAAGCCAACAAGGCTTGTGACACACCATAATACACGTTCATATAGGATGAGGGTGACTAGATGGTTTAAAGTTGGTATTATCTAGTTTACGGAGTCGGTTTGGTTCCGTTAATTGCTAGCTATGAGTCGTTAAGTCACGAAACGTAAAACCGGTATCGTAAAAATATGAAACTTATAGGAATGATTAAACTCTTCAATATACTCATTATTATCTTATAAAAATGAGTGATAAGTTTAATGGGTCACGTAATATTGCTTAAAGCTGAAATACGGGTCAGCGTAATTGCAGTTTATCGAAAAGAACGAAATTTCGGAAACGACCGTGAATTTATTTAGAGTAGACTAAAATTAGTCTAAAAGTGATATGAGGTGTCAAACTTTGGTTTTAGTCATCTGCAGGATAACTGATTATCGTGAAGTTTAAAAGTTCTGTGATTTAAGCAAAATGTAGAGCGTATAAGGTTAATTCCTTTATGGTCAAAGGAGGAGGAAATATGTTTGACTTTTCCAAAATGTAAAAGTGTCAAAACATATTAGAAACACGGTGCGAGAATCGTTAAGTCGGATGTAAGTAGAATTGTTTAAAACATAAGTTTAGTTTTGTTCATTATTGGGCTTATTTGGTAATATTAAAAATAATAATTCTTAAAATTCTCAAATTAATCATGAAGGATCTAAAATTTATCGATGCGAGGAAAATTATCGGGGTTGATTTTCGTTAAGCGTGATGTTTAAGCGGTGGACCGTCTAAAGCGAAACTTTAAAGCGATGTTTACTTAATAATTTTTGAAAATGATCTAACGATGGTCGAACTCTCGGGTTATTACTAAAATAATTTATCTTACGAGAATGTGGATTAAAAATTTTACGAGATGAATAGTGAATTTGAATAGTAAAAGTGAATAGTAAATTCTCGAAAATAAAAAGTAACCTAAAAATGCGGGTGGTTACAAAAAGGGTTTCACATGGGGGTCGAGAAGTCGAGGTGACTAATCGATAGACTCACAATGGTAGGCTATTTGGGTGATAATCCTATAATATTGCCTTCTAAAACTGAAAAGTCCAAATACATCAAGCTAACTCAACATACCTCATCTATGGTCTCGAAATGATGCAAAGGCCAAGTTCTAAAGTTTACAAGCTACCCAGCACACTCATAATTTGGTGGATTTGGGGTAAAATATTGGAAGCGGATAATGCTAATCTCACCATGTAATGTCAAGGGTTGTATGTGCTCGGCTAAGGTCTAATCTAGTTAGGTTAGGAAAAACATGTCAAAATTTTAAAATGGCATAATTTTTCAAAATAAACTAGAAAAATGAGGGCAAAATAAAGTTCAAGAAAATTCTACCCCGTCCCCCACTTGAATTGTACAAAGTCCCTTTTGTACTAGGCATTAAAATAAAGGTGAAGAAAGGTAGAATTAGGCGAGAACTTCCTAAAATTTTCTCCAAAAGAAGAAGGCCCACGAAAAGAACGTGCCTTCGTTTAAGCGTCATGAACAAACTTCAATCCACGAAATCACAATACCGACAATCATAATACTAAAAAGAAAAATGAAAAAATGAAAAACAAACCTAACTCACTTTCGTAGGAATCACGGTTGCATTTAGCGAATGCAACAAGCCTTTAAACCACTTGGTGTCCTAAGTGGACGAATGAAGTCTCGTGAGGGTTTCTGAGGAACACACCCACTAACTTCATTTAAAAACTAATGTAAGGTTCTGTGTTTTAAAATGAAAGAATTAAAAGCGAGAGAGAAAGTTCGTCGTAACTCCTATGAGGGAGTTACACAGTAGCAGCAAAACACGATATGAAATTTGAATAGCGAGTGGTTCTGGCGTAACCAACGAGATGATATTACGCCGTAATTGGTAATGCGTCAAGAATTATCTTGCTCAAATGTTGGTTACGATTGTAATCACCAAGATGAGTTACGCCGTAACTCTGTTCGAATCGACAACCGGTGACAATTAGTTCCTCGTTTCTGCAAAAAATGTTAGAAAAATAAAACCAGCAGAAAGGAAATAAAACAAAAGAAAAGGATAATTGGGTTGTCTCCGAAAGATCACTTTCTTTATTATGATCTTTAAGTTAGATTCGAGAGTGGGGCTTCTATGGGGCTTTGGGCTTGCCCACTTCCATCATTCGTTGGTATACATTCATACAATTATCAAGCCTTTTTTTTCTTGTAGAATTATTGAGTCCATTTGTTCCCAACTTATGTGAAAGCCATTTATCACATGATTTTCCCCGGTCATCATCTTCAGTAATAATACTATCAGTAATGCTTATGCTGGATCTTGCACCGCCTATGGTGTCAGTGAGATGATTGCACCCATACTTCTTAACCAGTCCCTTAATGAATTTTGAGCTTCCAAATTCTAATTTGTACGAATCTTCCAATGCTAACTCAACATCATGTTTCTCTCCCTTATGAGGGTATATCCATTCATCCGCTTTTCTTTCACATTTTTTAGGACGAGTAAACGGTGGCCATACTGATTCGCTTTCTTTGGTTGACATCGAGTTGCAAAAATGTTTGTTTGGATTCAGAGTTTCCTTAATGCTTTGGACAATTTCATCTTGTTTCTGCTTACAATTATCAATACTCTCTCTACGATCACCAGTAATAGGTTTAGAGTGTAGAGTGGGATTCAACGATTGAACATTAACAACATCATTTGAAATTTCAGTTTTTGGTTTTAAATGCTCTTTCATACTAAAAGTTATTCGTTCATTTTCAGTTCCCATGAAATTTGTTTTCAAAACCTTAATCTGAGCCCTACAGTGGCGAAAGGTCTTCAACAATCAAGTTGTAATCCTCCCGCTTTCCCATGTCAATAACCACAAAATCGGTGGGAAGAAAAATTTTCCAATTTTAAAAGCACATTGTTCACAATTCCCTCAGACTGACCTTAGAGGAATCAACCATTACAATCATAATAGTTGTTTCTTTTAAATTGGTAAGTTTGATTTTTTTAAATAAAGTGGTAGAGATAAGGTTTACCCGGCCCCTACATCGACTAATGCGGGAATCTTAATGTTACCAATAGTGCATGGGAGAAAACTTTCTGGTATTCTTCGCTTTTAGGAAGTTGGCTAGGTAGGAACTCGTAGTCTTACTTTATCATCCTCTCTTAGGTAGTTAATCTCGGAAGGATCATTAGTGATAGAGGCGTAATCGCTGCTCTTTTTTTGCTTTATCTTGCGCAAATATGGCCTTGCAGGAAGTGGCTTTAGCATTACTTGTTTCAAGGTTCTTAGCCAATTGCTTAATTTGTGTTTCGAGGTTCTTAATTGCAGCATCTTGGTTACGAAGGTTCATATTGGTGTCCTCCTTTACTTTGACCATCCATTCCTTGAGTCTATCTCCCTTTTTTGCAGATTCTTCGATGTGCCGGTGCATTATTTCTTCAAGGCTAGGTTTAGGAGGATTATTGTTGATTCTTGTGTAGAACCCATGGGATTTTTCACGATACCTAGGTCTGTAATTATTGTAGCTGTTGAAAGGGAATTCTTTTCTATAGTTAACTTCTCCGATCCTTTTAACTTCTTCATTGGAGGAACATTCTTTAGAAGGACGAGTCCCATTTCGCTCAACTTGAATGAAATGCACATTATCCTTGAGCTTCTTCATTTCTCTTCCAAGGCTTTCTAATTTGTTGTTTATCGCTGCAAGGCCCTCAATTTCATCATTCTTACTTGGTTGCTTCCTCCATTGTGCCATTTGTGAGTGGTGCGCCATTTTTGAATTGTTTCCAAAGCGCGGTGGGTGTCATACTAGGAATCGACCCATGAGAATCAATCATTTGTCTTGAAGAGATGTTCAGGTCCCTTGTAGAAGACGTTCACTTTTGTTGGTGTTGAGATCATGGGTAGGGCACTTGTATAACAATTCATTGTATCTTTCCCAAGCTTGGTATAACGTTCCATCACCTCTTGCTTGAAGTTATGAATTTCTTCTAATTGCTTAGCCGTCTTGATGGAGGACAATATCTCGAATGAAATATTTTTTAAGATAGGCCAAGTGTTGTGAGTCCTGCGGTGTCGATCGACCCATCTTTTGCAGCTCACAGTAAGAGAAATAGGAATACTCGTAGCATTATAGCATCGTGTGAGACTCTAGGAATTTTGAATATCTTGACAATGTATTCGACATTGTCTACATGTTCATGAGCATCATCGGTGATGCTTCGGATAAAGGATTTGCCTTAATTCCCTCATGAATTGAGGTTTGATTTGAATTGAGCATCTTACGCAATGGGTGGCCTAACAATCCTCATCTCTTGTTCTTCCTTTGTCAACGCCAAATATTCCTCAAGAGTGAGGTTATCGATGTTAATGACTTCCATAGTACACCGTAAACTTGAAATATGATCTTGAGAAAAGTTTAAAAGCGAAATGAAAGACTTAATATCAATCCTACTATAACTCCCCGTGGTGGCAAAAACTTGATGCGTGTTTCTTGACGGGTCTTAATATTTATAGTGTCTCACTATACCTATGGTCTACCCTAATGCACTAACAGGCGGTGTGCGGTCGCTTGTAGTGTAGTAAATGGTAAAGCCGAGGTCGTCCCAAGAGCTATGTGTATTGGATTATTACTAAGTTTAATTGTCACGAGAATAATAATGGTTTCGATAAGGTTTAATTAATTAAACTACTAATGCGAATAGCGAGATAAATGGATAAAGGGAAATCAATAGAGGAATAGTGGTGCTAACCTAGTCAATTCTCCTAGCTAGTTATGTCTCGTCTACCAACTTCCAATTACTTGGTGGGGTCAAATTCGAGAGGACAACATTTGGTCAATTTGCCTAACCTATTAGCAAAGATGCCACCATAGAATCGGGCTCACCGTCATAAGTCCTGTTGTTCACAGCCCCTGCCAAGTCATTAAGTCACGCATGGTAGATTCAAAATAGTGAGTGCCGGCCGTTAGGAACTTAGACACTATACCCCAATTCTTAAGTTCATCCAAGCGATAGGTGATCGGTTGGTCAAATCGCACAAGTAGAAAGGGTCGTCGGTTGGTCATATCTTACCCTTCCCGTCTCGATCCGCTCACCTAGGGTCAGTTGGTCATATGTCCTAGGCAATTGGCCTCTACCGCCATTCAAAACTACCGAATCAAGGGTGACTACCAAAGAACTATGCATGCATACACTTAGAAATAATTGTACGAAAGTAAAGGTAAACGCAAAAAAACAATTAAGGAATCATAACTAGGCTAGCACCAAAGGGTGCTTAGCCGCTCATATTAATCATGCAAATCAATTCAATATTCAAAGGTACGAAATACATGAATCGAAAGTAAAAGAAATATAAAACGCTAAAGCTTATCGTAATGGAGTGACTTTGTTAGGAATTGGAAATTCCATGTTAAAGTGTCGGTCACCCCAATTATAAGTCTAGTATATGTTAGCTCGTAGACGTGTTGTTTGTTACGTTATTTAGTAGTTTATTAGTTAGTTTCTAGCATAGATTAGTTTAGTGTAACACCGTGGAGGAAGGATGGGTCTTTACTCATCATACACGATCCACGGGCCGTCGGGAGGTCGTTATGTCAGTAACTATAAATACCCCTTCCATCCTTGGAAGGGGTGGTGCTTCTTTCATAATCTAACCTTTCATTTGTTAAGCAAGTCTCTACTAAGAACACCCATCTGTTTACTTTCTCTCTCTAAATGGCTAACATTTATTTCCATCATCCAAGACCACCCGAATCATCAAACACAATAAATATAGGATCCTAACAATTGGTATCAAGAGCCAAGGTTATTGTGTTGTGTTAATTTATTGTGGTCTTTTGATTCTTGTTAAAACTGTTTTGTGTACTCCTTTTTGGTCGAAAAATATTTTTTCCGGTTTACCTTTTGGTAAATAGTTTCAAAACTGTTTTGATATGTATCTGTTTGGTCAAAATGTGTCTTGGTCCAATCAAAGTCTATATCTGTCTTGTTTCATTTTTTTTCTGTCCAAGTCTGTTATTGCATCTCAAGTCAGTTATTACATCTATTTTTCTATGACTTATTGTGTTCCAATCACTGATTTCCTGTGGTCAAACATGTGTCCATATGCGGTTTTATGGATTTTTAAGAAACTGGTCATTTTCTTGGTCAAAATGGGCAAAATGAAATATATCAAGTTTTCTGGGTGTATTATGAAGGTGGTCAAAAAAGTGGTCGGAAAACTCATCGGAAAAAGTCATAAATCTTGCTAGCGACTTGTCTTTACAAGTCGTAGCAACTTGTCATGAGTGTTAGCGACTTGGACTAATGTAGCGACTTGTTATTTAACAAGTAGCGAGTTGTGTCTTAAGTAGCGAGTTGGGTCAAAAATTAATAGCGATTTATGGTTGTTTGACTATTGAGTCAAATAAAATGTGATGTAGCGACTTGTGTCAAAAGAATGCAGCGACTTGTGACAAGAAGTAGATGAAGAAGAGTATAAGACACAACCACAAAATACCATTTACCAAAACATCATTCGACTTCAAGTAAAAAACCATCATAAGTCCTTGTCATATGTACTAAAGAAATCAAGAAGAATAGAAGCAGTAACATCATATCCGAAACTAAAATTCAACCTCAAACAAATCCTAATCTATCCTACCTCAATCTCTTTCTATCCCATCTCCAACCTATCTGTTAACTCAAAAAGGAAAACAAATAAAAGGACTTCAGCTCGTTTCAATTTTTTAAAATCTTTTAAAGACTTTTGCAATTGAACTAATATCATCATTGTCCCAGTTGTGATTCTATACGAAATTAAAGAAATGAGAATAACAATAATGTTAAATCATTTCTTTGGTTTGTTTAATAAAATCAAGAACGCTTACACATAAAAAAAAACCTTACCTGAGACCATTGTTTAATGATCTTGAAGACATTTCTCCTCATGCTTCGCAACAAAAATTAGAACAAGAAAAATATTGGTGGGTTTAGTTAATATGATTATTGCTTCGGTTTAAAGAAAATGAATGATGGTGTTGAGATGATTACATATGTTTTTTTTTTAAGAGATGAGCAGGATTAGATTTGATTTGAGATGATAGTTTAGTGAGATCTGATTTGGGAGAGAGTATGGTAGGCGTGCAATTTACAATGTGATTTTGTAGGTTTAGGTTAAAACTAATATTAGTTTTCCTTTATAAGCGGATGCTTAAAATAAAAAACCACGTGGGCCATAGAAGCTGATTGGATCCGGTTATATGAATATTGGATTTGCATTCGTTGTGTGGGCCTCGTTTGCAAGATGACTCGTGGGGGTTGAGTTTCATTCGTTGGCTGACATGGACATAATGGACATCAAGATGGTTTAAGTTTGTCATGGGCTGACATGGACTAAGATACGAGTATGTGCATCAACATGCTATCCGAATTTTATTGTTTGGATACTAATCTTTGATGTTAATTGGTACATTGAGTGGTATTTTGGCATGTTAAAATTTCACGGAAGGATACAAAATTCACGGCTTGAGCGAAGACTTGAAAAAATGATCACAGAGTTTTTGTATGGTATTATTTGCGAGATATTAGCCGTATCGGGTTATCTCCATATGTGGTCATTACTATTAGCCGATGAATCAATGGAGGTTCAATTTCAGAAATTCCCATGAGATATTCGACGCCACAAAATGTCAATGATACTTCACAGTCTATGCAAAATCTTTATAAGAATCTTCAGTGTCACACATGCCTTTTCAAGATGTTTGCTTATGACAAGAACTTTCGTACAGATGGTCGTAAACGTTAATGATGCTTCCGAAAGTTTGAAACCATCATGGGGGAGAAACGTGTACTTTGATGTTTTACGGTCAACCTCAAGGGGAAGTAGTAGTAGTATATACTACTTGACTTAGTATGGTATGTGAAGTGGTCTACATATGGGTAAAGAATGGTTGATGATATTGTTGATGTTGGATAATGAACCGCTGAAGAACCGCTGCATGCTCCCCTAAAATAGACCAAAGTTGTCATAACACATTCAAGCTGACATTGTTTATGGTTTTGTCTTGATTTTTGTAAAATCCATGAAAGAATCTATTTCTCGGTTTAAATCATAGACTTGTAAAATCCGTGACAATGGAAACATCACAGTAAAAGTAATGTGCATTTAGGATCTATCTTGCGGCTTATTCTTGGTTTTGTAAAATCATGAAAGAAACTATTTCTCGGTTTAAACCATAGAATTGTAAAATCCGTGATGATGGAACCATCACGGAGATAGGAAAGTGTATTTGGGATCTTTTCGATCTTTGGTGCTACGGTTTCTACTTGAAGAAGGGATAAAGGGTGTACTTCATGAATTGGATGTGTGTTTGGATATTCGTCATGGGTGTTTGGTTATTACATGGTTTCTGGGGTTATGTGCTTTTAACCATGGTCGGGATGAAAACCATTATCATAGTTCACTTAAAGCGTCAAGGAGGCTAGATTTAAGATTTTAACGGAAGATGTGACAACGGGGTTAATTCGCTATTATTTATTTGAGGTTGAAGTGAAATATCACGAGGCGAGTGTACTTAGTATCCGAAGGTATCGGGGATGGTTGGATGAAGATTCTTCATGATCCTTGTTTGAGCTTATTATCAAAAACGAAGATATGGAAATCTAGTTATTGTTGGGTGACTTCTTCCTTTTCTTTTACCACTTGGGGGAATTGGGCTCTTATCACCACAAGATAACTATCACTTTAAGGAGTTACGTTGTAGTGCTCAGTGTCACATTCAATTGTGGATTTTCAAGAGGTGATGTACATCTTATACTTGATGGTTGGTTGGATGAAGAGTATAGAGTACTTAGAGATTCAATGGAGGATGAATTCTCGGCACCGCTCTTTGTTACATATGTTCAAGTTTAAGTCACGAGTTCGGGTTACTTTACTTCAGGGTCAAATTCATCATATTGGGTCTTCTCCATCGGCTTTCACGACAAAGAGACTTCTGAATGATAATGGGGTTGATTACATGTTTGCCAAGAGATGATGAAAAGAGGCAGTTATGGCGTCTGTTCACATCGATTCGAGACCTCGTGCTTTAACATAATGATGTATGAACACACAGTTCATGCCTCATACTCTAAAGGAAAGAAATGTATGCGCTTTAGTGCGCATTATCTTGGAAGAAGAGAAATCTTCTCATTTATGACCATTCTCATCAACATGCTTCATGCTTTTCCATGCGCTTGGTCATCAAGTGAACCGGACCAGCGATAATTACTCTTATTCCACTTGCTCAATATAATGAAGATGGCGACATCATGTGCTAATTTTGCGGGGGAGAAGTGTGAATAGAATACATTTGGATGATAATCACTTGTTTAATCAAGAATGGCATCTCCGTATGCAATTCTTGAGGGGGAGAAGAAGTGTGAATTTACTGCATGGTTGATTGATTTATGAGAATAATTGGTTAAACGGCTCCAAACTCATGTAAGAACCGAGCTTCTTCTTATCGGGCCATCTTCACATGGAGTTTTCTTATAAGAGCCGCTGGTTGATATCTTCTCATGGGCTGATATGATTAATGTCAAAGTACTTCCAGTTGCGAGGAGGATTTCCTTGATGAACATCTTTCTGTTCTTGTTTGATTGGGAGGGATTTGAATTAAGGGGATTTGCTATTTACAAGTTAACGGGAATGCATTTGGTGTGAAGAAGATGTTAACTGTCTATTTCCCCATTTCAGACAATCTTGAAGAAGGTCGAGTCTATAGTCTGTTCTACATTTCCTGCTACATGTTAGAAGACTAAAAGACGAGTTGCATTTAACAAACTAAAGACTTCTTCTTAATCCGGGCATTTATCAAACAGATTGTCGGTTTAGGGAGAGCACTAATTGGGGGAGAGTGAAATGTAGAATTTAATCCCTAATTATATTTGCTCACATTCTTGACAAGTTGATTCTCAAAGACTTCAAGCGTTCTTCTCATCAGTTTCAAGTATTTGGGCTTATAGCGTTTTCTTTGATTACGAAGTATCAAAACCGACAATGGGAAGGATACACGCATCTAGCGAGTAAACTTGATGAACAATACTTCTAAGTGATTAAAGATATCCGGGAAGGCGAATGTCATTACCGAGAGAGAAACTCGAGTTTGACTCATGGCGTTTAGTGTTCTTATTCCAACTATGTGGGGAAGAGATGGAAGAGTTAGTTTACGAAGATGAAAGAGGTACACAAGTGTGTAATGATTTTAATGTTATCACAATCATCGGGGGAGAGATTGTGTACATTGGGGATCTCGACTATTTTACTTGAGGGCTTAATCGGTGATTGAGATACAATCACTTATTAGGAGTTGACATCCATGATTGTCATCCTTGAGAGATAATCGGTGATTCGGCTGCTTCTTCAATGTTATCGGTTATTCTTTCTTTGGGCATTTGGGTACTCGGGTTCTTGAGCTTCATACACTTTCTTTGGGGAGAAAAGTATACATCGAGGTTATTCTTTGGCTATTGGACTTGTCTGCTACTTGATGGTATAAGTTTCTCTGTCTTCGGTATATGTGTATTCGGGTTCGTGAGCTCTAGTCTAAGAGGCCCGCGCATCAATTCAACTACGTGGGAAGTGGTCTCTTGACACCTTTTGGAATGGATTGCTTACGAATTTAGTGGAATGAAATTTGAGAAGAGCTATTTATGTGTGGATGATATGTTGCTATTCTTTTGATGATATAACCCGAGCGAAGAATCACAAAGATCATTCTTAAAAGGAGCAGGAAAATCGATGATAATGGTGTGCTTCTTTGTGCACTTGGCTAAGGTAAGCTTGAAATAGAGCTTCGAATCTGCTCAACATAAGGATTTTCGGTTTGGGGGGAAGCTGCCAAAGTCTCTCTTTCATATGGGTCAACTTCTTCTATTCAAGAGCCTCAGAAGCTTTGGTGGTGGATGTTTAAGAGATGACGATTTCTATCTTCTTCAACGAGGCTGCTCGATATCCTTATCTCGGTACTCGTATCATCATCTTCTTAAACTATATCATCTAATCTATCTTTGTAAATATTTATCATAAACAAAATACAAAAATATAAAACCAACAAAAAGAAAACAGAAAAATATAAAATCAACAAAAACCCATAAAAATAAGAAAATTTCAAAAATTACCAAAAATATTGTTTTTCAAAGACATGTCTTCTGGTATCGATAACATCTGCGGTTTTAGAAATGTCATTCAATAATGCACAGGACCATAGATGAAGTTCGGCGGGAGGTGTAAATATTCTTTTTCAAAACATGTCTAAAAATATGGCTTCTGATTATGTCGGTCGTAACTTTGTGCTTAAACTATGGCTGCGATTATTTACATTGTAACCGTGCTTAAACCATGGTTTGCTATTACTTACGATAGCAACCCGTTCTTCTAGAAAGGAAAGTCTTGCGCTAAACCATCTTTCAAAATTCGTGCACTTATCCTAAAAACAAATTTGAGGAAAGTATGTCGAAGGGCTAGCTTTGTTCCTACACAAATTTTTCGTCTAAAATTCTTCAGAAAAATATTTGCTGTTTTCAAAAATAATGGTAAATGAGTTGCTTGAAAATCAATCAGTATCAAGTTTTCATAAAATTGCAAAAACTCAATCAATGACTTCAACACTTTTAAAACTTTTCAAGAAAAAGAGTCATTGATTGAGGGAAAATATTTTCATATTTCGTCATCTAACGGGCTTTCTTAATCATCCTACGTGCTTATCGAAAAATATAATTGCCTATGTTGAAGGACTAGGTTTCTAGGATGTATTTGTTAGGTTTAGATGATTATAGATTGATGAACATATAATTCCCATGCCCATGTATGATCGATTGATATGTTGAATTGACTTTTATTAGTCGATTGTTGTTTGGGTGTTATCGACCACCATATATCATTTGTATGTTTACTAGCATGCGAGATATCATGGTTCATAAGAATGTTCGATCCGGATCCCACAAAATTGATGATTGGATGCCATGAGGAAAGGGTAGCGATATCTTGGATTGACAAATGAAGAAAGCGGGCTTAATTGGACTTCTATGGAGAGTTGCCATGGAAAAATGCAATGTAAGAGGTCTCATTGCATCGTGACGGTTTTCTTCATCGGCAAATGAAGAAGCGGGCTTAATTTGACCTCGGTTGGCATAAAAATGCAACGTAAAGTCTCACTGCATCGTGACGATTTTCTTCAAGCCTTACAACAACGAGCGACTCAACCACTTAACACAATCTTTGTGCGGGATAAAGAGTGAATAATACCATTTGTCAAAATATTTGATAAATATTGTTTTGAAAATGGAAAAATATTGTTTTGAAAATAAATCGTATTCAAAGTTTTGAAATCAACCGGACTTAATTACATCAAATCTTAAGTGATTTCAAATTAAATATTTTCAAGCGATATTTCATTTATCAAATCCGTTTGTACAAAATAAAGTGGTGATCTAAAGATTTAATGTTATGTCATGGTATGATTTTTCTTTAAAACTCAAAGATCTTTCAAAATGAATTTTTTACGTTCTTGTTTGATTGTGAAATTGTTTTGTTTTACTTAAAGATCTCTTAAAACTATCATACGACACTAACAATCTTTAATTTCTAAATCATTCCTATCATCATCTTTAAAATTAAATATTGCCACGTCTTTCCCCAAAATTTTCTAAATGATTTAAATCTTTTGGGATCACAAATCTCAAATGGTTTGAAATTTTTGATCGTGGAGATCGTGATTTAAATCTAAAATCTGTTTTAATGGAATTGGTTTAGTCCTTCAAAAAAGGGTAAAGGAATCACAAGTAATGGTGTCATATCAAAGCAAAACATTCATAACCAAAGAAAGTCTTAACATAAATGCGGAAAATAATCCAAGTCAAATGACTTCAATACATAGGTCCAGTGGAAGCATAATAAACTTCAAACATAATATCCGAAATAAATAAGTCTAAATGGCATCATAAGAAATCAAAGCTAAATCTCTAAGGTAAGTCCACTCAAGCACTCATCCCAAGCAACCCGACTTCAATGCTTAGATACGCGGAAGAAAAGAAAAGTCTTGGTGAGCTTCAAAAGCCGGTGAGCAGATATGAAAGCAAAAGCGAATACTAAGCGATAACGGATATGAAATAAAGTGAATGAGCAATAACAAAATCTTTATCATTTTCAAAGCATAAATCATAATTTCAAAAGATATTTATAGTCAACTACCACGAGCCCGAACTTATATCGGATCACATTCATATTCACACAAGGCAACATTTTGTAGGGAGACCTACGAGTTATGAAGGGCGTGCGCGCGCGACATCAATCATCGGATAACATATAACATATAACGATATAACGGATCTAGGATGCATCCATCGCCCTTCCTACATATTCACAAATATGCTTCACCATCGAGGCGTGGCGAACATCACTCTCTTGCCCTAGAGTCATATCGAGGTGCATCAACGATACGGACATGGAACCCCATGACTAGTTAAATATTTGGCTCGGGTGTCAAACTATCTTAGGTCAAATCGAATGTCATAAGCGACACGGATCATATTTATCGAGAAAATCATTCATATTTCCAAAATCATAGTTTTCATATCGGATAGTTCAAAATCGGATGTTTCATAATTCGAAATCAAAGTTCGGATAAGCAATAGCTCAAACAAATCGATTTGGGATTCATAGCAAAGGCTTAGGAAAACCTAATCTGAAAGAAAACATTAAGAGAAACCTTTCTTGAAAAGGTCGAATATCATACCTTATTCCAATGCAAAGATCGAAAAGCGGAAAGCGAAAACAAAGGATTACTCCTCTTCACGGAACCTATAGACATTAGCGATCGTCCAAGTTATTAATGATTCCATAATCGTCAAAATGATCTTTTAATATTTGGTATTCATAATTAGTGATCTTTATACTTTAGGGTTTTATTAATGAGTCTTAAGTATTTTATAATTAATGTTGTAGATTAGGGTTCGTTATATCATTTATTAAAGTCTATCTTTAAATGTGAAAATAGTTTTATAAGTTATAACTCACACATGAAATAACACTTACTATATTTAGCTCAAACCTAATATACTCTCATTTCGTTCTAGGGTTTCTTACTCTTTAATATCTCATTAATATGCATTTACTTTACATGTTACGTCTTAATGACTCTCCACTTAACCTAATCGTAATTAATAACCTTCTTTACTTTTACACTTTATCATACACGTTTATGATTTCATGTGACCATAAGTTATTAGGGTTTAGTATACTTTATCGCTTTACATATTTTAAAACTAGGGTTTATGTTTACGTAACCCTTACTTATTTATTACCGTCTAAATCTCATGTACATATATATTCGGTTCACCTAGGGTTTCGGCTAGCATGTTTTACACAAGACCTAGCTCATCTAAACATGTTTCATATACAAGTTATAATGTTTTAAACCCCATTCGAAACTCATGCATGCCTCGTCCAACTCATGCATGTCTCGGCTCAGCTCAACTCAACATATACATGACCCGATTCAATATTACTTATCACTTTACGTTCCTTATTAATTACAAGTTAAATAAATTAGGGTTTCCTTGTTTCTTGGTTTACACCTCTCGGCCCAAAAAAAAAAAAAAAAAAGCGACTAAACAAAGTATATCTCGACATATACATGCAGGTGCGTTAAAGGAAGATGAATAAGCGTTATACCTTCACTTGAATAAGAAAAATCGACACCAATGGTGTGTTTGGGACTCTCGGCGAGCAAAAGAAAAGAAAAGAGGCAAAGCAAAACTAGGGTTCCAATTTAATGATTATGTGTTGTATTTATAGTTGTAGTATTTGAGTTAGAATAGGAAAGTGATTGGGTTTGGGTTGGCTTGGGTCCAACCGAACACACACACAAACACCCTATGGGCTTCGCCCCTTGGCTCACACGAACACAAACAAACACCCTCTTGGGGCTTGGCTTGGCGCAAAACAAAACAAAGACACGAGTCCAATAAACAAACAAGCGGCCCAACTTATTAGCGAAACATTTCGTCCTTCGTCGTACCAAAGTCATTCACGAAATTATATTCGTTAAGTTTTATTTATTAGGTTTTAATTTCCGTACTTTATTATAAGCGTGTTTCGTATTTTATTATTCTTGGTTCCAAGGGTATTTTAGTCTTTATATAGGTTTTAGATTTTGGGTTTTACAACTCTTCCCTACAAAAAATTTTCGTCCTCGAAAATTGAAATAAACGAAAGAAAGCGATAGCGAAATGAGAACATACCGAACTATTCAAAGAAATGAGGATAACTAGCTCGCATCGACTCTTGGTCTCCCAGTAGCCTCGCGCTCGGGTGATTTTCAAAGAATCTTATGAGCGGAATAACTTTACTTCTCATGACTCTTTCTTGTCTTTCCAAAATAGCTTACGGTTCTTGAGCAAAGACATATCGGATCGAATCGATCAAGCGGATACGAAACAGCGTGTAATGGATGATAATTGTATCCTCAGGAGAGATACATGGAACACATCATGAACATGCGATAAGCGGGCGGAAGTGCTAATCGATCGAAACTTCTCCTATCGTTCGAATTTCAAGCGGACCAATGAATCGAGGACTAAGCTTGCCCTTGATTCCAAAGCGTTTCACACCTCTAAGCGGCGAGACTTTCAAAATACCCGATCACCAACACGAAATTCTAAATCACGGCGATGCTTGTCGGCATAACTTTTCGGCGAGACCTAGCCTCCTTTAACTTTTCTCTAGCAATGACTACTTTCTCATTAGTGATCTCAATCATTTCGGTCCTTGATTAGGCGTTCACCTACTTCATCCCAACAAGTAGGTGATCTACATTCCTTCCATAAAGAAGTTCAAGCGGTCTTTGCCTTAATGCTAGCATGCCAAGCTGTTGTTGTATGCAAACTCTACCAAACACAAATATTCATCCCGGTGCCGGTCCATTCCAAAGCACAAGCCCTTAGCATGTCCTCTAAGGTGCGAATAGTCCTCTCGGTGACCATCTGTTTGAGGATGAAATGCCGTACTAAAATTAAGTCGAGTACCCCAAGCTTTTTGCAAACCCTTCGAAGCGAGAAGTAAAAGCGGATCCCTATCGACACAATAGCGGTCGGAGTACCATGAAGTCTAACTATCTCTTCTTTGAAAAATCTCGACAATACGCCAATACCATAATCCTTCTACGATTGGTAAGAAATGAGCGATTTGGTTAGTCGATCAACAACCACCCAAATCGCATCATGCTTCTTCTTAGTAAGAGGTAGTCCGGTCACAAAGTCCATAGATATCTTATCCCACTTCCATGTCGGAATATCAATGGTTGTAACGATCCACTAGCTCTTTGATGTTCGATCTTCACTTGGCGACAAATCATACACCGACACAAGCGTCGCTACATCTTGCTTCATGCCGTTCCACGAAATCTTGTTTCAAATCCTATACATCTTGGTAGAACCGGGATGAATAGTGAAAGGAGAACTATGAGCTTGGTCATAACTTTCTCACGAAGTACACGATCATTGGGAGCATAAAGCCTATCTTCATACCATACAATTCCATCGTTATCAACCTTAAACTCCGTCATTTACCTTCTTCAACATTACGAGCTACGACCCAACTCGTCATCATCTTTACGAGCTTCCTTAATTTGCGGTATAAGGTTCGACTCCACCTTCATACTAGCCCGGTATCCATCAGAACCTCGTCGCACAACTCAACATCCAAGCGTTCTAAGTCGCGAATAATCCTAGGCTCAATCTCAATACTTGCAATCATACACGATTTCCGGCTAAGTCGTCGGCAACTTCATTAACCTTACCGGGATGGTCTTGAATGTTAGTGTCATAATCCTTAAGTTCTAACCATCTTCTTTGTCTCATATTGAGTTCCTTTTGGTGAAAATATACTTGAGACTCTTATGGTCGGTGAAAATATCACACGTCTCTCCATACAAGTAATGTCTCCGGATCTTCAACGCGAACACCACATGACTAACTCAAGATCATGAGTTGGGTAATTCTCCTCATAAGGTTTGAGTTGTCTTGAGCGTAGCTATCACCTTACCATGTTGCATCAAGACACGCACCCGATCCTTTCTTAGATGCATCGCTATAAATTTGATATCCTCGAACCGGATGGAAGAGTCAAAATAGGGGCGGAAACCAATCTCGTTTCAACTCTTCAAAACTCTTTTCTCTTTCATCCGTCCACGAACTTTTCACCTTTCCTCATCAATTGGGTTAGCGGCAAAGCTAAGCGAGAGAAACCTTCAACAAAGCGTCGATAATATCCGGCAAGTCCTAGAAAACTCGACCTCGATCAACATCGTAGGTCTTGGCCACTTAGTGATAGCCTCAACCTTAGGCGGATCCATGGTTATACCATCGGTGATACGATATGACCAAGGAAAGCGACTTGTCTAACCAAAATTCACACCGAGAATTTGGCGTACAACTTCTTCTTCCTCGGAATCTCCAAAACTATCCAGGAGATGTTGCTCATGCTCCTCTTGGACTTAGAGTAAACCAAAATGTCGTCGATGAAAACAATAACGAACTTATCGAGAAACTCATGGAAAACACGATTCATCGGGTCCATAAACACGGCGGCGCATTCGTCAAACCAAAAGGCATAACGAGAAACTCATAATGACCATATACGAGTGCGAAAGCGGTCTTAGGAACATCTTGCTCCTTCACACGTAGTTGATGATAACCGGACCTCGGATCAATCTTAGAAAAGAACTTAGCTCCTTGCGGTTGATCAAACAAATCGTCTATCGTGGGAGAGGATAACGGTTCGAATAATGTCTGGTTGAGTTCACGGTAGTCGATACATGAGCGCATACTTCCATCCTTCTTCTTCACAAACAAAGCAGGTGCACCCATGGAGAAACACTAGGTCGAATGAATCCATTATCTATCATCTCTTGCATTTGTTCCTTCAACTCCTTGATTCTCGGTGCCATACGATGCGGAGCTTTGAAATCGGTTTAGCACCAGGAATCAACTCAATGCTAAACTCGACTTCTCGGTGGAGGAAGTCCGGGGAGTTCATCGGGAAAAGCGTCGGTGAATTCACAAACAACGGAAGGTTTTCAATGTTAGGACTCTCCAAAGATGTGTCCTTAACGGATGCTAGAAAACCTTGACACCCATGAGCAATCATGGTCCGTGCCTTCATGCGAAATGAACTTATGATTTGGTGGTTTAGAACCATAATAAGCAATTTAGGATGTTTCGTCTCCAAAGATCACGGTTCTAGCATAGCGATCGATGGAAGCTCTATGATAAGCCAACCAATCCATGCCTAGAATGATATCAAAGTCGACCATATCGAGAGGATACGGATGTGCATGGCGAATCGATCATCAAAGCGAAGAGGACACTTAGCGTATTTATGATCAATGATCATGTGACTTTTCATAGGCGTAGATATCGATAAGTGATTAGTTAGTGGTTGTGGCTTCATATTAAGTTTCTTAGCACATGTGCGGATATGATGGAGTGTGTGGCGCGGTGTCAAATAAAGCGAAGCAGAATAATCATCAATGAAAAGAGTTCCGTAATGGTACACAGTATGCTCACTTTGATTCGAGTAGTAGCATAGACACGTCCGATGGTAGGTGGCGGCTTGGTATAGTTTCGAGGAATCGCGGGTTCCTCTTAGGGCAATCCTTGATCTTGTGAGTAGTAGAACCACAGAGAAACATCCACCGATGGCCTTGAAACACGGTCCGGATGAGCCTTTCCACAAGTAGTACGAGATAGGTGGGGAGGCAAAACTTGGTGTCCTTTCTTGACGGAAGATCTGAAGCACGACCACGATTCGATCCTCGAGTCGGTGATCTTTGTTATATGGCGGTTATTGTTACCACGATTACGGCGATCATTTCCATTCTTACCGGTGACTCTGCTATCGACCCCTCGCCTCGGGCGCCTAGAGTCCACATTCCTTCCCGTGACCCGTGATCATAACTCTTATCCCTTGTCCCTCGAATCATAACTCCGCGGTATTTCCTTATACTCATTACTTTGAGTCCTACCTTGAATCCGATCACCATCGCGATTCGCTTGTTGTAACACGAACCCTCATGAAAGATCTCAATGTTCGAGTTTGCATCATTGCGGGCCGACACATCCTCATAGTCGGTGTTAGCGATCGGTCCAACACCCACTTCTTGATCCCATTTGAAATGCTTAGCTTGGCGCCTACCATCTCCGACAATCGCTCCAACAAAGCTTACCAACCTCATAAACCTACTCATGTACTCGTTGGGTTCTCATTATCAAGCGGTAGATCGCTGATAATCCTCTCATACCTTTCTTTATTCGACATCGGGAAATGTGGTTATAGAAGATAGTCGAAACTCCGTCCAAGTACAAGTAAATGAAAGCATCTCCTCCTCGTGCTTGTTTCAATGCTTTCCACCAATTTAAAGCATCACCTTCCAATTTAAACGCGACTAAGCGAGTCTTAAACTCGTCTCCACAACCCAATACTTCAAACGACTTCTCAACATGGTGATCCGGTCCTCGGCTTGGTGGGAGTAGCGGCGGTGCTAAAGAAAGAGGCTTGAGCTTCAAAGCGCTCGAGCCAAGTATGAATGCCTACGGGTTGATTTCCTCCACCACTACCCGAGCACCATTACGATTACGGATGTTGTTGATCACTGTTCCATCATCTCGGTGTAGTCAAACCGGGAAAAGAGTTGAGAGCATTCGCAATCGCGACATCCATGTTAACCGCATCATCGTCTCCATCGCGCCACGGTGAGTGCGAGTTCGAACCATCTAAGCGATATTCAAGCGATTAGCAAAATGAACAAAGATGAGATACGAAATGGAAGTTCGCGAAGGAAACCTAAGTCTACCCAATCCTCACGGGTCAAATCTTAATTCTAAGGGATAACTTAAGGTTCTTATGTTCACGAGGTCGACTACAAGTCGTAAACACAGGCTCGATGCCATAAATTATAGCGCCCGACCCATGAGGGTAAAGGAATCACAAGTAATGGTGTCATATCAAAGCAAAACATTCATAACCAAAGAAAGTCTTAACATAAATGCGGAAAATAATCCAAGTCAAATGACTTCAATACATAGGTCAGTGAAGCATAATAAACTTCAAACATAATATCCGAAATAAATAAGTCTAAATGGCATCATAAGAAATCAAAGCTAAAATCTCTAAGGTAAGTCCACTCAAGCACTCATCCCAAGCAACCCGACTTCAATGCTTAGATACACCGCGGAAGAAAAGAAAAGTCGGTGAGCTTCAAAAGCCAGGTGAGCAGATATGAAAGCAAAAGCTAATACTAAGCGATAACGGATATGAAATAAAGTGAATGAGCAATAACAAAATCTTTATCATTTTCAAAGCATAAATCATAATTTCAAAAGATATTTATAGTCAACTACCACGAGCCCGAACTTATATCGGATCACATTCATATTCACACAAGGCAACATTTTGTAGGGAGACCTACGAGTTATGAAGGGCGTGCGCGCATGACATCAATCATCGGATAACATATAACATATAACGGATAACGGATCTAGGATGCATCCATCGCCCTTCCTACATATTCACAAATATGCTTCACCATCGAGGCGTGGCGAACATCACTCTCGCCCTAGAGTCATATCGAGGTGCATCAACGATACGGACATGGAACCCCATGACTAGTTAAATATTTGGCTCGGGTGTCAAACTATCTTAGGTCAAATCGAATGTCATAAGCGACACGGATCATATTTATCGGAAAATCATTCATATTTCCAAAATCATAGTTTTCATATCGGATAGTTCAAAATCGGATGTTTCATAATTGAAATCAAAGTTCGGATAAGCAATAGCTCAAACAAATCGATTTGGGATTCATAGCAAAGGCTTAGGAAAACCTAATCTGAAAGAAAACATTAAGAGAAACCTTTCTTGAAAAGGTCGAATATCATACCTTATTCCAATGCAAAGATCGAAAAGCGAAAGAGCGAAAACAAAGGATTACTCCTCTTCACGGAACCTATAGACATTAGCGGTCGTCCAAGTTATTAATGATTCCATAATCGTCAAAATGATCTTTTAATATTTGGTATTCATAATTAGTGATCTTCATACTTTAGGGTTTTATTAATGAGTCTTAAGTATTTTATAATTAATGTTGTAGATTAGGGTTCGTTATATCATTTATTAAAGTCTATCTTTAAATGTGAAAATAGTTTTATAAGTTATAACTCACACATGAAATAACACTTACTATATTTAGCTCAAACCTAATATACTCTCATTTCGTTCTAGGGTTTCTTACTCTTTAATATCTCATTAATATGCATTTACTTTACATGTTACGTCTTAATGACTTCTACTTAACCTAATCGTAATTAATAACCTTCTTTACTTTTACACTTTATCATATGCGTTTATGATTTCATGTGACCATAAGTTATTAGGGTTTAGTATACTTTATCGCTTTACATATTTTAAAACTAGGGTTTATGTTTACGTAACCCTTACTTATTTATTACATGTCTAAATCTCATGTACATATACTCGGTTCACCTAGGGTTTCGGCTAGCATGTTTTACACAAGACCTAGCTCATCTAAACATGTTTCATATTCAAGTTAATATGTTTTAAACCCCATTCGAAACTCATGCATGCCTCGTCCAACTCATGCATGTCTCGGACTTACATCAACTCAACATATACATGACCCGATTCAATATTACTTATCACTTTTACGTTCCTTATTAATTACAAGTTAAATAAATTAGGGTTTCCTTGTTTTCTTGGTTTACACCTCTCGGCCAAAACAAAAAAAAAGAAAAGCGCGACTAAACAAAGTATATCTCGACATATACATGCAAGGTCGTTAAAGGAAGATGAATAAGCGTTATACCTTCACTTGAATAAGAAAAATCGACACCAAGGGTGTGTTTGGGACTCTCGGCGAGCAAAAGAAAGAAAAAAAAAGGCAAAGCAAAACTAGGGTTTCAATTTAATGATTATGTGTTGTATTTATAGTTGTAGTATTTGAGTTAGATTAGGAAAGTGATTGGGTTTGGGTTGGCTTGGGTCCAACCGAACACACACAAACACCAAATGGGCTTGACCCCCCCTTTGCTCACACGACACAAACAAACACCCTCTTGGGCTTCTGGCTTGGCGCAAAACAAAACAAAAGACACGAGTCCAATAAACAAACAAGCGGCCCAACTTATTAGCGAAACATTTCGTCCTTCGTCGTACCAAAGTCATTCACGAAATTATATTCGTTAAGTTTTATTTATTAGGTTTTAATTTCCGTACTTTATTATAAGCGTGTTTCGTATTTTATTATTCTTGGTTCCAAGGGTATTTTAGTCTTTATATAGGTTTTAGATTTTCGGGTTTACAACTCTTCCCTCTAAAAAAAATTTTAGTCCTCGAAAATTGAAATAAACGAAGCAAAACGATAGCGAAATGAGAACATACCGAACTATTCAAAGAAATGAGGATAACTAGCTCGCATCGACTCTTGGTCTCCCAGTAGCCTCACGCTCGGGTGATTTTCCAAAGAATCTTAACGAGCGGAATAACTTTACTTCTCATGACTCTTTCTTGTCTTTCCAAAATAGCTTACGGTTCTTGAGGCAAAGACATATCGGATCGAATCGATCAAGCGGATCGAAACAGCGTGTAATGGATGATAATTGTATCCTCAGGAGAGATACATGGAACACATCATGAACATGCGATAAGCGGGCGGAAGTGCTAATCGATCTGAAACTTCTCTATCGTTCGAATTTCAAGCGGACCAATGAATCGAGGACTAAGCTTGCCCTTGATTCCAAAGCGTTTCACACCTCTAAGCGGCGAGACTTTCAAAATACCCGATCACCAACACGAAATTCTAAATCACGGCGATGCTTGTCGGCATAACTTTTCGGCGAGACCTAGCCTCCTTTAACTTTTCTCTAGCAATGACTACTTTCTCATTAGTGATCTCAATCATTTCGGTCCTTGATTAGGCGTTCACCTACTTCATCCCAACAAGTAGGTGATCTACATTCCTTCCATAAAGAAGTTCAAGCGGTCTTTGCCTTAATGCTAGCATGCCAAGCTGTTGTTGTATGCAAACTCTACCAAACACAAATATTCATCCCGGTGCCGGTCCATTCCAAAGCACAAGCCCTTAGCATGTCCTCTAAGGTGCGAATAGTCCTCTCGGTGACCATCTGTTTGAGGATGAAATGCCGTACTAAAATTAAGTCGAGTACCCCAAGCTTTTGCAAACCCTTCGAGCGAGAAGTAAAGCGGATCCCTATCGACACAATAGCCGTCGGAGTACCATGAAGTCTAACTATCTCTTCTTTGAAAAATCTCGACAATCGCCAATACCATAATCCTTTCGATTGGTAAGAAATGAGCGATTTGGTTAGTCGATCAACAACCACCCAAATCGCATCATGCTTCTTCTTAGTAAGAGGTAGTCCGGTCACAAAGTCCATAGATATCTTATCCCACTTCCATGTCGGAATATCCAATGGTTGTAACGATCCACTAGCTCTTTGATGTTCGATCTTCACTTGCGACAAATCATACGCCGACACAAGCGTCGCTACATCTTGCTTCATGCCGTTCCACGAAATCTTGTTTCAAATCCTATACATCTTGGTAGAACCGGGATGAATAGTGAAAGGAGAACTATGAGCTTGGTCATAACTTTCTCACGAAGTACACGATCATTTGGAGCATAAAGCCTATCTTCATACCATACAATTCCATCGTTATCAACCTTAAACTCCGTCATTTACCTTCTTCAACATTACGAGCTACGACCCTGACTCGCCGTCATCTTTCGAGCTTCCTTAATTTGCGGTATAAGGTTCGACTCCACCTTCATACTAGCCCGGTATCCATCGAACCTCGTCGCACAACTCAACATCCAAGCGTTCTAAGTCACGAATAATCCTAGGCTCAATCTCAATACTTGCAATCATACGATTTCCGGCTAAGTCGTCGGCAACTTCATTAACCTTACCGGGATGGTCTTGAATGTTAGTGTCATAATCCTTAAGAAGTTCTAACCATCTTCTTTGTCTCATATTGAGTTCCTTTTGGTGAAAATATACTTGAGACTCTTATGGTCGGTGAAAATATCACACGTCTCTCCATACAAGTAATGTCTCCGGATCTTCAACGCGAACACCACGACTAACTCAAGATCATGAGTTGGGTAATTCTCCTCATAAGGTTTCGGTTGTCTTGAGCGTAAGCTATCACCTTACCATGTTGCATCAAGACACACCCAATCCTTTCTTAGATGCATCGCTATAAATTTGATATCCTCGAACCGGATGGAAGAGTCAAAATAGGGCGGAAACCAATCTCGTTTCAACTCTTCAAAACTCTTTTCTCTTTCATCCGTCCACGAACTTTTCACCTTTCCTCATCAATTGGGTTAGCGGCAAAGCTAAGCGAGAGAAACCTTCCACAAAGCGTCGATAATATCCGGCAAGTCCTAGAAAACTCGACCTCGATCAACATCGTAGGTCTTGGCCACTTAGTGATAGCCTCGACCTTAGGCGGATCCATGGTTATACCATCGGTGATACGATATGACCAAGGAAAGCGACTTGTCTAACCAAAATTCACACCGAGAATTTGGCGTACAACTTCTTCTTCCTCGAATCTCCAAAACTATCGGAGATGTTGCTCATGCTCCTCTTGGACTTAGAGTAAACCAAAATGTCGTCGATGAAAACAATAACGAACTTATCGAGAAACTCATGGAAAACACGATTCATCGGGTCCATAAACACGGCGGCGCATTCGTCGAACCAAAAGGCATAACGAGAAACTCATAATGACCATATACAGTGCGAAGCAGCGGTCTTAGGAACATCTTGCTCCTTCACGCGTAGTTGATGATAACGGACCTCGGATCAATCTTAGAAAAGAACTTAGCTCCTTGCGGTTGATCAAACAAATCGTCTATCGTGGGAGAGGATAACGGTTCGAATAATGTCTGGTTGAGTTCACGGTAGTCGATACATAGCGCATACTTCCATCCTTCTTCTTCACAAACAAGGCAGTGCACCCATGGAGAAACACTAGGTCGAATGAATCCATTATCTATCATCTCTTGCGGTTGTTCCTTGACTCCTTGATTCTCTGGTGCCATACGATACGGAGCTTTGAAATCGGTTTAGCACCGGGATCAACTCAATGCTAAACTCGACTTCTCGGTGGAGGAAGTCCAGGGAGTTCATCGGGAAAAACGTCAGTGAATTCACAAACAACGGAAAGGTTTTCAATGTTAGGACTCTCCAAAGATGTGTCCTTAACGGATGCTAGAAAACCTTGACACCCATGAGCAATCATGGTCCGTGCCTTCATAGCGAAATGAACTTATGATTTGGTGGTTTAGAACCATAATAAGCGAATTTAGGATGTTTCGTCTCCAAAGATCACGGTTCTAGCATAGCGATCGATGGAAGCTCTATGATAAGCCAACCAATCCATGCCTAGAATGATATCAAAGTCGACCATATCGAGAGGATACGGATGTGCATGGCGAATCGATCATCAAAGCGAAGAGGACACTTAGCGTATTTATGATCAATGATCATGTGACTTTTCATAGGCGTAGATATCGATAAGTGATTAGTTAGTGGTTGTGGCTTCATATTAAGTTTCTTAGCACATGTGGCGGATATGATGGAGTGTGTGGCGCGGTGTCAAATAAAGCGAAGCAGAATAATCATCAATGAAAAGAGTTCCGTAATGGTACACGAAGTATGCTCGCTTTGATTCGAGTAGTAGCATAGACACGTCCGATGGTAGGTGGCGGCTTGGTATAGTTTCGAGGAATCGCGGGTTCCTCTTAGGGCAATCCTTGATCTTGTGAGTAGTAGAACCACAAGAGAAACATCCACGGTGGCCTTGAAACACGGTCCGGATGAGCCTTTCCACAAGTAATACAGATAGGTGGGGAGGCAAAACTTGGTGTCCTTCTTGACGGAAGATCTGAAGCACGACCACGATTCGATCCTCGAGTCGGTGATCTTTGTTATGGCGGTTATTGTTACCACGATTCGGCGATCATTTCCATTCTTACCGGCTGACTCGCTATCGACCCCTCGCCTCGGGCGCCTAGAGTCCACATTCCTTCCGTGACCCCCGATCATAACTCTTATCCCTTGTCCCTCGAATCATAACTCTGCCGGTATTTCCTTATACTCATTACTTTGAGTCTACCTTGAATCCGATCACCATCGCGATTCGCTTGTTGTAACACGAACCTCATGAAAGATCTCAATGTTCGAGTTGCATCATTGCGGCCGACACATCCTCATAGTCGGTGTTAGCGATCGGTCCAACACCCACTTCTTGATCCCATTTGAAATGCTTAGCTTGGCGCCTACCATCTCCGACAATCGCTCCAACAAAGCTTACCAACCTCATAAACCTACTCATGTACTCGTTGGGTTCTCATTATCAAGCGGTAGATCGCTGATAATCCTCTCATACCTTTCTTTATTCGACATCGGGAAATGTACGGTTATAGAAGATAGTCGAAACTCCGTCAAGTACAAATAACGGTGAAAGCATCTCCTCCTCGTGCTTGTTTCAATGCTTTCCACCAATTTAAAGCATCACCTTCCAACTTGCAGCGCCAAACGAGTCTTAAACTCGTCTCCACAACCCAATACTTCAAGCGACTTCTCAACATGGTGATCCGGTCCTCGGCCCGGTGGGAGTAGCGGCGGTGCTAAAGAAAGAGGCTTGAGCTTCAAAGCGCTCGAGCCAAGTATGAATGCCTACGGGTTGATTTCCTCCACCACTACCGAGCACCATTACGATTCGGATGTTGTTGATCACTGTTCCATCATCTCGGTGTAGTCAAACCGGGAAAAGAGAGTTGAGAGCATTCGCAATCGCGACATCCATGTTAACGCATCATCGTCTCCATCCGCGCCACGGTGAGTGCGAGTTCGAACCATCTAAGCGATATTCAAGCGATTAGCAAAATGAACAAAGATGAGATACGAAATGGAAGTTCGCGAAGGAAACCTAAGTCTACCCAATCCTCACGGGTCAAATCTTAATTCTAAGGGATAACTTAAGGTTCTTATGTTCACGAGTCGACTACAAGTCGTAAACACAGGCTCGATGCCATAAATTATAACGCCCGACCCGCCAAGGGTAAAGGAATCACAAGTAATGGTGTCATATCAAAGCAAAACATTCATAACCAAAGAAAGTCTTAACATAAATGCGGAAAATAATCCAAGTCAAATGACTTCAATACATAGGTCCCAGTGAAGCATAATAAACTTCAAACATAATATCCGAAATAAAATAAGTCTAAATGGCATCATAAGAAATCAAAGCTAAAATCTCTAAGGTAAGTCCACTCAAGCACTCATCCCAAGCAACCCGACTTCGATGCTTAGATACGCCGCGGAAGAAAAGAAAAGTCGGTGAGCTTCAAAAGCCAGTGAGCAGATATGAAAGCAAAAGCTAATACTAAGCGATAACGGATATGAAATAAAGTGAATGAGCAATAACAAAATCTTTATCATTTTCAAAGCATAAATCATAATTTCAAAAGATATTTATAGTCGACTACCACGAGCCGAACTTATATCGGATCACATTCATATTCACACAAGGCAACATTTTGTAGGGAGACCTACGAGTTATGAAGGGCGTGCTTGCGCGCAGACATCAATCATCGGATAACATATAACATATAACGGATAACGGATCTAGGATGCATCCATCGCCCTTCCTACATATTCACAAATATGCTTCACCATCGAGGCGTGGCGAACATCACTCTCTTGCGCCTAGAGTCATATCGAGGTGCATCAACGATACGGACATGGAACCCCATGACTAGTTAAATATTTGGCTCGGGTGTCAAACTATCTTAGGTCAAATCGAATGTCATAAGCGACACGGATCATATTTATCGGAAAATCATTCATATTTCCAAAATCATAGTTTTCATATCGGATAGTTCAAAATCGGATGTTTCATAATTGAAATCAAAGTTCGGATAAGCAATAGCTCAAACAAATCGATTTGGGATTCATAGCAAAGGCTTAGGAAAACCTAATCTGAAAGAAAACATTAAGAGAAACCTTTCTTGAAAAGGTCGAATATCATACCTTATTCCAATGCAAAGATCGAAAAGCGAAAGGCGAAAACAAAGGATTACTCCTCTTCACAGAACCTATAGACATTAGCGGTCGTCAAGTTATTAATGATTCCATAATCGTCAAAATGATCTTTTAATATTTGGTATTCATAATTAGTGATCTTCATACTTTAGGGTTTTATTAATGAGTCTTAAGTATTTTATAATCAATGTTGTAGATTAGGGTTCGTTATATCATTTATTAAAGTCTAAGTTAAATGTGAAAATAGTTTTATAAGTTATAACTCACACATGAAATAACACTTACTATATTTAGCTCAAACCTAATATACTCTCATTTACGTTCTAGGGTTTCTTACTCTTTAATATCTCATTAATATGCATTTACTTTACATGTTACGTCTTAATGACTCTCCACTTAACCTAATCGTAATTAATAACCTTCTTTACTTTTACACTTTATCATACACGTTTATGATTTCATGTGACCATAAGTTATTAGGGTTTAGTATACTTTATCGCTTTACATATTTTAAAACTAGGGTTTATATTTACGTAACCCTTACTTATTTATTACCGTCTAAATCTCATGTACATATTATTCGGTTCACCTAGGGTTTCGGCTAGCATGTTTTACACAAGACCTAGCTCATCTAAACATGTTTCATATTCAAGTTACATGTTTTAAACCCCATTCGAAACTCATGCATGCCTCGTCCAACTCATGCATGTCTCGGCTCACATCAACTCAACATATACATGACCCGATTCAATATTACTTATCACTTTACGTTCCTTATTAATTACAAGGTTAAATAAATTAGGGTTTCCTTGTTTTCTTGGTTTACACCTCTCGGCCCCAAAAAAAAAAAACAAAGCGACTAAACAAAGTATATCTCGACATATACATGCAAGGTACGTTAAAGGAAGATGAATAAGCGTTATACCTTCACTTGAATAAGAAAAATCGACACCAATGGTGTGTGTGGGACTCTCGGCGAGCAAAGAAAAGAAAAGGAGAGGCAAAGCAAAACTAGGGTTTCAATTTAATGATTATAAAAACAAAACAAAAGACACGAGTCCAATAAACAACCAAACGCCCAACTTATTAGCAAAACATATACGCCCTTCGTCAGTACCAAAGTCATCCACGAAATTATATTCAGTTAAGTTTTTATTTATTAGGTTTTAATTTGGTTTTATTATAAACGTTTTTCGTATTTTATTATTCTTGGTTCCAAGGGTATTTTAGTCTTTATATAGGTTTTAGATTTTGGTTTTACAATATCTCATTAGGACACAAAATTAATGAAGACTTGCTGTTTCACACAATGTGGAAAGTAAGTATATATTGAGAGTCCTACGCATTATCCTTGAGGTATTGCCAGAACATCTGAGTGATATGAAAACATATTCACGATGAAGATGGAAATCCTTCTAGAGCCAATATCAAACAAGCTCTTGGTGGGTGACATGTGAGATCTTTTCTAAAGATCAAACTTGTGACAACTGGATAGAAACAATGGGGCGATTCACTCGTAAATCAACCTTGGTCCAGGATTGGAATTGACGAATACTTTTGGAAAAACCGTTCGATGTGCAAACCTTCTTTTCTCTAGCACGTCGAATGTGTATTCATTTTCAAACACAAAAAGTATCTCTGGTTGAAAAATACTTTTGGAAAAACCGTTCGATGTGTAAATCTATTCTTTTCTCTAGCACATCGAATGTGTACTCATTTTCTAATACAAAAGGTATTTTGATTGAAAATTGATCTTTCTCATAAAACCTTCGTCGAATTGCAAAACTCTTTCTTCAAGCAATACGTGATTGTTTTCAAATCAATTTTTTATCAATCAGTGAATCTCAATTCGCTAGTTCACTCACTCCGTGTTGTCTTCTTTGAGACGTTCGGTTTGAGCGGCTAGAACAACTACGAAACCTCGTCAAGGAGATTCATAGGAATCCTACCGATCACAGGCGGTGCTTGTCCGATCAGCTTGTAACATATTGGATTTCACAAACACATCATATCATAAACACAAATGTGGAGGCGTACAAGATGAGGTTTTAGAGAGAAAGAGTTAGAGGTTTGGGAACTTAGTGAGAGAAAATGAAAGTATTATTATGAGCTCCAACTCTCTACCTTGGGAGGTAGAGAGTATTTATAGTCTTACAGAAATCGCCACCTACGGTGTGGATCGGGCATCGGTGGGTAAAGACCCGTCCGTCCTCCACGGTGTTACTTAACTAAATACTACTTAACTTATAATAATCTCGACTACGAGCTTTCTAACGATTACATATACTTGAGGTGACCGACTCTTTAATAAGCTGGATTTACTAAATCCTAACAATCTCCCCAAGGAGGTCACCTCAAAAATACATTGAATACAAGCAGATATTACAATTAGATTGTTCTTGGATTCTTGTTAATGTTCTTTGCTCTGTAGCTCGTAGTCATTGATTCTTCATTATTGCATGTTTGGATAATCAATGTGGAGGTCTTTAAGCGATCCACGTGATGATGAGTTTTGAGCCGACATTGAGATCATCGGCTAACATAAATCTCGACTCTTCCATTGTGGTGTTGGTATTATGTGATGTTGTGACATTTGGACCGACATGCTCACATTACGGATCATGATTTCTTCTCATCGAGTAGCGGAAGCTTTCGTTGATTCATGATATTGGCGGTGTAGCGAAGCATGGAGTGAAAATATCGAGTCATTGATGCACTAATCATGATTTCTTTAGAAATGAATGTGTTGTGTGAGCATGCGGCTATGGATTGACCGCTTCATTACGATCATTTGCAAGCGTCGGCGTACTGCATATAACGATTAGCAATAAAGTGCGAAAGTGTCTTTGATCACTTCGTTGAATTGAGTACACGCCCACGGTTCCCGTTGATCGATACAAATCTTGCTGTGATCGGTATAATTCGAAGAATTTCCTTGACGGGGTTTCGCGGTTGCTCTAGTTGTTCTCAAACCGGGCGTCTCAAAGAAGACAACACGGAGTGAGTGAACCGGTAATTGAGATTCAGCGATTGATGAAAAGAGATTTGAAAAACAATCGTGTATCGCTCAATAGAAATTGTTTTTGCAATACAACGAAGGTTTTAATGAAAATCAATTATCAATCATAAACACCTTTTATTTTGAAATATTAGTACACGATCGATGTGCTAAAGAAAAGAGTTTTAAGCACAAAGACCGGTTTTCAAAGGTATTCGTCAATCCATAACTTTGAACCGGATTGATTCAAAGATTGAATCGCCCCATTGTTTACATTCGGTTGTCACATGGTTGATCTATTGGATAGATCTCACATGCCACCCACGAGGAGCTTGTTTGATGTTGGCTCGAAGGCTTTCCATCTTCATTGTGAATATGTTTGCATATCACTCGGATGTTCTAGCAATACCACAAGGATAATCGTGGGACTCATAAGATATAATCTCTCTTTCCACATTGTGTGAAGCAGAGAGTCTTCATTGTGATGTCCTAATGAGATTTATTTGATGATCTCTTGGCTCTAGACTCAATAGTGCACATTTGGTTCCTATCTTGGGAGACTAGGGAGAGGTCTCCTTCTTCAATATCAACAAACTCTAAGAGAAAGTCGATAGATAATGTCGGTTCCCGTGAGAATGAAACAAGCCCTTTTAAGAGGAACTTGAGTGGTTTGGGAAGTTGTAGTGCGGTCGTCCTTTGGGTCCATGACGTCTTGTCTTCAATACCGATGTTACCTTAGTAAACACCGTAGCATATGTATTGAACCGGTTTACGCCCTAAGGTTGAAATATTGGAGGCTATTTCTTTTCACCCTTTTCACATTCAATTCTTTTCATTCTTCAACCTCTTGATGCTTACGAGATTTCATAACTAGAACCTTGTTGGGTTTATTCTAGTTCTAGCTCTATCTCGATCCGCACTCTTCCCATATCTCACTTTTCTCCTTTTTCATCATACCTAAGGACTCTACACTATCTAGTGGATTGTCCTGGGTAGATCCCTCCGGTTACGGCGGATCGTGGGAACGAATACCTAACCTAACCATCCTTATATCACCATACATAAAGTAAATTTGGTGGTCTATTTGGTATTGTTCATCTGCCGTTGGAACCAATTGAAAACCATTTGAAAATCAATCCGGATACTTGTGATATATTATCAAAGCATTTTGTACTGAATTGTTTTGATATTTTTAGAAAAAGAGCTCCCCTCAACATGTGCATCATGTATTAGAAATCGTTTTAGCACACGGAGGCAAGAGGAAGAATTAACTTCTTTGATTACCATTTTCTAAAGATATCAACATCACTTCCTGATCAAATCAAGTATATAAAGCATATTGAGGAAGGATGAGGTTTTCATAAGTTTGCTCCCCATAATATGTGCCTCGAGGTTTCAAAGAGTTTTGCACATATTAGAAGGAACTGCACTTAGAGACAAATCAATCACGTTTCAATTCTTTGTGGTTTTAAAGGATGCTCCCCTCGACATGTGCATGGAAAATTTGAAATCGTTTGGCACATGTGGGAGGAAAGCTTGCAAAACACTTGTGAAACCATTTATCGAATCATCGGTTTAAATCAATTTAAATCACAAATTCTCCCCGATCACAATTTTCTAATCATTTGAGATTTGTGATCTCTGTAGAATTAAATTGATTTTGAAAGCTTTTGAGGAGAATTGTGACTTGATTATGAAAACATTTTAAGCGATAAGGATCGGATTATGAGACTTTAAACTCCATTGATTAAACATGCATGATTATCTTTTGAAAACAATTGTATGACAAATAACCTTTTGATTTAATTGAAATCATTCTCCCCTCAATCAATGACATAAGTTGTTGATTGAGAGATAGATATTTTGACAAGCGTTAAGTCGGATGATTTTCAAAAATAGAGTCCGAGTTATTTTTCAAAGCAATTAGTTTTCATTAGATAGTAAGTAATTGTTTATAGAATCGAGCATGAGTTTTGAAAAACAAGATAAAGCATGGCTCTGTTCTTTCTTTGAAAAGCGGGTTCTTGCTGAAATGACAATAAACCATTTGTTTCACTTTCTCCCAAAAATTTTGATTTTTGATTTTTATTTTTTAAGAACATTCGAACAACATCTAAAGTCCGTGTCATTCTTTGAATGACGGCACAAAACCGTAGATATTATCGAATCGAGAAAAATCATGACAAAAGACAATATTTTTGAAATTTTCAAGATTTTCAAATTTTATGGATTTTGAAAGTTTTATATTTTCTATTTGCTTTTGAATAAATATTTACAAGAGATGGATGAAGAAAGACCTTTACTCCTCGTCTTCCTCTTGAAGGCGTTTGAGTGTTCGGTTGAAGACTCTTTAGACCAAGTCGTGGGAGGATAAACTCAAAGCGTTCTCTAGGAAGAGCTTTGGTGAAGATGTACGCTGGTGGTATTCGGTTCTCACAAAATAGAGTTCCACCACACGTTTTCTACTTGCTCACGATGAAATGATGTCGAATGTCGATGTGCTTTGCTCTTGAGTGTTGAGCGTTGTTGCATGAAAGAGCAATAGCACTTTTATTATCACGATGCGGAGGAATTTTGTTGAATTCAAAGCCATAGTCGAGATAATTGGGATCTCATCCATAGGATTTGAGCACAACAAGATGACATGGCTATGTATTCGACCTCTGTAGAGGAAATAGAAGTACTCATTTGTTTCTTTGAAGACAACTCACAAGCTTATCACCCAAAAGCGAGCACCTCAGGGCGTGCTTGGCGTGTATCTTGACATCTGCATGATCGGCATCTGCATAGGTTGTTAGTGACATACCGGTGTCCTTGGTACCAAAGTCCCATATTGATGGTTCCTTGGAGATACCGAAAGACCCGTTTAACCGCTTCAAGGTGCTTTTGGTAGGCTTAGCACGATATCTAGCACACATGCAAACAACGAACAGAATGTACGGTCTCTTGGTGTGAGGTACATCGAGGATCAATCATACTACGATATTTCGTTTGGTCTACCATGATCCACGAGTGGTCCTCATCTAGTTTAATACGCTCTATCATGGGAGTGTCAGCGGTCACAAGAATCAAATCAAATTTCTTTAAAATCTCATTTGCATATTTAGATTGATTTATAAAAATGCCTCGGGACTTTGTGAAATTTGTAATCCCAAGAAAAATGACATTTGTCCCATCATTGACATTTGAAATTTGGAACCCATTTCATTTGAAAAGCGGTCACATTCATTGGGGTCGGTCGAGGCAAAAATAATATCATCAACATATATTTGAGCGTGAATTAAATGTTTGCACGACTTTACGGTGAACAATGTCGGATCAAGCTGCTCCTTTCTTTGAATCCGGTAGATAGAAGAAACTTTGATAGCGTATCATACCATGCCCTTGGAGCTTGCTTCAAACCGTAAAGAGCCTTCTTCAAGCGATAGGCGTGAGTAGGATGCTCGGATTCACAAAGCCTTCAGTTGGTGGCGTATCGACTTCTTTAAGATCTCCGTTAAGAAAAGCCGTCTTTACATCCATCGATAGACTACCATGTTCTTACTTGCGGCATTAGCCAAGAAGATTACGATTGCCTCGATACGAGCAACTGGAGCAAATGATTCTTCAAAGTCAATACCCTCCTCTTGGCGGTATCCTTTTGCAACCAATCGAGCCTTGTTCTTCAAAACATCACCATGCTCATCAAGTTTTACTTTGAAGATCCACTTTAGAGCAATGATCATTGCACAATCTGGAGCGGTACTAATTCCCATACATCTAGTCGATCAAACTCATGAATTTCTTCTTGCATGGCATTGAACCATTGTCTTCATTCATGGCGGTTTTCACGTCTTTTGGTTCGATCTTAGAGAGTGCGGAGTTGAAGAAGCACCATAAGGCATCGGTTGCAAGTTGTTTCCGTGTGGATCTTGGACGGAAAGGTTTCCAATGATGTTGTCCAATGGATGATCATGTGTCCATTTTCTAAGGTGTTCATGTGGTTGTTGTTGAGGCTGAAGTAGCGAGTTGATATCTCACGAAGAAGATGGTTACGATGATGACTCGAGGAGCAAATATGTTTTCAAAGGGTTCATCTTACGGAGGAGCAAAGGGTTTTCATCATCATGTGACAACATTTCCATTGTGTACACTCGATGATTGATGATTTGTTGATGAGGCAGAGTGATCGGCGAGCAGCGCTTCTTGACTTAATGACATTGAAATTGAAGGTTAACTTCATTGGCGGGGGGATAGGCGGCCTCTATTGATGGGGCGACATATCATTAGCACTTGGCTCATAGTGTTCATCAAACATTGGATCAAATAATTTCTTCAAATCATCTTGAAGGAGGTACATAAGGAGTTCTTGGTGAGGATTAGAAACAAGAGTAGAAGCGATAGGACTACTTGATAAAGGTTGAAATCGGGTCGAGCTGGATTGTCCTGGAGCCATTTGACCGGTCGACTCATCGAGCGTAACGTGAATTGTTTCCATGATATTTCGGGTTCTCTTGTTGTAGATTCGGTATCCTTTTACATTTGGTGCATAACCTACAAATACTCAATGTCCGCTTTAGCTTTTAGTTTACCTAAATCTTGACCGTCATTAGTTGGGTAACATAAAGCACCAAACACACGAAGGTAGGATAGATCGGGTTTTCGTTTATGGACAAGTTCATATGGAGTTTTCCATGAGAGGTGTGAATAAGGGAGCGATTTTGGGTGTAGCAAGCGGTGGCAATGGCTTGACCCATAGAAACATTGGAACCTTTGAATAAATTAGCATTGTTCTTGCGGCTTCCACAAGAGTTCGATTTAGTCTTTCAACTACACCGTTACGTTGAGGAGTTCGTGGAACACTTCTTTGATGGTGATTCCAACACTTTCATAAAAGCGAATTAAGTCTTTGTTAACAAACTACGTGCCATTATGCATTCGAACAATTCTAACAATATTGTTGAGTCGAAACTGAATTTGTTTGATAAGTTTGATGATGACATCGGGTTTCATCCTTTGTCCTCAAAAACTTTACCCAAGTAAATCGAGAGTAGTCATCAACAACTACTAGAATGTATTTCTTCCCATTTATCGTTTGCACTCTCATTGGTCCATACGGATCCATATGAAGGGTATGAAGAACTTCCATTCTTGAGTTTGTGGGTTTTGGTTTGTGGGCATATTTTGTGCTTTTCCCAATTGGCAAGGTGAACAAAGATGATCTTTTCATACTTTAATCTGGGTAATCCTCTTACTAAGTCCTTTACGGAAAGATTGTTTATGGTACCAAAGTTCAAGTGATTGAGGCAGCGGTGCCATAGCCATGACTTAGTTTTGGAAGCCTTTGATGACAAGCGGATGGGTGAAGATTTCATCATATCTTGATAGAGATGGTGTATAGGTTTGAACCACGAGTTCCTCGAGAAGTTCCACACCATCAAGTTCTCTAACAAAGCAAGTATGTTTCGAAGGCCACTTCTAAATCGAGTCACAAAATTGTCCGACGAGAAAATAGATTATGTCCAAGACCTTCAACATAATATACCACAAATCACACTATCTCCAACCACGTAATCTCCATAACCCATAATAGCACCAAAATGATCGTTTACGAATCTCACGGTTCGATGAATTTACTCACGAAGTTCATGAGCCGTGACCGGTCTCGGTCATATGCTTGGAGCGACTGAGTCCGGTACCGAGAGCGATTTGAGCGATCTGCGGTTGAACACGAGACAAGAATGGATAAGCTGGATAATTGGGATCCCCATGCAAGAATGGGTTCCATTTGGTTAATGTGATGATTGGAACACCCGCATCGAAGTAGAAGCAATGGACTCATTAGAAATAGATGCGGTGCTAGTGTCCGTATTTGACCTATTCAAAGTATGTTCACTTCTTAAGGAATAGTTCTACCGTGGGCATCCATTTTCTAGTGGGCATTGACTTAGCAAATTTAGGGCACAACTCATTAATCTTACGGCGATGGGTATCCATTGATAACCTATATTACTAAATTTCCTTCTGTGGGTTTCCATTGTTTTCTAACTTTCTTTCGCCTTTGCCTTTTGCCTTCTTAGCTTGAATTTTAACATTAACAATTTTAGCGGGCATTTAACAACATTAGACAAATCATTCACACCACATTCAAGATTAATGTGAAACCACGCAATCATCATTACATGTTTTGCCAAAAGTAGCGAATTCGCATTAATTACGATGCGCTTAGAGCTAACACTAGAATCAACACGATTCGTCTTATTCAAATTCTCCCTAAGGTGATCTTCTACTCTCTTCCTTTGAACATTCCTAGCATGCAAGGTCCTATCATTCTTTGTGTTGCCTTGAGGCTTTGACCGCTTGCTTTGGTGTCACTTCTTACTCTGTGGGGAATTGGAACATTAGTTGGTTTTGCTACTTTTGCATTCTGAACTAGAAGTGCGGGGATCTGAACTACTTGAAGGCACATTAGTGTTCACTTTCTTAAGAGTGGGCATAGAATGGTTTGTATGCTTGGCACTAGGCATAGAACAAGGCATCACTGACTTTACCTTTCGCACCTAAGGATTTAGGACATGTTGCTATTAAACATTCTAGCGACTCACGAGATCGTTTGGCTTGAATGCACGCAAACCTAATTTCTCTATCAAGAGGCTTATTTATGAAATCCTCTTCCACAATCTCACGGAGACATTCTAGACTATCCTTAAGGTGAGCAAAATAGTTATGAAACACAAGTTCATTATTCCTAAGATGAGGAGGAATGTATTTACTTGATCACGATATATTTGCGATCGAGGATGACTTTGATGCAACATTCTCATTAAAAACAAGTGGCGGTTTCCTTTTCACGACTCCTCAGATTCTCAATTTCTTTTGTAAAGGCGTTATTTTTCGTTGTTTTTGTCACGGTGACTTTCATTGAATCATATAACTCTTTAAAGTGTCGTTTAACTTTTCATTTTCTTCTAGAAAACTCTCGTTTTCCTTTTGTAAAGCATTAACTAAGTTTTGAAGATGAAAAGTTTGAGAATCTTGAGAATCTAAAGGAGGAGGCATTTGGGAGCTAGTCACATTGTTCTTTTCACCCTTTAATTGAGAGATTTGGGCTTTCAACTTTACGATCGTGTTACAATGAGCTTGAATCATTTCGTCACGTTTGTTTATCGAAAAGCGCATCAAACTTTGGAACATCGAGGATGTCTTGATATTTGAGGTTTTGACATTTTCTTTAAGATGTTGATATTTTAGTTGTAAATCAAAATGTTCAACTTCTAGTTTAGAAAGATGTTTTACCAAATTATCGTGATCATCACGATCAATTTTCTCATTTAGTTACGAGTTTTTGTTTTCAAGCTCAATGACACGATCATGGGAAACTTTCAATGCAATAGATAATTCATGAAATCGAGAAGCGATAATAGAGTGCTTAGTACGATATAAAACACATCTTGAGCAACACAACTCGAAATCAAATTCTCATTTAAGATGTGCAAGTTCTTCCTTTCAACTTCATTATATTTGAGTTCTGTTCATAATCATTGACCTCAACTATCATTGCATCAAATTCCTTTTCCATTTCTTTAATATATGAATTTATTCCTTTTGAAGACTCTCAAATTGACCTTTTAATTGTTTAAAGAAAGGCATGACCTCGGTTAAATAACATTCTTTAGTTTGCTCAAAACCCTTTCCCCTCGATTATCCTATAGGTGTGATTCTCTTCTTACATGTCTTCTCAAAATCAACGAATAGTTGATAAACAACATACATGGTTGATTAAGGTTTTGCTATTAGTGGCAATCGATCTAGGAACTAGATGCATTGGTGTATTTGGAGGATACACAGTGGCTGCATGCATTTTCCTAAGGGAGTGTTTGTTTCAACAAGTACATTAGCTTTTAGCTTATCCATATCTTTCTTCCAAAAGATGCATTCGGGGTTAATTGAGTTTGAGGCTTAAACATGTTCGGGGAGATCCAATTTTCCTTAGTGTAATCGTGGGGTTTGATAGTTATGTTATTCATTTTACGCAAGATCGTTAAGCTTCTTATCCATTTTCTCCTAGATGCATCATCTAGTTTTCTATGCATCAACTAGGTTTACGCCTAGGCTTAAGGATTTCATTACCATCATAGATCACATTTTGAGCGACTTTTGCAATCTTACCATACTCGGGATTAGGTTTCTCTATAATGGGAATGCTATGCTTATCACGAGAACTCTATGCTTAGTGATCATGTGAGCGATCTGAATGGTATTCCTTGTACGTACAACTTATTTTCAAGCTTGTTTTCAAAGTTTTAGATTAGAAAAATCATTCAAAAGTTTTGATTCCTTAGCAATGAATTCTTGTTTAAGCACTTTAACATTATCTTGCGACTCTTGCTTTTGTATGATTTAGAAAGCTTTTCTTGTAAGGAGTTTAACTCTTGTTTTAACACTTCTTCTCTAAAATTACTTTTTCTAATAATTATGCGCATTTGGTCATCCATTTCACGCTCACGGGTAGTTAGCTCAAACTTAGCACGTTGTTCATAAATAGCAACTTGTTCTTTATAGGCATTCGAGTTCGGAGATAATGAGAATCATCGAGGGCACATGCGGTGTATTCATCAAAAGCATAGTCATCATTGATTGCGGAAGATGCATTACTTGGTACAATCTCACTTTCACTTTGCTTCACATATTGATCATATGGGACAATATTGCTATTACCCTCATCATCAATATCGATTCATAAGTTTCAAGAGATTGTACTTTATTATGCATCTTTGCTCATCAACATCATCATATAGTTTTAATACCTCGAGATGATTGATTCTTTGGATGGACCACTTCTTTGTGATGATGAGACCTTTGGAGAGACCATTGGAGAAATGCTTGCCATGAAGATTGTCCGTGCGATGGGTTCATCATCGGCGTCAGTCGTATGCATCACGATCAGCAACTTGAAAGGCATTCGATGATTATGACCTATCTCTGAATTGGTTGCTCATCCACATCGCATCATATGTCTTGGCATTGCCCTCGACAAGAAACAACACTCCTCTTCATCCAACACGACTCCATTATCACGAGCTTGCACAAGTAACATCTTGTCTTTGAAGTACTCGCATTTTGAGGCGTTTTGGAGAAGTGCGGTTCCTTGCTATGTGTCCATCACCACCACAGTTGTAGCACTTAATTGGCTTTGCTTGTCCTTGATTACCATTCCTTCCCTGATTACGATTTGCCACATACCTCCTCCTACTCCACCTCTTCTTTGTTCATATTATCTTCCTTGATTTGGTTGCACCGTAACTTTTCCATCTCGACCAAAGAATGATTGTGTAGATTGGATGCGATCTGATTTCATTGTTAGTGTGAAGTTGTTAGTATGTGGAGTGAAGGTTAAGTTTTGTTTAACCATAAGAGCCAGTTGATTGATAAAGTGTTCCATGTTGCATTGGCATCGGGTTGCTTGAAACTTGGATCGGGAATGAGTTTGTGATTTCCGTTACCCGTGGGTATGACTTTAGAAGCTTTGGTAGTAATTCCAACATTGGTGTAAAAAGTTTGTAGAGTCATTTGATGAACTAGGTTCTCCACGCTTAGATTTGAGCTGTTCAAGAATCCTTTTTCAAACATAGCATGTCTCTCATTCGAAGAAGGAATGCATAAAGTTGCTCATAGTTTGTATTCTTCAATCCTTTGGTTAGCTTCGGAGGTGACAAACTTGTGCCATTCGGGATTCATGTTGTTCACAAACTTTGAGTTCAAATTGAATGTTTGGCATGGTCATTTTGATGTTCCTCATATCATTCACAAGTTTATGGAATCTCACGTAGTACTCATAGACACTCTCATACGGTTTCATCTTGAAGTGCTCAAACTCATCATACGGTTGTGATTCTCTGTCTTCCTTGGTTAATTCGAACCGAGAGAAGCATCTTGACATTATCCCAAAGCGCCTTGGCTTGGTGTTGTGATTGATAAGCTTGTAGATATCTTTTGGAAGACCACAAGTATAATGTTAGAAGCCACGATATCGACATCGAATCTCTTTTTCTCCTTATCATTGAGCTCATCATACGTCTTTGGTGCATCTAATCCATAGATCATTGTTCCATCTGCAATTTGTATCAATTAAGTCTCTTGTAGTCTCAATCGATAAGGTCCTTCATCAATGGATTTGAGAATGTTGACTCCATTTTCCTTTCCAAGGCAGTACAATCGATTCGTTGAGCCCAAGAGTGGTAGTCGGATTACATCAAGCATGGGTGGACGAGTATCTGAACGGTTGCTTGAACATCCTCAAGCAACAGTGGAGATGATTGTAGGTGCGTTGGTAGACATGTTAACAGTTACACGGATTTTATAACTCTATGATTAAACCGGAAATAGATTCTTTCACGGGTTTTACTAAATCAAGAGAAAACCGTATTACAAACAAAAATCAACCAAGTCGCTAAGAATTCTTGAACCAAGTCGCTAAGCACCAAGTCGCTAAGTAGCAACTCGCTAAGATCTCAATTTCTGAACCAAGTGAACCCAAGACCCAGTTATTTGGAGTCGCTAAAGCACCAAGTCGCTACACGGTCAAGTCGCTAAAGAGCAACTCGCTAAGGTCCAAGTCGCTAACACCAAGTCGCTAAGAATACTAAGTACAAGTCGCTAACAAAATTGAAAGCAAGTCGCTAACTTCACCAAGTCGCTAGCCGTAGTGGAGAATCCACTAAGTTGTCTTGTTTGTCGACTTGTCTCAATAGACAAGTCGCTAGGACCAAATCGCTAACAATTAACACTACAACTCGCTACCTTTTCTTTGAAGCAAGTCGCTCGATGAAAACACTACGAGAACCAAGTCGCTAGCAAGAAAAACTTCAAAACACACTTTTCAATCCAAAACAAGCTCAACCACATTGATTCAAGCTTACCAAATCAAAACCCAAGCACTTACAATGATTCTTAACATAAAAGTACACCCAAAATTCAAACTTTAACACTAGAAATGATCCAAATGATGCAAAACCACTAAACTTTTCAAACTCAAAACCATCTAAAACTACTAGAAATCCAAGGATATGTAGAGAGATGATCAAACCATGGCTCTTGATACCATTTGTAACATATTGGATTTCACAAACACATCATATCACAATCAAAGAGGCGTACAAGATGAGGTTTTAGAGAGAAAGAGTTAGAGGTTTGGGAACTTAGTGAGAGAAAATGAAAGTATTATTATGAGCTCCAACTCTACCTTGGGAGGTAGAGAGTATTTATAGTCTTATACAAATCGCCACCTACGGTGTGGATCGGGCATACGATGGGTAAAGACCGTCCGTCCTCCACGGTGTCCTCGACACGGTGTTACTTAACTAAATACTACTAAACTAACGTGTTAAATGTCATTTGTTCTCGACTAGAGTAGAGTTTTTCTAAAGGATTACATATACTTGAGGTCGGTGTAATTATAAATACCCTTCCATCCTTGGAACTCTTTAATCTAACCTTTCATTTTTGGACTTTCTTTACTAAATCCTAACACACAATAGTTACGGCGTAATGTGAGAGAGGAGTTACGCCGTATATTCTTCAAAATAGGCATCTTGTGATAAATCTTTAGTTATGTTTCCATTTCCGCGTCTCTTTAGCTCCAATGCTTGTAATTTACCTGAAAGTGGAAAACAATAGAAAACAAGCGTAAATCTATATAAATGATATAAATAACGAGCATTATCGGCGAAATTGACACTTAATATTCGTGACTATTTGATGTTATCAAAATCAAATTCTATATATAGATTTACAACCGCGACGACGCCACCTTTTGCATGGTACGCCATCACCGCCTTCATTAGGGTTTCGTCTGGGCCAATTCATTGATGGGACGGCGTCACCTTAGAGTTGTGACTTCGTCGGTCTTCAGTTGGGACGTCGTCTTGATTCTAGATCTGGGCCGTCTAAGTTGAAAACTCTGAGTGACGCCCTCCATTATTAAAGCGTGACGCCGTCAGGTTATGTGACCAGAATTTCCACTGAGCCGTCGCGTGCATCTTTTGATCAAGTCATCATAGAGGGACGGCATCGCCCTATGGTTGGGACGTCGTCAGGTGCTGTTGATCAGCTTTGAGTGGCTTCGATCTTGGCTTTGCCATTTTCTTCATGTATTTGCTCCTTTTCGTCCAAATGTGCTTCATTCCTGCATTTTGCTTCCAAAAGACCTAAAAGTGAAAAGGAACGAAATTAAGCAGTAACGGATATAAAATTGGTCGATTTAAGGCTTAAATGACCACCTAAAAGCGTATGTTTTAAATCCTTATCAAATATCCCTACACTTGGTATTTGCTTGTCCTCAAACAAATGTGCTTTTGGCCAATCAATTTATAAGTTAGGGGGCATGAAGCATTGGTTTAAAATAATTCACAACAAGTAAAAGCACCGCAATAGTCATAACAAGCACGAAAATTATACACTAGCACCTCACAAGTGGCGTTTGGATTCTCTCATCTCTCGGGTTTATATGAAATATAATAAATGGAAATGGAAGATAAACACTCATTACCCGCCATTACATAGATTACCATAAGCACGAGACTAGATCAAACCTCCATGCTTTGGCGAAGCACCTAGGAACAACTATCTAAGAGGTCTTTGCAAGGGTTGTAACGTTAGGCTTACGGTAGGGAAATAAAAAGTTTTTTGGATAGGGATATTTAGTGGTGGCAAGTCAAAAATCTTATGTTACAAGCATGAAAAGCGTGGCGTTGCTAAGCCAAGACTCGACTCACTAATTCTAGATAACATGAAACAAAACAAACATAAATTTAAAGACATAAGCATAAATATAGATGTAGGATGGTAGCCCGTATGTTTTTCTTCATTTTTATTTTGAACACTCTCTATTTTTGATTTTTTTTAACACTCTCTTTTTTCGATTTTTTTTTCATACATTTTTACTATACTATCCTCTACGATAACATCAAAATATAAGGGATTTATAGGAGCATCCCTACACTTGAGTTTTTATTTCTCTAACACTTAAGTACCCGATTTGAAAAGATCAAAACACTTGGAGTATTTAATTACGTAGACAAAGGGAATTTGAATTTATTATTCTTTCCCGTTACTCCATAAAATATTACTTTTTACCTATGAGTCCCAATCGCCCAAAACTGTGTAAAAAGGATATGACTCGACTTAGCAACCATGCAAGTAACTAGATATTTGGACTAAGGGTTTAGCAATGATAACAATAATGCACTAAAGATGAGTGCATACAAGGTAGGCTAAGGCGATTTGGGTGTACATTTGGGGGTGGATTGTAAACAATGTTCTTCATTCAATGAGTGTTTCTTCTTCTTGCTAAATATAACCTGCACACTTACAAGAAAACAAACGAAACATTAGCGTAAAATCAAGGTAAAACTATATATGACACAACTACACTAGAAAGCAAGTTATATATAATGCTTGTGGAATGGATGTTTGCGTTTTTCTAGAAAATTAAGACTGTGGAATTTCCAAAATTTATAAGTTGCACCTGAAACGAAAAGCGATAATGTGTTTACGCATAGGTCGGCGTCGTCAGGTTGTCCTAACAGAAAGTGGTCTGCTGCGTTTTTCTGGAAAAATTACATCTTTAAAACCAGGAAAAATTCCTACAAAACATCCATTATGACTCGATACAAGCATTTGACTCTAACAAACACACATATATATCAATTTCACTAATTGCAATTCTCATGTTCATATTCTTCAAAAATGTATGTGATCTTCCCTACACTTATATTTTTGTAAAATGCCTTTATATATAATTAAGACGAGGTTAAAGACAAAATAAAGCATTTTCACAAAGTCTAACATGAGAATAAACAACTATGAAAAAGATATAAGACACACAAAAATTGAAAAACAAAACAAGCAAACACTTAAGCATGGGACGCCTCCCACGAAGCGCTTTTCTTTATTTATGAGTCTTGTAGCTAGACTCGAATTCGTGCTCCTACGTGACTTCTTTACTGGCATCTTCTTCCAAAACAATATCTTCATCGTTCATTAGTTCGTTATTGTCCATTTGATAATGTTTCACACGTTGTCCATTCACAGTAAACTCTCTTCCATCATTATCTATCTATACCACGACTCCATTGCTCATTTTTCTCTTTAATGAAAAGGGCCCATACCATCTTGATTTGAGTTTTCTAAATTGTCTCAACCTTGAATTATATAAGAGAACCTTATCTCCTTCCACAAAATCTTTAGGATTCTTTATTCGTTGATTATGTCATCTTTTAGCCCTTTCTTTGTATGTGATTGAGGACTCATAGGCCTCGAGTCTTAGTTCGTCTAGCTCTTGAAGTCGCAAGAACCTATTTGAACGCCTCAAAATAATCCATATTACAAGCCTTAAGTGCCCAAGATGCCTTTGCTTAAGCTCAATAGGAGATGACATGCTTTCCGTACACTAAGCTTAAAAGAGGTTGTTCCAATGGGCATTTTATAAGCCGCTCAATGCCCAGTCGTCATCCGGTTTAAATGACCAATCTTTTTCGCTCGGTGGACCGCTTTTTTCGAGTATTCGCTTTAATGCTCTATTTGTGTTCTCTACTTGCCCATTTGTTTGGGGATGATATGCCATAGAGAACCTGTGCGGAACACCATACTTCGTCATTATCTTTTCCAATTGAGCATTGAAAAAATGGGTTCCTCTGTCACTAATCAATGCCTTGGGAATCCTAAATCGTGTGAAGAGCTTCTTGAGAAAATGAATGACTACCCTTGCATCATTAGTCCTAAGGGCTTGTGCCTCCACCCATTTGGACACATAATCAAATGGCAACAAGAGTGTATTCATTTCCTTCGGATGATGGGAAAGGTCCCATGAAATCGATACCCCAAACATCGAATATTTCGCAGACTTGGATGTAGTTTTGAGGTGATTCATCCTTCTCGAGATGTTTCGATCGTCGGCATGCATCGCACGCTTGAACTAACCTCTTAACGTCGCGGAATATAGTAGGCCATTAGAATCCGACATCAAAACTTTTCGCATCGTGACATTTATACCGTGAAGCCCCGGATGGTCCCGTGACACTCTCTCATAATTCGATCAATCTCCTTCCCGCAACATAGTGTCGAATGATCCGATCGACATATGCGGAATAGGAAGGGCTCGTCCCAAAAATAGTATTTCAGCGCAGTGAAGAATCTCCTTTTATCTTGTCTAGTCATGTAAATCGGTAAGACCCTACTGGATAGATAGTTAGCATATTTCGCATACCATGGCTCAATATCCTTAATGGCCATCAGTCGTTCCTCAGTAAAAGAGTCACGAATCTCTTCATAGTCTAATTTCTCTAAGTTCTGGTTTTCCAATTGCATAGAGATGATCGTGAGAAGATTTTCACCCCTTTTATCCCGAATTTCAATGTCGAATTCTTGAAGCAATAGAATCCATCTAATAATTGGGTTTTGCATCTTGTTTGCGAACAAGTTTCAGAAAGCGGAATGATTTGTGAAGACGAGAGTTTTGGAAAGAACGAGATATTGCCCGAATTTATCAAGGCAAAACCATGACGTAAGCTCTTTCTCGGTGGTTGTGTAATTCTCTTGCGCCACATTCATGGTTTCGCTAGCATAGTAGATTGCCTGAAAATACTTCTCTTTTCTTTGGCCCAAAACGGCGCCTACAGCATAATCACTAGCATCGCACATGATCTCGAATGGTTGGGACCAATCAGGAGTAACCATTTTAGGAGCTTAGGTAAGATCTTTCTTTAGGCGATTGAATGCTTCCTTACATTCCTATGAAAAGTCAAAAAGAGCGTCTTTGATGAGAAGTTGTGTCATTGGTCGGGTAATTTTGGAGAAGTCCTTAATAAACCTCCTATAAAATCCTACATGACCAAGAAAGCTTCGAATGGCCTTAACGGTAGTAGGATATGGTAGTTTAGATATTGCCTCTATATTGGCCCTATCGACCTCGATCCCATTCCCAAAGACTTTAAATCCCAAGCAATTCCTTCTCTTACCATGAAATGGCATTTTCCTAATTAGGGACTAAGTTGGTTTCTTCACACCGCTTTAGCATCTTCCTAAGGTTGGATAAGCAAAGGTCGAAGGAATTCCCAAACACCAAAAATCATCCATGAAGACTTCCATGCTATCTTCAATCAATTCATGGAATATGGCCAACATACATCATTGAAAGGTAGCGGGGGCGTTGCATATCCCGAAAGGCATTCGCTTATATGCAAAAGTCCCGTAGGGGCATGTGAAAGTAGTTTTTTCTTGATCTTCAGGGGCAATGGGGATTTTGAAGTACCCTGAGAAACCGTCAAGAAAGTAGTAGTACTCATGCCCAGCTAAACTTTCGAGCATTTGATCGATGAATGGTAAAAGGAAGTGATCTTTTCGGGTGGCATAGTTTAATTTTCTATAGTCAATACATACACGCCAATCTGTGACCATTCTTTGAGGAACTAAATCACCTTTCTCATTCTTCACAACAGTTATTCCTCCCTTTTTTGGAACCACTTGGACAGGGCTGACCCAGGGGCTATCTGAAATGGGGTAAATTAAGCCAGCATCGAGGAGCTTGATGACCTCCTTCTTCACCACCTCTTTGATATTGGGGTTTACTCTTCTTTTAGGTTGAACGGTTGGTTTATAGTCCTCCTTCATAAGAATTTTATGAGTGCAAAAAGTAGAGTCAATTCCCTTAATGTCAGCAACACTCCATGCGATCACTCCCTTGTACTCTCTTAGAACTTCTAAGAGCTTCCTTTTTGTTCGGTTGGTTGGGATGAGCTTATGATAATGAGGAGTTGATCCGCTCTTTGAAGGAAGGCATATTCTAGATGGCTTGGGAGATCTTTCAATTCTAAAGTAGGGGTTCCTTGATTGATGGTTTTAGCTTATTTTCCGGCTTTTGAAGGTCAAGAGGCTCAATTTCTGCCCTACGTGGATAAAAGGAAACGGCTCCAACCACCTCGTCTCTCTCTTCATCATCGTACATCATGTTGTTGTCGGTATTCATGAATCATTTACAAGATACTCATCAATACAACTATCTATATCATCAACAAACTCATCAACTTCTTCAACAAAATATATGGGATGATCGTAAGAGGAAGGCGACTTATAGTATCCTTGATGTCAAAGGTCAAGCTCTCGGATCCCACTCATAAAGTGAGTTTGCCATCATGAACATCGATAATGGCGCAAGTCGTGGCTAAGAATGGTCTCCTAAGGATTATTGAACCGAGTTATCCTCCTCCATTTCTAAGATCACGAAATCAAGCTGAAACTTGAACTCTCCTACCCTTACTAGAACATTTTCGCAAACTCCAATGGGATATTTGATTGATCGATCGCCTAGTGAATACTCATTCAGTCGGTTTCATTACGAATATCCGAGCTTGAGAAATAAGGAGTGAGGCATTAAGTTAATACTTGCCCCAAGATCTCGCCAAGGCATTTTTCATAGAGAGTGCCCTATAGAGCAAGGAATAGTGAAACTACCGAATCTTCTTTCTTTTGGGTAGGCTTTTTGGATGATAGCCAAACATTCTTCTCCTAATGTCACCTACCCTTCAAGCTTCTTCCAATTTGAGAGCAATCTTTTGAAATATGTGCTATGTTTAGGGTGATGGCAGAATGCATCGAGAAGAGGGATGGTAACAACGGCTCCCTTGAAGTAAGACAACAATCTTTTATTGTATTATTTGGCCTTCTGGTTCTTTAGACACGAGGGATAAGAAATCCGTGTAAGAGTTGAACGTTGGACGGGCGTAGATGCCTGTGGAGGAGGGTCGTGAGAGGTTGGAGGGGGTTTAGGTGCTCTCTCCTTGTTCAACTCAGCCTCATTGGTAATGCAGTTTTGAACCGGGTATGGTGGATCCTTGGTAGTGGTTCCAGATCGAGTAGTGATAGCACAGGCTGGATCATGCTGGATTGGACCGGGTTCACTTATTCTTTTGTGGAGTTCGGCGAACTGGCTTTCTAATTCAGCATGTTGCTCTTGAATGAATCCTTCAAGGCCCTTTAAAAGCATCTCCTTTTCCATGGTGAATTGCCCGAGCTCTTCTTCAAAGGTATCACGGATGGTGTATTCGGGACCCTCTTCCCCCTTAGCTTTTTTTTAGATTACCCCAAAGAGTGTAATCATTGTTCTGATAAAATACGAGGAGGGAAGGGTCACCATATATATCATGGCTGGAAAGGAGAGCTTTCTCATGGTGTGTATTATCGTCACACTCATCGCTCTCGTGTGGCCCTCCACAAATGTCGCATATAAGGTATGGGTTAAACAATCTCTTAGGCTCTTGTGACTTTGTGAGGTATGCGAGCTTCTTTTGTGGCCTCTTCATCCGATCGTCGAGAGATAATGGGTTTTTATACGAGGTAGCAGAGACACTCATTATGGTTGTTGGATCGTTCCAAGTGTTGTCTTGGTCTTGAACATACTCCTCAATGCGGTCCCATCCTTCTTCCGCACTGAGATTGGAGATCTTTCGGCCGGTCAAGAAGTCAATCCCTTTTTGATCATCGCGGGACACATTATTGTAAAAGATTTGGACAAGCAACCAAACGTTGATACCATGGTGTAGGGCTTGTTGAATAAGATCTTTAAAACGAGTCCAACAGTTAGCGATAGATTCTTCATCTATTTTACGGAAGTGAATGATTTCGCTCCTGATGGCTGCAGTCCTTCCAGGAGGAAAGAACTTTTGGGTGAACTTGGTAGTGAGTTGTTCCCAAGTGAAGATAGACCTTGGAGGTAGATTATCAAACCACTCTTTGGTCTTTCCTTGGAGAGAGAATGGGAAAAACCAGAGTCTAGATATCTTCTGAGATGCTCCATCGGCATAGATAGTATCCACAATTTTCAAAATTGTTCGATGTGGTGAATTGGGTTTCATTGCGAGATCCGTGAAATTGACACGATTCGGACTTTGGCCTTAGGTTCGTTGATGGGTTCATTGGCGGAGTAGCGAGAACTTCCTTGCTATGTAGGCTCGCATTATCGTTGATAATAGTTTCGGGAGGATTGGGGAATGTATGGAATCTTCATCGTCATGGCTTCATCAAAATTGATGGTGGTGCCTTGTGGTTCCAATTCCGGAGGGCTCTTCTTCATTTATCTGACTCATCGGGTCGGCAAAGGGCTCAATAAGGGTATTGGTGGAACTACGAGTCCTAAGTTGTCTAAGGGTGTTGGTGGGGGAAATGGTTGATTTGGTGGGTTATCACCTTCCATGATGAAAAGTGACAAGGTTTACGAACAAAGACACGATGAAGGGGATAGACTATGATAACATCAAATAGTCCCGAATATTAAATGTCAATTTCCCAGATAATGCTCATTATTTATATCATTTATATGGATTTACGCTTGTTTTCCATTGTTTTCCACTTCGGGTAAATTACGAGCATTGGAGCTAAAGAGGCGGAAATGAAAACATAACTAAAGATTTATCACAGTATGCCTATTTTGAAGAAGTTACGCGTAACTCTCTCTCACATTACGCGTAACTAATGCGTGACCGAATACCAACTTATCAAGAGGTTACGGTAACTCTTCCCAAAGGTTACAACGTAACTCCATTAGGTCAAAAGAGGTTCCACGCCGCCGATACTTACGCCGTAACTACTTGCATCACTTACGACGTAACCGAAGTTTATTGAAGACTACGGCGTAACCATTAATAAGGTTACGTAGTAACTATGATCTAGTGCATTTACGAAGAAATAGAAGGTTACGGCGAATCGCTATATTAATTACGTAGTAACCCGGACACGCCTATAAATACCCCACAAATTCCAACATTTCTAATCATCCCATTCCACAAAACACTCGAAAACATGGGAAAAATCTCAAGGCAGGTCTAGGGAGCATACGGAGTTTGTTTCGAGGAGAAGTCACTCCATTACGATAAGCTTTAGCGTTTTATATTTCTTTTACTTTCGATTCATGTATTTCGTACCTTTGAATATTGAATTGATTTGCATGATTAATATGATGCTAAGCACCTTTGGTGCTAGCCTAGTTATGATTCCTTAATTGTTTTGTTTAGTTTACCGTTACTTCCGTACAATTATTTCTAAGTGTATGCATGCATAGTTCTTTGGTAGTCACCCTTGATTCGGCAGTTTTGAATGGCGGTAGAGGCCAATTGCCTGGGGATATGACCAACTGACCCTAGGTGAGCGGATCGAGACAGGGAAGGGTAAGATATAACCAAGCGACGACCCTTTCTACTTGTGCGATTTGACCAAGCGATCACCTATCGTTTGGATGAACTTAAGAATTGGGGGGTGTAGTGTCTAAGTTCCTAACGGCCGGGCACTCACTATTTTGAATCTAGCATGTCGCGGTACTTAATGACTTGGCTTAGGGGACCGGGAACAACAAGACTTATGAATGGTGCGCTTGATTTCTCCTGGTGGCATCTTTGCTTGATAGGTTAGGCGAATTGACCAAATGATGTCCTCTCGAATTTGACCCCACCTAAAGTAATTGGAAGTAGGTGAGCGTAGACATAACTAGCTAGGAGGATTGACTAGGTTAGCTCCACTATTCCTCTATTGATTTCCTTTTATCATTTATACGCTTTTATTTCATTACGCACTAGTAGTTTAATTAATTAAATCCCTATCGAAACCATTATTATTACGTGACAATTAGACTTAGTAATAATCCAACACACATAGCTCTTGGGACGACCTTGGCTTTATCATTTACTACACTACACGCGATCGGGTACACCGCCCGTTAGTGCATTAGGGTAGACCATAGGTATAGCGAAACACTATAAATATTAAGACACAGTCGAGAAACACTCGCATCAAGTTTTTGCGCCGCTACCGGGAGTTATATTAGGATTGATATTAAGTCTTTCATTTCATTTTAAACTTTTCTCACGATCATCTTTCAAGTTTTCGGTACCATGGAAGTTGTTAACATCGATGACCTCACTCTTGAGGAATACTTGGCGTTGACAAGAAGCGGAACAAGGGCGGGTCTCGTAAGACCGACAATCGGAGCGGATGTTCGTTTCAAATTAAAGACCAATTTATGAGGAGCTTCGCTAACCCTTTTCTCTCGAAGCAGGGGACGAAGACGATATGAGCACGTTGAAAATGTCCTATACATCGCTAGCCTCTTCAACATTAAGGCGTGTCTCATGATGTTGTTATGCTTAGGTATTCCCAATGACTCTTCTTGGAGCAGCCGAAGATGGATCGAAGATTGCCACCGGGCGATTAATACTTGGGCGCTACTAAAGAAACACTTTATTCAAAGGTATTGCCCGCCATCGAAGATTTCTAACCGACTTTTGGAGATCCATAATTTCAAACAAGAAGATTTACGAAACATTGTATCAAGCTTGGGACAGATACAACGATCTTCTTTATAAGTGTCCTACCAACGATCTGAATAACCAGCAGAAGGTCAATATTTTCTACAAAGGAATTGACGTAACTACAAGGCAAATGCTGGATTATCAAGGACCTATCCCGAACATGACTCCTACCACTGCAATTGAAGCCATTCAAAAAATGGCGGACCACTCTCAAAAATGGCACGACGGTGGGAGTAAAAGAAACCAAGGCGGAAGTTTTGACGTAATTGCAGCAATAGCTAGTAAACTTGAAAATCTCGGTGAGAGATATGTTGAAAATCAAAGAAGCTGCTCATGCCATCCAAGTCGGTGCAGCGTAGTGGGGACATTTGACTAAAAAGCGTCCTAAAGTTGACAAGCAAGATACGATCGAGGAAGCTAAATATGGAGAGAATAGGCCTTTCTACGGGGATACTCGTAATGGTTTTCGTGGAGGACCCCCACCGTATTATGAGCGTAATGAGAGAAGAGCTAACCTGGAGGAAATTATTAACAAGTACCTTGTGGACACTACCAAGAGGAAAAAGGAGCAAGAGGAATGGCTTAAAAATTTCCAAGATAATACAAACAAAAGCCTCTCTTCCCATGACATATCACTTAAATACTTGAAAACTTTAATTGGAAAGCTTGGCGACGAGGTACAAAGAAGAAGCGAAGAACAAAAGAGCAAATCCACTATATGTAAGGTGTATTCTCCGATAACAACAAGTACTACGATGGTCGGATCGATGGCGAAAGTGAGTTACGCCGTAATCACACCTCGAGTTACTGGCGTACCCGAATTCAAGCAAAGACACGGGAACCAAGGGCGATGATCGGTGCCAAACCGTCAAGGTTTCTCACGCAAGCCGCCACTTGTGAATGGCGGACCGTAAGAACCTTAAAGCGGCTCGAGAGCGAACTCAATGAAGATCCGGGAGTATAGTGTTTCCCGGTCGTTATGTCCCAATGAGCTATGCAATGGATTATCAAGCGTATAGTGATCGAGGAATTTGAGCGGAAAAGGATTTGAATGTGATTATAACTACGGGAGAAGCCAACAAATTACAACGGCTTAAATGCAAATTAAAGGAGATTAAAAGATAAAATCTATTAAATAAACGCTATCACTATATTTAAAAATGATGTTTTAGTGATTTTATAAAACAAAATAACTTAAATAAACTATTTTAACTAAAACGTAAACTTAAATTATCTAAAAACGTAACTTAAAATGAAAACGTCGTTATGTACAAAAATTACTGTTGGAGCGCAAGATAAAACGTAAAATTTGTGAAATAAAGTCCTACGAATGTAAAACAATTTTCTCACGTACTACATGACAAAAGAAAATTTTAGGAAAAAGCCGGGTATTTTTTGACTTTTAAATTAATTACTACGAATTAAAAACTATTTTAATCTAATTAATTAATTAAAATTACTAAACATATTGAGAAAAATCTAAAAAATCACACAAACTACTTTAGAGTATCTTGGTCCTAGGAAAAATGAAAACGTGGGTGTTGCTCTTGAAAATAAGCACGAAATAAGCCAATAAGTACTTATAGCTAAATCGCCAAACACCCTTATGTATTAAATGATGCAAACAATGACAAGAAAGTCCCAGTAGCAGCTTGGTTAAGGAGTGTTGGGTGTTTGGTCGAGGCGAGAGGTCGGTGGTCGAATCCCACCCTGCACCTTTTGCTATTATTATTTCTTTTGATTTTTTCTTTTGCCAACTTAATATAAGCACTATATTAAATCTTTTAACAAAAACTTAAGCTTGGAAAGCTTATAATAAGTTATAATGACTTATTAGCGCGATAATTTATAAACTAAAGGGTGTTTGGTTCTTGGTCGCCAAAGGGACAAAAGGCTCAAAAACTTGCAACAAGCTAAGGAAAGGGCTTGAATTAGACTAGAACCTCAAATTCCTAATCTAGACTACCTAAAGAATCAACACTAAGCAATAAATTAAGAACTATAAGCACAACACGAGCCTCTAAAGGTCTTTGTTTGGACATTGTTGTTGTCAAGCGCACTCGACCAAACACACTTTAAGCTATCCTTGTAGCACAAATTAAGCTAGAGAAGCAGTGTAGAACTAAATCTAAACTATCATAAGGAGGAAGAATAGTCAACATAAGCAAAAACAAACTAATGAAAAAGGGAAATCAGTTGGCTGAATCATTTATCTAAGGAATCCTAAAACTTATAAAATGGAAATTGAGCACATGAAGAGCAAAAATAAGCACTATATGGAAAACAAATAAGCTAATCCTAAACTAGAGTAACCTAAGCTAACTAATAAGCTCCTAAGGAAATCACCATAAGCTAAATAATAAGCTTACACTAAGCAAACAAGGGGAAAGCAATTGGCACAAAAGCTATCCTAGAGGATGCCTAAGCTAAATCTTGAGAAATGAAGCAACGAGAGCTATAACTAAGTGCTGAATAATCAGACCATGGGTTTATCCTAACCTAACACTCTAATAGAAATTGGTAAAACTTAAATAAGTCGAGGGAATGGCAAATAAGCACTAAAAGAAAATAAACACCTGTTATAAGCTGTGATGGGTTGCGTGAGAGTCCGAGAGCCTACTTTGGAGCTTATTTTGAGATAGCTCTTGGATGAGCAAGCCTTTGAGCTTCTGGGATTCTAAAGTCAACTCAGCTGGCTCCCTTTTGCCCCACAATAACACCTTTAATAAGCTGTGTGCAGCTTATTAATAAGCTGAGAAAAAGGCTGCACAGGACTGACAGAAAACTTTTTTTTCTTTAAAACAAGGAAGACTTTAAACCATTATAAACTTGAGAAAACTTTTTCAATCTAATGAAACTTGACTCAAATGTGCTAGAAGTAGTTTGACTACTCAGGTCAAAGTGGGTAAAAACCACTTGACCCAGATTTCTCTTTTAAGCCAAACACTGCTGCTGGGGCAAATACCAGAAAATGAGTCCAAGAAATACCTTGTATGGGACCCAAGGCGATTTTCAATACCAATGGAAACTCAAATGATTTCAAAACTAGTAAGTATACCCACGATGATTTTTATAACATGAACATAAAGAAACTTGCATTTCTTTGAAATGAAAAGGTGAAATTAAATTGCGTTCAAATTAAAAATTACAATAATGTGAAATGACAATTGAAGTAAAATGGAGCTAGAACACAGTTTCTAGATGAAACTAGAAACTAAAAAAAACAAGAACCGAATTAAAACTAAAAAATAAAAACTAAAAAGTAACTCTCGAAATGGCTACAAGACTTTCTTTATACTAGTCTAAGAAAAATATCGGTCTTCTCTCTCTCTTATGGATTTCTTGTCCACTAGTAAAAATAATGCACAACCAAGAGGCGTGCCTCTGCAAAGCTCGCTCTTCCTTTCCACTTTTCTCTTTTCTTTCTTTTTATTATTTTTTTTTTTCTTATTTGGAAAAGGTGGGTAACGTGTGTTTGCGAGGAATGGGATAGAGAATATGTCGTGGGAGCGGGAATTTTTATTCGGTTGCGGTTTGTGTCAGTTGGTTTAGGCGGAAAGCGAAGAAGAAAAGGGGTAATAATTGGCCGGGTAGGTTAGGGTAAGCAGGTTGGGTTTTGGGATTGGACCGGGTATTGGTTAAATGGATTGGGCTTATGAAATGGTTTTAGGCTTTGAATGTAGTTATTGGACTTAGGATTTGTTTTGCATACACTTAACAACTTAGGGACCAAATGTGCATAAACCGAAATTCCGGGGACCACGTGTAACCGAAAATGTAATCCAAGGGTTAAACTTGACCATCTCCAATAATCCAAGGACCAAATCATCATTTGTGAAATTCCAAGGACTAAACATGAACATTTTAAAATCCAAGGATCAAAGCTGTAATTTCTCAAAACTTTTGGACTTTTCACCAAATGACTAATTGTGACAAGTTATGATTTAAAAAGGACCTTCTTGTCTTTTTAAAATAAGTGCCTAAGGACCGATTTTGCCATTTTTGAAAGTCGGGGACTAAAGCGCAATTATGCAAACTTTGCTCATTTTCATCTGTTTTTGAACATTTTGCATCCGAAACATATAAATGCAACTTTGAAATATTTTCAGATTATAATGCATTTCGAGCATTTTAACAGTTTTCTGATTCGGTTGACTAAAATGATGAGTATTTACACACTCATCAATCCCCCACACTAAACTATTGCTAGTCCTAGCAATCTTTTGAGAAAACATAATGGATTTGAATCTCTTTACCAAAAGCCATTACTCGGAGTAGCCAAATGTTTTAGTTCAAGTAAGAACCATGGTACACCGATAACCATGTGATTTTGAGCAAACCACCACTTTCAACGGTTTGGTTTTGTCTTTACGAAGCCGTTTGCTCTGGACTAGCCAACTCTTAGATAAATTATCAATATTATCTTTGATGAGTGATTACCAATTATGGTTTTTCCACGCCTTTACCACAAGCCATAAACTTGCGGGCTAGCCAACTCTTCACTTTTTAGGATATGGTGAAGTTGAATACCATACAATTTTGAGCAAATTGCAAGCCGTCAACGGATTTGAGATATCTTTACCAAGAGCCGCTTTTCTCTGGATTAGCCAATCCTTTTGTCTTCTGAGACATGGCGGATCGATAACTGGATGAGAAAGTGTAGAACACTTACTCCAAAAAAATTTTGGCCAAAAGCGGGATTTGAGTAGTATAATACATATAACAAAATTCGTGAGAATCCCCACACTTAGAAATGAATATTGCCCTCAATATTCAAAGTACCGGTTATGCGAACACGAGAACGTAAAGGGAAATACTACGGCCATTATTTAGAAAGATGATTTTTTTTTTTTTTTTTTTTTTTTAGATAATATATATATAACATGTGGGCAACTCCCCACACTTAGGTGGTACACACGGTGAAAACCCATGTTAAGCTATTTTTTGATTACCGAGTCGCTAGCTTGACTCGACCCCAATTCATTGGTTCATGGGAAGCAAAGTGGAAGAAACAATCTCCATGGACTTTCATTCAAGATGTTTGGACAAACATTTGAAGCGCGTGAAAGTTCCACACCGATGAGATATACATAGAACCGCTCAAAATGATAAATGAAAATGCGGGGTCAAAGATAGTGTCTTCATTTCGAAGGAGTGAAGATGAAGAGAATCACAAGATATTTGAGGAAAGGAAGAAAGATTTTGATAACAATCAAGATCCATTCCTCATCCTCAAATGCGAACATATCGGGAGGAGGGTGAAGGTAGTATCATTAATAAGCAAACTCATATGATAGAGTACACCTTCCTCCGAGCTAATATCATCCTCAAGATCAAAATAGAAATGATCATGTTCGGAGGAGATATGTCATGAGAGAGTTCACCGGAGAACTCTTTATGAAGAGAATCATTCACATGAAGTGAAATTGTGAACTCTTGTTCCATTGTGGGCTCATCACTATCCTCAACCGAGTATCAAAGAGTGGATTCTCGAGAAATTGACGTGAATTGAGTCGAATTCAAATAGAGGATTGGTGAAAGTAGCTTTGAATGTTTCGGGAACAAAGTGATCAACATTCTCTATTGAATTGTTGGGGTAAGAAGTGAGTGAGCGATCATCATCGGTGAGACTTTCGGTCTCGCCGATTAACTTCAAATCAAAGAGGATTGATGTGAGTGAGTTCACGGAGAACTCCTCAAGAAGAGGTCAACATCAGTTGTGGAAGTGATGCCTCAACGTACTCGATGTTTCAAAGGAAGCACAATCGTCGCTAAAATCGGAGAAAGTTTCCAAATGATCATTTGAACACTCAAGAGGGAAAGAGAATCACACATATGATCAAAGTTCCTGTGACTCTCTCGGGATTGGGACAAGGTTCTCAACACTAGACTTTATGAATTCGTCCGATTCCTTTTCGAGAACAGTGTCAAGATGCTCATCCCCATGTTCGAGAGAGTGAGTGGGAGCTTGGGTGTGATAGCGGTTGTATGAGATGTAATCTCAAGCTGGGATATCAATTGATGAACTTGATGAATTTTATAAAATTGAAGGATATCAAGTGTATCCTCATCATCATCATCATCGAGAATGAAGCGAATTGAGAGCTAGATCACGGTCGCTTTTTGTATTTTAATTAATTCCTAATAGAGTTTTCACCGCAACTGGGAATCTAATTTAGCGACCGCTCTTGACTAACAATTCTTCCATGGATTTTGGATTATCTTGGGGATGTTTACATTCCTTCAAATCTTTCACTAAATCCAAAAGATCAAGGAGAAGATTTTGAGGAAGTGGCTCAGCCGAGGTGGTGCACGATTCACTTGGTCTTGTAGAGGTTGGTCATGATCTGAAGAGTCGTAATTGTTACAAGGAAATGGATTCCTTGTTTGACAATCGAGCTAAAGTGAGGACCTCCACAATATTCACAACAAGAAAGCGATGTGGCCGTGAGTCACATGTAGTCATAATTGTTATCGGGAACCCGCTCATAGACAAGCCTGTTTCCGATTGACAATCGAGGCTGGAGTGTGAACCACCACAGTACTACAACAAGAAAGCTACTGAGTCTCACGGTGTGGTAGTGATGGAATAAATCGGTTGTGTTATGGTAAGAATAGGATCTTGGTTATAGATGGACCCGTTTCGACTCCACCATGCCACAACCGGGGCAATTGCCACCATTATAAGGACCACCACACCATTGACAACCAAGAGGGTGAGGATAAGACATAGAAAGAATCAAAGGTTTTCGAGGGGTAGGGATGAAGAATCAAAGATGTGAGAGGGTAAAGATGGATATTTTTGGTATTTTTGAAAACATTTTGTAAAACAAAGAATGAAAATCTTTTGGGTTTTGAAAAGAAAATATAAACACATACAGATGGTATAAACAAAGAGTGAGGATTCAAATCACTAATCTGCTGGGCGTAAGATAAGTCCTGACTCCAAGCGTGGCGCCAAAAATTTGATCGGTGTTAAACCGTCAAGGTTTCTCACATAAGCCGCCACTTGTGAATGGCGGACCGTAAGAACCTTAAAGCGGCTCGAGAACGAACTCAATGAAGATCTGGGGAGTATAGTGTTTCCCCGGGTCGTTATGTCCCAGCGAGCTATGCAATGGATTATCAAACGTATAGTGATCGAGGAATTTGAACGGAAAAGGATTTGAATGTGATTATAACTACAGGAGAAGCCAACAAATTACAACGGCTTAAATGCAAATTAAAGGAGATTAAAAAGATAAAATCTATTAAATAAACGCTATCACTATATTTAAAAATGATGTTTTAGTGATTTTATAAAACAAAATAACTTAAATAAACTATTTTAACTAAAACGTAAACTTAAATTATCTAAAAACGTAACTTAAAATGAAAACGTACGTTATGTACAAAAATTACGCTGGAGCGCAAGATAAAACGTAAAATTTGTGAAATAAAAGTCCTACGAATGTAAAAACAATTTTCTCACGTACTACATGACAAAAGAAAATTTTAGGAAAAAGCCGGGTATTTTTTTGACTTTTAAATTAATTACTACGAATTAAAAACTATTTTAATCTAATTAATTAATTAAAATTACTAAACATATTGAGAAAAATCTAAAAAAAATCACACAAACTACTTTAGAGTATACTGGTCCTAGGAAAAATGAAAAACGTGGGTGTTGCTCTTGAAAATAAGCACGAAATAAGCCAATAAGTACTTATAGCTAAATCTGCCAAACACCCTTATGTATTAAATGATGCAAACAATGACAAGAAAGTCCCAAGGCGCATTGGTTAAGGAGTGTTGGGTGTTTGGTCGGCGAGAGGTCGGTGGTGAATCCCACCCTGCACCTTTTGCTATTATTATTTCTTTTGATTTTTTTCTTTTGCCAACTTAATATAAGCACTATATTAAATCTTTTTAACAAAAACTTAAGCTTGGAAAGCTTATAATAAGTTGTAACAGCTTATTAGCGCAACAATTTATAAACTAAAGGGGTGTTTGGTTCTTGGCTGCCAAAGGGACAAAAGGCTCCAAAAAACTTGCAACAAGCTAAGGAAAGGGCTTGAATTAGACTAGAACCTCAAATTCCTAATCTAGACTACCTAAAGAATCAACACTAAGCAATAAATTAAGAACTATAAGCACAACACGAGCTTCTAAAATTCTTTGTTTGGACAAATGTTGTTGTAAGCGAGACCTAACCAAACACACTTTAAGCTATCCTTGTAAGCACAAATTAAGCTAGAAGCGGTGTAGAACTAAATCTAAACTATCATAAGGAGGAAGAATAGTCAACATAAGCAAAAACAAACTAATGAAAAGGAAATCGGTTATCGAATCATTTATCTAAGGAATCCTAAAACTTATAAAATGGAAATTGAGCACATGAAGAGCAAAAATAAGCACTATATGGAAAACAAATAAGCTAATCCTAAACTAGAGTAACCTAAGCTAACTAATAAGCTCCTAAGGAAATCACCATAAGCTAAATAATAAGCTTACACTAAGCAAACAAGGGGAAAGCAATTGGCACAAAAGCTATCCTAGAGGTTGCCTAAGCTAAATCTTGAGAAATGAAGCAACGAGAGCTATAACTAAGTGCTGAATAATCAGACCATGGGTTTATCCTAACCTAACACTCTAATAGAAATTGGTAAAACTTAAATAAGCTGAGGGGAATGGCAAATAAGCACTAAAAAGAAAATAAACACCTGTTACAACTGTGATGGGTTGCAGCAGAACAGTCCGAGAGCCCTACTTTGGAGCTTATTTTGAGATAGCTACTGGATGAGCAAGCCTTTGAGCTTCTGGGATTCTAAAGTCAACCCAGCTGGCTCCCTTTTGCCCCACAATAACACCTTTAATAAGCTGTGTGCAGCTTATTAATAAGCTGAGAAAAAGGCGCAGGTGACCGATGAAAACTTTTTTTTTCTTTAAAACAAGGAAGACTTTAAACCATTATAAACTTGAGAAAACTTTTCAATCTAATGAAACTTGACTCAAATGTGCTAGAAGTAGTTTGACTACTCGGGTCAAAGTGGGTAAAACCACTTGACCAGTTTCTCTTTAAGCCAAACACTTCTGCTTTGGGGCAAATACCGAAAATGAGTCCAAGAAATACCTTGTATGGGACCTAAGGCGATTTTCAATACCAATGGAAACTCAAATGATTTCAAAACTAGTAAGTATACCCACGATGCATTTTTATAACATGAACATAAAGAAACTTGCATTCTTGAAATGAAAAGGGGAAATTAAATTCGTTCAAATTAAAAATTACAATAATGTGAAATGACAATTGAAGTAAAATGGAGCTAGAACACGGTTTAGAGTGAAACTAGAAACTAAAAAAACAAGAACCGAATTAAAACTAAAAAAATAAAACTAAAACTAACTCTCTCGAAATGGCTACAAGACTTTCTTTATACTAGTCTAAGAAAAATATCGTCTTCTCTCTCTCTTGATTTCTTGTCCACTAGTAAAAATAATGCACAACCATAGGCGTGCCTCTGCAAAGCTCTATCTTCCTTTCCACTTTTTCTCTTTTTCTTTTCTTTTTATTATTTTTTTCTTTTTCTTCGCTGGAAAAGGTGGGTAACGTGTGTTTGCAGGGAATGGGATAGAGAATATGTCAGGGGAGCGTGGGAATTTTTTATTCGGTTGCAGGTTTGTGTCTGGTTGGTTTAGGCGGGAAACGAAGAAGAAAAGGGGGTAATAATTGGCCGGGTAGGTTAGGGTAAACGGGTTGGGTTTTGGGATTGGACCGGGTATTGGTTAAATGGATTGGGCTTATGAAATGGTTTTAGGCTTTGAATGTAGTTATTGGACTTAGGATTTGTTTTGCATACACTTAACAACTTAGGGACCAAATGTGCATAAACCGAAATTCCGTGGACCACGTGTAACCGAAAATGTAATCCAAGGGTTAAACTTGACCATCTCCAATAATCCAAGGACCAAATCATCATTTGTGAAATTCAAGGACTAAACATGAACATTTTAAAAATCCAAGGATCAAAGCGTAATTTCTCAAAACTTTTGGACTTTTCATTAAAGGACTAATTGTGACAAGTTATGATTTAAAAAGGACCTTTGGTGACTTGTATTTTTAAAATAAGTGCCTAGGACCGATTTTGCCATTTTACGAAAGTCGGGGTGAAAGCGCCAATTATGCAAACTTTGCTCATTTTTCATCATTTTTGAACATTTTGCATCTGAAACATATAAAATGCAACTTTGAAATATTTTCAGTATTATGATGCATTTCTGAGCATTTTTAACCGTTTTGCAGTTCAAATTTGACTAAAAATGATGAGTATTTACACACTCATCAGACGACAACCCTAAAAGAAGAAGTCATTGGTGTAAGGCTATTGCAATTGATGATGGAGAATGCTACAGCTTGTGGGCTTCATGTGATCCTCGGAAAACCTGCGATGGTGGTGTTGATAAAGAAAGGATAAAAGATGATAGATACAAGTGGACTACACTAAACGAAAGGTTAGCCATGTTCTCAATTAACGAAGTGGAAGGGCTGCCCATTAAGCATTACTGCAAACCCTTACTCATCATGGAAGATGAGATTACTCACGCAGCCAACATGCAATCCTTTTCGTGATTATTGCAGCGGAGGAGGTAAATTGAAGAGCGAAGTTTGGATATGCCCACATGAACTGGGAGGCACGGCGTTGATTTTGAAATCTATCATTCGATGATTGGTATTCGATAAGATTCGGGACGCGATAATTAATTCAACTCGTTCGAAATCGGAACTCAAATATGAGAAACACATTCTTGGGGAAAAACCATTAAGCCCTCGATGATATTCCTTCTAAAGATGACAATGGCGAAGGAGTTGAAATCATTGGTGCGAACAAATTAAAACCGGTGACGACGAAAAGTTTGGGCTTCTGCAACCCTTTTGAGTAATGATTCGAAGAAGAGAGGCGCCTTGGCGGATGATCTCGGATTCAACGATTGGGTCAAAATCAAATACGGAAAAATTGACGCGTTAACTAAAAAGAAAATCGGGAAGGGTGTATGAGTAAAGATCAACCTAACAACGATGTTCACCATAAGACAGAAGGAGACACCAAGGGTTCATCTAAGGTAGAAAATGAAGAATGCAAGCAAATACTCAACCAACTTGAAGATACCGATTCCGAAAATGACAATTTCGAGTATCTCGAGTTACAAGGCGAAGACGGTTTCATTGACCCAGATGATGAAGTACACGAGAAAAGAAGATGTAAGCTTCTTGGCATCCCATTTAAAAGGCCGCCACCTATTATAGCCGAAAAATTTGAGTTTACACGATACCATTTGGGTCCTGAAGATAAATTTTGCAAGATCCAGAAAATTGAAACCAAAGAATATATTCGCACTGCCACAAATGTCGGATGGGTTAAGTGTGACTTAATGAAAGACATGGAAGAAGTCGGGGATGTCCAAAGGCCCCCATAGTAGCCTATGACTCGAGTCTAACAAAGACTCGTTAATAAAGAAAAGTGCTCTTTCGGAGACAACCCGAATTATCCCTCTTTTGTTTTTATTTCCTTTATGTTGGGTTTTATGTTTTCTAACCATTTTTGCAGAAACGAGGAACTAATTCTTCTGCGATTCTTGATCTGAATAGAGTTCTGGCGTAACTCATCTTGGTGACTCTGTGTAACCAACATTTTAGCGCAGAATTCTTGACGATTACCAATTACGGTAATACCATCTAAGTGGTTACGCCGTAACTACTAACAAACACACAGGTTTTGCCGATTCTGGCGTAACTCCCTCATAGTAATTCTGACGTAACTTTCCTCTGCTAATTCTTTCATTTTAAAACACGGTAACCTTGTATTAGTTTTTAAATGAACTTTGTGGGTGTGTTCTCTGTAAACCCTCACGAGACTTCACTCGTCCACTTGGGATACCAAGTGGTTTAAAACTTGTTGCATTCGCTAAATGCAACCGTGATTCCTCTGAAAGTGAGTTAGGTTTGTTTTTCATTTTTCATTTTCTTTTAGTATTATGCTTGTCGGTATTGTGATTTCGAGGATTGAAGTTTGTTCATGGCGCTAAAGCGAAGGCACGATTCTTTTCGTGGGCCTTCTTCTTTTGGAGCAAATTTCGGGGAAGTTCTCGGTCTAATTCTACCTTTCTCTTCACCTTTATTTTAATGCCTAGTACAAAAGGGACTTTGTGCAATTCAAGTGGGAGGACGGGGTAGAATTATCTCTTAAACTTTATTTCGCCCTCATTTTTTTAGTTTATTTTGAAAAATTATGCCATTTTTAAAATTTTGACATGTTTTTCCTAACCTAACTAGATTAGACCTTAGCCGAGCACATACAACCCTTGACATTACATGGTGAGTTTAGCCTTATCCGTTTCCAATATTTTACCCCAAATCCACCAAATTATGAGTGTGCCGGTAGCTTGTAAACTTTAGAACTTGGCCTTTGCATTATTTCGAGACTGTGGAAAACTAGAAGGGGGGGTTGAATAGTTTTGCCGATTTTACGTTAGTTTCAAAAACTTTAGATTCGTTAATATGTGAGATCTTATGGATGTAGAGAAAGTATAGATCTAATGATAAAGCAAGTAAATAAAGTAAAGCGAAGGGAAAGAAAAGACACAACCGATGTATAGTGGTTCGGCTACAAGGAGACCTTCCTTGCCCTACTCCACTCCTCGAGTCACCTACTCGAGAGTTCAAGCACTATGTCAACAAACTCCTTCACTTGGCGGAGAAGCCTTCACAACGTTGCTTACACTTTTTTCCGGTACAAAGCTAGATACCAAGTCCATAGCACGGTGGACCGAACCAACACAACTATTACACAACAAATATGTGAAATATCAAATACAAGGTGATAACGCTACGCGTCGTTCGGGGTCAAAGGAACTTCCTTTTCTTGAGCAAGTTTTATAACACCTAGGCGATGAACCTAATCGTTGTAGTGTAGTAATTAGGGTAAGCCACGGGTATTGATATCGTTCTCTGGGGAATAGGAATGCTAGTAAGGAGTTACTACGCTAAGGTTAAGGTTGAGGAAGATTATTTTTATCTTTTATATTTTATGAAAATGGAAAGGTACGAATCTCGGGTATTGGATTTGGGGGTTGGTATTTCTCCGATTACTCTACTATTATCTAATTATCTAAACTAAGGTTGTGGGAGTCTATGTCTAATTAATGTGTGCTCGTATGATAGTTTAAAGATGTGTTTACTTAGTTTGTATTACTCCTTAATTATCTCCTATTGATGGTTGAGTGTCACGTCTTATTCCTAGTTGCGTTGTGTGTCTAAAGTTGTAGGGTGTCGTTTCTCCTAACTCTTTGAACTTACCAAAGGGTCTTGTCTACAAACCCACTAGGGATTATAAACTCCTACTCTAAGGCGCTCTTTGGATGGTTTAGCCTACAACTACTCGGTAATTATATTCTAAGGTTCACAAAGATGAATCAAGCATTAAGTACACAACGAATGACCTATCGCATTACTAGATCATTAATCAACTAAGATAAGAAACAACCAATCAATATTCAATAATTAAGTTTCATACTTCCTAAGCAAACACACAAATAAATTAGCGGACATGGAGAACATGCAAGCATACACACAAATAATCAAAGACATAATTGAATTAATGAAGTAAAGACTTATCTTGATGTAAGATAGGGTTTAAAACCCTAAAATCTTGTACAAGACACCTTAGGTTCGGTTTTAGGTTTTACTCCAAAGACTCTCCACACAAAGACCGAAAAATTCGGATTCTATATATAAGATTACAATTGCGACGGCGTCACCTTATGTTTAGTGGCCGCCGTGTCGCCGCCATTAGGGTTTCGTCTTGGCCACGTTAACCTTGCGGCGGCGTCACCTTATGTCCGTGGCGTCCTCTTGACCGGCGTCGTCGGATTGCATCTAGGCCGTGCGAGTAGCGACGACCTACTCTTTCACAACTAGGCGCCGTCTCTTGAAAATCTGAGTTTTGGGTTACGGCCCGTCACAATAATTTTGGGACGGCGTCACAATAACTTTTGACGCCGTCGCCTTCTACTTTCAACAGCTGTGAGTGTCTCGATTTTGACTTTGGCCATTTTCTTCATATATTCGCCTTTTCGTCCAAATAAGTGCCATTCCACATTTTGCCTTCACGAGACCTAAAAGTGAAAAGGAGCGATATTAAGCAATAACGGATACAAAGTGATCAAATAAGGACTTAACGACCCTCAAAATGGTACCTTTTAAAACCTTATCAAATATCCCTACACTTGTTATTTGCTTGTCCTCAAGCAAATGTGCTTTAAGCCAATTAATTTATAAGTTAGGGGTCATGAAGCATTAATTCAAAGCGGTCCACAACACATATAAGCCCATAAAAGTCATAACAAGCACGGAAATTACATACTAGCACCTCACATGGGGTGTTTGGATACTCATCTCTCTCGGGTGTATATATGAAATATAACAATATAGGAAATGGAAGATAAACACTCATTAACGGTCCTAGTACATAGATTACCATAGGCTTGAGAATAGATCAAACCTCCATCGCTTTGGCGTAAGCACCTAGGAAAGACTATCAAAGAGGTCTTTTAAAGGGTTGTAATGTTAGGCTTACGGTAGGAAATAAGGGTTTGGTGGGATAGGCTATTTAGTGGTGGCAAGTCAAAATCTTTATGTTAGCGCATATGAAGAATGGCGTTGCTAAGCCAAGACTCGACACTCTAAACTCTAGATAATGAAATAAATAAACATAAATTTAAAGATAGATGTAGGATGGTAGCCCGTTTTTTTTTTTTTTTTTTTTTTTTTTTTTTTTTTTTTACTCTATTTTTTTTTTTTCTCTTTTCTATTTTTTTTTTTTTTTTTTTTTTTTCATACACTTTTACTCTACCATCCTCTATGATAACATCAAAATACTAGGGATTTCTAGGCATATCCCTACACTTGAGTTTTATTACTCTAACACTAATTTGACCCGAATTGAAAAGATCAAAACACTTGGGGTACATTATTACGCAAACAAAGGGAATTTGAATTTAACGTTCCCTTCCGTCATTTCATAAACTTTAACTTTTCCCATGAATCCCAATCGTCCCAAAAGCGTATACAAAGGATATGACTCGACTTAGCAACTTATGCAAGCAACTAGATAATTGAACTAAGGGTTTAGGGTGATAACAAACATTTGCACTAAAAGTGAGTGCATAAGGGGTAGGCTAAGGCGATTTGGGTGTATATTTGGGGTGGGGTGTAAACAATGCTCTTCATTGATATTCGGAAAAACCGAAACATCACGAGAACCGCGAAAAGGATAGGCTCGAGGGGTTAACTAGGGGTATCGTGTACTAAAAATGAGTACAACGCAAAGGGTGTGGGGAATTACTCAACCGAAGTGGAAGAAGTAATTATATTACGGTATCAAACAAGGGTTATCCTAATGCCTCTTATCATTTAGTTATTCCTAACTACACAAGTGTAGCCTCACTTGCGATCTCGGAATGCATCACAAAACAAGTTCTAGAATCTAATATACTACCGGTTCACACTCTAAGCATTAAAGATGAATGCTTTAATTCCTACTAATCTAAGGCGATCCTCGCATTTTGGTGGAATTTGGGTGGTAAAGGGTTTTGTGCTAGTCATGCAACTTCCTATCCATGAGGCGCTTTTGTTAAGACTAATGGCCCACTCTTATATGTCATGAAAAATTTTAAATTTGGTGCCAAAATTACCCTAACCGACATTTTCTCATGGTTTATTACACAATCACAATTGGACAAAGCAAATAGTCAAGGATAAGCATAGTTTCAAAGTTCCGTTTTATTTTCCTCCTACACTTAAAGCTGAACATTGTCCCCAATGTTCCCGAAAATATCAAAGTTATGATAAAAGAAGGTAATTAAAATGAAAAACTAATACTCCACGATTAGCTCGGTAGGATCCGTGTAAAGTGGTGGTTAAATCTTTTCAAGAAGAATTATTGCGTGAAAAGCTCCTTCCAATCTTATGTAACTTCTTCTTGACAAACTAAACTGCACACTTGAAGAAAACAAAGCGAAACCTTGGCGTAAAATCGGTGGTAATAATATATATAAGACTCGATTTAAACTAGGATATAATGCTTGTGGAATGGATGTTTACTGAATTTCTAAGAAAATTAAGACACGGAAAATTCCAAAATTTATAAGTAGCTCGAAAGCGAGAAAAAGTAATCGATGTTTTACTCCTTCGGCGCGTCGGTTGCAATCTGACGCCGTCGGTTATCTGACAAAAGCGGTGCGATTTTACGGAAAAATTCGGAAAATTTTACATCTTTAGAATCGGAAAAATTTACGCAAAACATCCATTATGACTCGATACAAGCATTTGACTCGAACAAACAAACATAAATATCTTTTAGTTAATTGTTATTCTCATGTTTACGTTTCTTTTGAAAGCGTGTGTAATCCTCCTACACTTATCCCTTATGTAAAATACCTTTATATGCAATTAAGGCGAGGTTAAAAACAAAATAAAGCATTTTACAAATTTAAACATGAGGATAAACAATTAATAAAAGATATATGACACTAACAAGCAAACAATTAAGCATGGGTTGCCTCCCCCGAGCGCTTTTCTTTATTTAAGAGTCTTGTAGCTAGACTCATAGTCGTGCTTCTACGTGCCGATATCGTAAGTCTATCCTCAACAATGTCGTAAGGATCAAACTTATCATTCAAGTTCCTAGTAGTACGTTCGGTTAAATATGCCTTTTCAAACATCTCACCATCGGGATCATAGATTTGTATCCTAATGTGCCACCTTCCATTACCATCACTAGGCGGTCTATTCCAATCCCACTTGTGTTCGGGTTCTCAACTATCCACTTATTCATGACAAGGTTAACGGGCAAGCTTCCTAGGAACTCGGTCATCTTCCTAAATACTAAGGCGTCCTCGAGCGGGTTCACTTCTATGTCCTAGCCATTTCTTGTTCTTGGAAAGTTCTTTGCACTAGCAAAGGCCTTATCTAGGTAAAAAGGTCTTTGGGGGCCTATGATGTTCTTATCAATCCAAGGTCCATATCTAGAAGGCTCTCTATCCAACCCTATCTCTTGTGGGATTTCCTCATCCTTGTAGTATGTATGCTTTTTAACATCGTAAACGGATCTAGCACTCCCCTCTCCTACCACTATTTTGGACATCTTACAATCGATGATGGCACTAGCGGTAGCTAAAAATCCTCTTCCAACTAGTAATGGGCATGTCGGGTCCTTATTCATGTCTAGTACATGAAAGTCGGCCAAAGAGTCAACTCTCCTACATGTACTACCATGTCCTTTATTATTCCTACGGACGTGCTATACTACCGTCCGCTAGACCTAAGATGGTTTCCGTTGGTTCAATTTTACCTAGGTTGAGGCTTCTATGGAGGGACAACGGGCGAGATTGATGCATGATCCTAAATCGGCTAGAGCATCGAGTGGCTTGGAGGTTCCAAGTCTACGGAAGAGTGAATAGCCGGGATCGTCTAACTTCTTAGGTAAGTTGTTTCGCACAAAGGCGGACCCATGTTTTCCAAGCCTAAGTTCTAACTCATATTTTTCTTTTAAAGCATTATAATAAGGTGCATGAGCTAAGACTTCAAGAATCGGTTTTCTTGATGGGTTCCTTGTACTCCTCCTCTAAACTAGGTTTGGATTCTTGGTGACGGGTTTCTCAAGAGTAGGCTTTACCAAGGTGCGGGCCTTGGTATCTCTTGGATGGCTTGGAACCCTTTTGATAGCATTTACCGAGTGAACCGTTGGGTGAGAGGGGCATGGATGTGCATTCTCCATGGTGAACTAGAACATGAAGTCGATGCAATCGAATTCACTTTGGGTTCTTTATGGTATCACTTGGGGTGCTCCAACTTCCCGCTCATTGAAGGCTTTTAAGAGGGCATCAAGCTTGGTTGTCATCTCGCTTTGTTTTGCTTAAAATCGGCTTCAAGCTTATTCAATCGAGTTTCTTGGGATGACAAAATCTAGATGCAATTGCCTCAAAATTAGTGGGGTTCCGGTATTAGAAGAATTGAACCTAGTAGGCGAACTAGATGAGCTTTGGGGTGTGCTTGAGTTTTGGTTCCACTTAAGGTTAGGGTGATTTCTCCATGAGGGGTTGTATGAGTTTCCTAAGTTGTTTTGTTCGGGTTTGAAAGTGTACCACTTCTCTCCCGCTCCGTCGATGCGTATGGGCGTAGTCGCAAAAGCTTGTTCGGAGAGCCTTGTGCAATCACGAGTGTCATGGGACCACCTTGCATAACTCACAAGGTAGAGTGATTTGATTCACTTGTCGTGAGGACTTAGGATTTTGTAGGAACTCATGAGGAATTTAACTTGATCTTCAAGTTCGATCATCCACGGTCGGGAGGAGGCAAGGAGATTGCCTTGGCGGTTTGGGCGACTCACGGGGTCATCCCAACTTTCGTTGTCATAGAGGCGAGGTCCTCTATTATTTCCCATGATTCTTCTGCGGTGAGATCACTAAGTTTTCCACCGGCCGCTTGGTCTATGGATCGCTTAGTGGGGAAGTTGACATGATCATAAAGATTTGGACTTGGAGCCAAAGATCAATGCCGTGATGAGGACTTTATGAAGTAAGTCCTTGAATCGGGTCCATGCTTAGTAGAGATTCACCTTGGCGTTGTTGGAACATCAAGATGTCATTCCTAAGCTTAGTGGTTCTCCCGGTGGGAAAAATTGAGCAAGGAAGTGAGAAGTAAGATCATCCCAACTTGAGATGGAGCGGCGGGAAGTCGCTCAAGCCAATTACTAGCTTGGTCCCGTAGAGAGAATTGGAAGAGGCCTTAGTAGCGTGGTCTCCCGAGTAGTAGCATCAAGGTCGATGGAATCGGCGATTTTGAGAAATCCCTCGGATCTTGATTTGGATCTTGAACGAAGTCCATGGAATGCACATCCGTTTTGCACCAACCGGATGGTGTCGGATCGCAGGGCCGTAGTTTGGGCTTGGTCGGGAAGCTCAATGGTGTTCCTATAGCCTAGGTGGCTTGGTCTCGAGTATTCACCAAAGTACGGGCTCTTGGCGGGTCATTTGGTGGTATGTTGATGAATGGTAGTGGGTTATCACCTTCCATGATGAAAAGTGATGGGGTTCTGAACAAAGGTTACGAAGAAGGGGATAGACTAAGAAAGCTAAAAAATGAGAAAAAGTTTACTTGATAGGAATCAAGCAAAGAAACCTAAGCGAGGTGGACTACTAACTAGCTATTCTATTCCCCGCAGCGCGCCAAAAACTTGATAACGCTACACGCGTCGTTCGGGGTCAAAGGAACTTCCTTTTCTTGAGCAAGTTTTATAACACCTAGGCGATGAACCTAATCGTTGTAGTGTAGTAATTAGGGTAAGCCACGGGTATTGATATCGTTCTCTGGGGAATAGGAATGCTAGTAAGGAGTTACTACGCTAAGGTTAAGGTTGAGGAAGATTATTTTTATCTTTTATATTTTATGAAAATGGAAAGGTACGAATCTCGGGTATTGGATTTGGGGGTTGGTATTTCTACCGATTACTCTACTATTATCTAATTATCTAAACTAAGGTTGTGGGAGTCTATGTCTAATTAATGTGTGCTCGTATGATAGTTTAAAGATGTGTTTACTTAGTTTGTATTACTCCTTAATTATCTCCTATTGATGGTTGAGTGTCACGTCTTATTCCTAGTTGCGTTGTGTGTCTAAAGTTGTAGGGTGTCGTTTCTCCTAACTCTTTGAACTTACCAAAGGGTCTTGTCTACAAACCCACTAGGGATTATAAACTCCTACTCTAAGGCGCTCTTTGGATGGTTTAGCCTACAACTACTCGGTAATTATATTCTAAGGTTCACAAAGATGAATCAAGCATTAAGTACACAACGAATGACCTATCGCATTACTAGATCATTAATCAACTAAGATAAGAAACAACCAATCAATATTCAATAATTAAGTTTCATACTTCTAAGCAAACACACAAATAAATTAGCGGACATGGAGAACATGCAAGCATACACACAAATAATCAAAGACATAATTGAATTAATGAAGTAAAGACTTATCTTGATGTAAGATAGGGTTTAAAACCCTAAAATCTTGTACAAGACACCTTAGGTTCGGTTTTAGGTTTTACTCCAAAGACTCTCCACACAAAGGCGAAAAATTCGGATTCTATATATAAGATTACAATTGCGGCGTCACCTTATGTTTAGTGGCGCCGTCGTGTCGCCGCTCATTAGGGTTTCGTCTTGGCCACGTTAACCTTGCGCGGCGTCACCTTATGTCCGTGGCGCCGTCCTCTTGACCGGCGTCGTCGGATTGCATCTAGGCCGTGCGAGTAGCGACGACCTACTCTTTCACAACTAGGCGCCGTCTCTTGAAAATCTGAGTTTTGGGTTACGGCCCGTCACAATAATTTTGGGACGGCGTCACAATGTCTTTTTGCCGTCGCGCCTTCTACTTTCGACAGCTGTGAGTGTCTCGATTTTGACTTTGGCCATTTTCTTCATATATTCGCGCCTTTTCGTCCAAATAAGTGCCATTCCGGCATTTTGCCTTCACGAGACCTAAAAGTGAAAAGGAGCGATATTAAGCAATAACGGATACAAAAAGTGATCAAATAAGGACTTAATGCCACGACCCTCAAAATGGTACCTTTTAAAACCTTATCCCAAACACAAACAATTAGTAGAAATAAGATGAGAAAGATGGTGACTTGATGTTATATGGATCGTGTATATGTGAAGATAGAGATGAAAACAATAGATATTTATTTCAAAGGAAAAACACACACACACACACACTTTCAAGTACACCCCTCAAATGAGACTTTGAAGGGTTTATATAGTCCAAGGGACTTGATGCCCTAAAACGCTTTCCATGGGCCTCGTGGGCTTGGACATGGGTTGGATTGGATATAAGGCAAGCTTAACATAACTAGTACCCATTTAGCTTAGTCCAATCCACGAGCCCGTTGACTATTCTATCACGATATCTAACACATGATATAAAGTTCCTAAACATGAATGACCATCACTTCTAATAAAACTATTAAGGCTAACAAGCTCCCCTAAGGGTGGTCATTCAAATGATGCTCCACTTGATTTGGTCTTTACTTTTCTCGAGCTTGAACTTTGTGCGTAGATATAGAATAGTCTTGATTCTTTGTTCCTTCATGCTTTGTGATCGAGATAATGTGGTTTATACGCCATTGTCAACCGTTGGTTTGGTGTCTCCACGTCTTTCTCCACCATGCTCACACTTCTATTTGTCTTTTGGTTACCAATGATGTAGTTCTCGAGTCTTTAAACTTTGTAGATTCTTTGACATTGATGAAGAATCATCTTAAACTTTGTGTTGCCTTTGATTTTGATGAGAACTTTCGGTGTTGTTGGTATGAGCATGTGGAGAATCTGCGATCAATCCGCTCCGAGCTTCCATAAGAAGAAAACATAAAAGCAGGTTAGTAATAAGCGGTTAAGCACTTCCAAGTTTGAATTTCGAGGTGTTAACAACATAGTGTGAAAACACGTCTCTAATTCTTACAAGGGCCGTTCTGAGCTGAGTCCCAAGTGAGATAACACGATATACCAAAGTACATCTGATTCGGATGAGTCATTGAGGTACACGAAGCATCACCTCATGATCAGACCGTTTGAGACACACTAAGCGTAATCCACGGGAGTTACCAAGTGACTGTTGTCGGGCTGCTGATGTTGACCACGGCGGGAGTTTCCATTCAATCACGAAGATCACGGATGTGAAACTTTTCATAAATGTTACGGCGGATTACTAAGATCTGCGTAGGACTCTATAATATATCACTTGTGCCCTTATTGATGAGCGAAGCGATGTCATGTCAAGTGTTCCTATGAGATCTTTTGATGAATCTCGTGGCTCTAGACTCAATAGTGCATTTTGGTTTTCTGGCGGAGACTAGGAGATGGTCTCCTTCTTCAATACCAACAATCTCTAAGAAAGTCGATAGATTATGTAGGGTTCCGGTGAGAATGAAACAAATCCCTTTTGAGAGGCATTGAGTGGCTAGAAGGTTTAGTGCGATGCGTCCTTCGGGTCCATGGCGTCTTGGTCTTCAATACCGGTGTCATCTAGTGACAACGATGAGTGAGATGAATTGAACCCGGTTTCGCCCTAAGGTTGAATATGGAGGCTATTTCTTTTCACCCTTTCTTTTACTTTTCTTTTTAATTCTTCAACCCTTCTTTCTTCTTTCTCACATTACTCCTTTTTCAATCATTCCTAAGGACTTCTAATACTAACTATTTGTGATGTCCTTGGGTAGATCCCTCCGACTCTGGCGGATCATAGACGGATTCCCATCAATAGTCACCTTATAACTCCATGATTGTCCTATTGTTGCCATAAAACCATTTTCTTGAGAATCTTTCAAAGTGTTTTGATAGAAAACATGTTTGGAACACTCGTGAGTTTTTATATTTTCAAAACACTCCCCTTCACATGTGCTTATAAGTTTTGATGAATCGCACATAGAGGTGAGTTTGCACTTTTTTAATTGATCGACTTTAAATGAACTAGACCGATTCGAGACACGTTTACATCACTAGAGAACTAGCTTGAAATTATTACCCGTCCTGGTCAAGTCCATAGAAAGTTTCTCGAGATTGTACATGATTCCTCGTCAATTCATTGGTTTTAACTGAGTCGAGCTCATTATGAGAATCAAACAACGATCATTATAACTTTTTGATTACATTTTAATCACGTTTCCTCCCCCTCAAAAATAGCATATTCGGGATATTTTTGATATCCACTGATTAAACAACATGTTAGGTCACTAGTTTTACAAACACAAGTAATATAGAAAGAGATAGAGGCGATTGAACAAGATCTAACACACACACAAACAATAATAAGACCGGTTATGCGTAGGCATATGTGAAAGAAAGAAAACTTGAACAACCAACCCTCAAATGAGGGTTTACAAAATATTTATAGGAGGAAGCTTGGGCAACACTCTAGTTCCCATCCTTTCTTATGTGGGCTTGGGCCTAAGCTTATGGCCTTCTACATAAGCTAGACCTTAAACAAACATAAAGGCCATAATAAAGCTACCTATTACATATGAAATATAAATACTTGAAATCTTGTTTAGGAGTGATTCCAACAATCTCCCTCAGTATATATGAATGTAAGCGGTGAAGGCGTTGATGTAATAGTAGCGCGACGATCTTCGACATTCTTCTTTCTTGTGAGAGGAATTGCCTTGATTCGAACAATCTCCCGATGAAGAGAGATAGTTATCTTTGAGCAGTTATGCTTGACGTCATCTTTAACTTTGTTCTTTGATCATTGTTCTTTGTGGTGAAAGTGATAGTATGTTGTTATGCATCGATGCGCCTCAGTGCCTTGTTGCTCCGTGTCTCCACGTCATTCTTCAACATGCTCACACGCTCTTTGGCGTTGGAATTCAATCTTGATGAAGTTCTTTAAGTTTTTAACTTTGTAGATTCTTTGGTTTGACGAAGAATCATTTCGACGATTGTGTTGCTTTTGAATAGAACTTCCATTAGTGATGATGTTGGGCGTGAGCATGAGAAGAATCGACACGATCATTCCGCTCCGGAGCTTCCATAAGAAGAAAACATTTCAAGCGGTTAGTAATAGGTGTTCCGACACTTACAAGTTTGAACTTTGAGAGTGTTAACGACATAGTGTGAAAACACAACTCTAATTCTTACAAAGGCCGTTCTGAACCGGAGTCCCACAAGTGAGATAACGCGATGTGCCGAAGTACATCTGATTCGAGATGAGTCATTGAGGTACACGAAGCATCACCTCTGACGTAGACCGTTTGAGACACTCCGCGTAATCCACGGGAGTTACGAAGTGACTTCTTTGTCGTGGTCATTTGATGTTGACCACAGCGGGAGTTTCCATTTAATCACTTAGAATCACAGTGAACCTCTCATAAATGTTCTCGACAGATTGCTAAGATCTGTGAAGGACTCGATATGAACCACCGATAATCTTATTTGTTGATCATCAGTGATTAAATTTCAAGTGTTCCTAAGAGATCTTTTGATGAATCTCGTGGCTCTAGACTCAATAGTGCGTTTTGGTTTTCTGAGCGGAGACTAGGAGAGGGTCTCCTTTTCAATACCGGTGATCTCTAAAGAAAGCCAATAGTTTACGTAGGGTTCCCTGTGAGAATGAAACAAGCTTACATTGAGAGAAACTTGAGTGGCTAAGAAGGTTTAGTGCGTGTGTCTTTGGGTCCATGGCGACATTTAATCTTCAATACCGGTGTCACTAAGTGACGATGTATATGAATTGAACCGATTGTCGACCTAAGTTGAATAATACGGAGGGTCGTTTCTTTTCACCCTTTACTTTACATTTCTTTTGATTCTTCAACTCCTTCTTTCTCCGATTCTCATTTCTCCTTTTACAATCATTCCTAAGGACTTCTAACACTAACTAATGGTAGTGTCCTTGGGTGATCCCTCCGACTCTGGCGGATCATAGGACAGTTATTCCTAACCTTAGTCACCTTATAACTCCATGACTAACCTATGTTTGCCATTAAAACCCTTTGTATGTGAAAATATCTCTCAAAGGGTTTGTAAATGAAAACATGTTTGAACCATTGTGAGAGATAAGGTTTTGCATAAATCTCCCCTCCACATGTGCTTAAGAGTATTAATGGTTTAAATGCAGTGAGGAAAAAGCGCACTTTTGAATTGATCCACGAAGATAGACAATCCCCATGAGACAGTTACGTTGCATAGTTAAAGAGTTACATTGTCGACTTTTGGTGACAACTAGCTCTAATAACTACCTTGAAGGTGTAGACAAACCTCAAAGGTTGTCATACCCGTCGAGTTCATGTCTATCGGAGTTTCTCGAATGGTACTTTCTACTTGGACAAGTCCTTTGCGAGACACGTTTACATTACTAGCGAACTAGTTTGAAATTATTACCGTCCGGGACAAGTCTTTTCGAGTTACAAACAATTTAGTACCGTCAATTCGTTGGTTAAGTGCGAGGTACAGATTCATTTGCATTTTGCACAACATATTTCTTATCACACAAATTTTCTCCCTCAAGAATGGCATAAAAATGTTATTTTTGAGCGGTTGATAATAAATATGACCATTTAGAGTGTTGGGAAGATGACCACTATGAACAATTTGTGAACAAAGTTTTAATTCAAATACTCCCCTCAACTAGTGATATAAGCGGTTGAGGTTTTGAAAATCATATGGGAAGTACTTGTGTTTTGAGCAAAACCTTGAAAATGAAAGGTTTGATAGGTTTTACTCAAAAATAAGAAGCTTTCGCTCCTTTTATGAGGATTGTAGCATGAGGCATACCACATGGTCCTTTCTAGACAATTCTGGGTTGTACATTGTTATGTGTGCACAAGCCATAGACATATATAATTACACATCCAAATTTGTAATGAAAGAACCAATTCAAGGGTACCGAAGTGCGGTGATGTTCCAGTGCTGCGCAGGCGTTGTGTTAGGATCGTATTTTATAGTTGATATGGTGAAGCGGAGGTCTTGGAAGATGGAAGAAACCCATCTTCAAGTTAGAGAGAAACAAGAGAGAAGGAGAGAACTAGTGTGTGTTTTATTAATGAAAGGAAAATTACACTAATGAGGCTCACCCTCCATGGAAGTATGGAGGGTTTATATACCAAACACTTACAACTATGGGTAATTGACATAACCAACCCATTTGTTTAAGGTAACAAAGATAGAAATTATAATCCCGTCAATGTCGTTCCATTTACGAGTTAGGAGCGATTCAACAATCTTCCCCAATGGGACGACATAAGGGATTACTTACAACATTTGCTGAGATATAGAAAACAAATAAAGAAAGGTGCATAAGCTCTTCAAATGCGAGAGGATGATGACGATTCACGCTCTTTGTCTTCTTCTTGTACCTCGACTTGAAGCTGTCTTCTTCACTTGTAGGCGAATGATGTAATATGCAAGAATTGGATTAACTTCCCCAATTCATGCCGCATGTCTTTATGACTTCTCCGTACACTCCTTTTGGCGAAGTTTCAGATCGACTTCCCCAAAGTGACAACCGTCTTGTTGATTGAAACTTTGATGTAGTGAACATTCCTCTAACTTTTAGCGTTTTCGATCTGCGGAATTTGTAGATGAGCGATAAACCACACAAGGTAATCGACTTATTACGGAAAATCCGTTCGGGGTAACATGCAAGAAATCAACTAGATCTTCTCACATATGTAGATGCTTCACACCAAACAAACCACGAAAGACAAAATGAAACGACTTCCCCCTGAATGTTGCGGTCTATCGGAATAATAGTTACATGTGAATTTGCAATTACTCGATAAAATGACCGTGTATGAGGCATCATAACATCCTATTTAGGTAACTTCACACACGATAACTACAGTGAAAGTGAGGCGATAACACCAAAGTGAGACGTTTGAACCACAAATCGTCTCATTTCTTCCGATTGAAGAAACTCATGAAAGGAAGCGGGTTTTCGAAAAAAATCCAAAAACATCAAAGAAGCAAGGAACACCTATACTCTCTTCCCGATGTTTTCAGCGAATCAGAATCATACACCACGTATGTTGATGATGAAATTGGAACATCGAAACCATGTATGTTCAATTAATCGAACAAGTGTGAAGTACCATAAATATCTTGTGAGAATCATTTCTTGATAAAACTTCTCTACTCGTGTATACTCTTCTCCATTAACTCTTACCGACCCCATTATCATTACGACGGCTTTTTGTAGTGACTCGATGGAGAAAAACCCAATATGATGAACTTGAGAATGAAGTAGTATAAACTGAACTTGTGACTTAAACTTGCACTATTGTCAGACGAAGAACCCTTTTTCTTAACTCCATCGAAAAAAGGTAAACCTAAAATTTCTCAAATTATCCACACCTTTGTGTGACACTTGAGCACAACAACGTAACTCCTTAAAAGTGATAGTTATAATTTGTGAGCACAATAACGTAACTCCTTACATCGAGTTCAACTAGATAACTCAAGTCTTTGTCATTCGAAGCGGCTAAAGCTCGAACAAGGATCTCAAAGAATCATGCATCCAACCAACCCCGATATCTTGGATACTAAGTACACGCACCGTGATATCCACTTCAACCTCAAATAAATAATAGTGAATTCATGCCGTAGTCGCATCTTGCGGTTACATGCTTAAAACTAGCCTTCATTAACGGTTAAAATGAACTTTGATAATGGTTTCCCGATCTTGTCTAAATTGTATCCCCATGAAAAATTTATGAATCCAAAATACCATTTACTTGCCAAAGTTTTATAAAAATATTAACACAATGTATTAACAAGTACATTGGATAATAAAATTTTGGCTCATGAAATAATTGTTTTGGATCATGACCACACAATCTCATGTACTCATATGACCAAATCAACTAAAAAAAACATATCCATCCATTCCACATTTATCTTGTAACTTGAGCCCCATATCAAGTAGAATACCCAATGTAAACCAACTTAAAGAAACAAGGGCCCAATAATGACGCAACCCATTATCACTGGTCCAAGTCATACCTAAGCGACATCATATAAAACACCCACTTAGTCATACCTAAAAATCACAAAACCTAATTACACACATAAGTGTGTCCGCCCCTTCTCTGTTGCGACCATCAAAACACCCATATCATTTCATCAATTCTCATCTATCCTTTTACAAATAAAATCTCATCCTTCTCATCAAAATAGATTTAATCCGATCTAATAGACACGAATTAAACCCCTTTGTTTATCTATCCATCACGAATCACAAGTGAACTTCCTCGACCTTTCTTACTTTTATGCTCAGCGAATCAAGAAAGCCTGTAAATACTTCAAGATCCTTTGGAGGGTCACGGTAGGTTCGACTTTATTTGTTTTTCGTATCAGTTGAGTCTTTTGTTGAACGAACAAAGACACGTTGGTAACAAGATTGTTATCAAATGTATCTTATGTGTCGGATAAAAAATTTGAAGCTTAGACTTTAACAGTGGATCGATGAAGATCTGTTACTTTTGCTTGATTTACCTTTAAAGGTCTCAACATAACCTTGAATGGTACGAAAGAAACAACTGAGATCTATAATTATTAGCGATAAGGTTAGAAGATCAATGATGGATTAGTTGTCGTGATAAAAAGGTCCAAAAGATCTTTTGGTTAAGTAAAACCACACGATGACAAAAAATCTGAGATCACAGTCGTGTTAAATTTTATTCGAATGTGTTTTGATGGTACTGAGAAAAGGATTGGTTTGTTTTGAGAGTTGTATTTGTTGTTAATAACTGATGATGATGGTGTCATTAATTGATGTCGAATGGGTATTGTTATAATATAGGTAATAGATTTGTGCTTATGAAATGGGAAATGTGATTTGTTGATGTAGGTTCGAGTCTTTCTTCATCTACATTTCTTCTTTCGGTTTAAAAGTCGATTATTACGCATAAAGATGGTTGAAAAGCTTATGCGTAAGAAAACTTCTGCGTAAGCGAAAAACCTTACGCGTAGCCATGGACCTTCTGGCGTAGCTTCATGCTTATGCATAAGCATCTGCGTAAACATATGCTTAGGCCATAGGCGTAAGCCAAGGCTTAAGCATAAGCATCACGCGTAACCCATTCCTTACAGCGTAACTTCATGACTCAGCGTAACAACTCTGTAGATGCTCCTTATCGTAAGTTTAGGGTTTTGACCCGTTGACCACTTTTCCGGCGAGTTTTCGACCAAAAACCCGTTCAGACTTCATGATAAACCGAGGAAAACATAAAAGCGCTTTAAGACCCATTATGACCACAAAAATCGACCGGTTGACCCAAAGCAGTTCACGGTATTGGTATGCAAAGCAGGTCTTAAAAAGGTTAATATATTTGTGAAAGGATGAGACTTTTTTTGACCAATAAACTTGTAACAAAAATCGATAACACAAGAAATAACTAAAGTTAACAACTTTGTTAAGCAGTTTTACAAGACACGATTTTGACAAGAAAATATCACCAAAATCAACCAATGATACAAATCGAACACGGCTCGATACCATTTGTTGGGTCACTAGTTTTACAAACACAAGTTATAAAGAAAGAAATGAAAGCGATTGAACAAGTATCAAACACACACACACAATATAGTATACGGTTAGGCGTGAGGCATATGTGAAAGAAAAGAACTTGAACAACCAACCCTCAAGTGAGGGTTATTACATAGTTTATATAGGCGAGGAGCTAGGGCAACACCCTCTCCTTCCCTATTCCTTATTGAGCTTGGGCCTAAGTTTATGGGCCTTCTACATAAGCTTGATCTTAAACAAACATAAAGACCATAATAAAGCTACCTATTACATATGAAATATAAATACTTGAAATACGGTTTAGGAGTGATTCCAACAATCTCCCTCAGTATATATGAATGTAAGCGGTGAAAGCGTTGATGTAATAGTAGGTGACATCTTCGACATTCTTCTTTCTTGTGAGAGGAATTGTCTTGATTCGAACAATCTCCCGGTGTAGAGATAGTTATCTTAGAACGGTTTTGCTTGACGTCATCTTTAACTTTGTTCTTTGATCATTGTTCTTTGTGGTGAAAGTGATAGTATGTTGTTATGCGCATCGATGCGCCTCAGTGCCTTGTTGCTCGGTGTCTCTCGTCATTCTTCAACATGCTCACACGCTCTTTAACGTTGGAATACACTATTGATGAAGTTCTTTAAGTCTTTAACTTTGTAGATTCTTTGGTTTGACGAAGAATCATTACGAGCGATGGTGTTTCCTTTTGAATAGAACTTCATTAGTGATGATGTTGGCGTGAGCATGAGAAGAATCAGCCACGATCATCCTGCTCGGAGCTTCCATAAGAGGAAAACATTTCAAGCGGTTAGTAATAAGTAGGTTCCGGCACTTACAAGTTTGAACTTGAGAGTGTTAACGACATAGTGTGAAACACAACTCTAATTCTTACAAAAGCCGTTCTGAACTAGAGTCCCAAGTGAGATAGCGATGTGCGAAGTACATCTGAGTTCGGATAGTCATTGAGGTACCGAGCATCACCTCTGTTGTAGACCATTTGAGACACACTCAGCGTAATCCACGGGGAGTTACGAAGTGACTTTGTTGGCGAGGCATTTGATGTTGACCCTCGCGAGAGTTTCCATTCAATCACCGAGGATCATGGATGTGAACCTCTCATAAATGTTCTCGACAGATTGCTAAGATCTATGAAGGACTCGATATGAACCATGATAATCTTATTTGTTTATCATCAAGTGATTAAATGTCAAGTGTTCCTTAGAGATCTTTTGATGAATCTCGTGGCTCTATACTCAATAGTGCATTTTGGTTTTCTGGCGGAGACTAGGGAGAGGTCTCCTTCTTCAATACCGATGATGTAAGAGAAAGCCAATAGTTTCGTAGGGTTCCACTGTGAGAATGAAACAAGCACATTGAGAAAACTTGAGTGGCTAAGAAGGATTAGTGCATCGTCTTTGGGTCCATGGCGACTTTTAATCTTCAATATCGGTGTCACTAAGTGACAACCCGAGTATATGAATTGAACCGATTATACGCCTAAGTTGAAAAATCACGGAGGGCTATTTCTTTTCACACTTTACTTTACATTTCTTTATGATTCTTCAACTCCTTCTTTCTCCGATTCTCATTTCTCCTTTTATAATCATTCCTAAGGACTTCTAACACTAACTAATGGTAGTGTCTGGGTAGATCCCTCCGCTCTGGCGGATCATAGGACAGTTATTCCTAACCTTAGTCACCTTATACCTCCATGACTAACCTATGTTTGCCATTAAAACCCTTTATGTGAAAATATCTCTCAAAGGGTTTGTTAATGAAAACATGTTTGAACCTTTCTGAGAGATGATGTTTTGCATAAATACTCCCCCCTCCACATGTGCTTAATAGTTTTAATGGTTAAATGCACAATGAGGAAAGAGCGCACTTTTGAATTGATCCACTAAGATAGACAATCTCCGCGAGACACGATTCGTTGAATAGTAAAGAGTTACATTGTCGACTTTTAGGTGACAACTAGCTCTAATAACTACCTTGAAGGTGTAGACAAACCTTGGAAGGTTGTCAAACCCGTCGAGTTCATGTCTATCAAAAGTTTCTCGAATGGTACTTTCTACTTGGACAAGTCCTTTGCGAGACACGTTTACATTGCTAGCGAACTAGCTTGAAATTATTACCGTCCGGGACAAGTCTTTTCGAGTTACAAAGCAGTTTAATACCGTCAATTCGTTGGTTAAGTCGGTACAGATTCATTTGCATTTTTCACAACATATTTCTTATCACACAATTTTCTCCCTCAAAAATGGCATAAAAATGTTATTTTGAGCGGTTGAAATAAATATGACCATTTTGAGTGTTCGGGAAGAGTGACCACTGTGAACAATTTGTGAGCAAAGTTTTAAATCAAATACTCCCCTCGACTAGTGATATAAGCGGTTGAGGTTTGAAAAATCATATGGGGAAGTACTTGTGTTTTTGAGCAAAACCTTGAAAAAATGAAAGGTTTGATAGGTTTTACTCAAAATTAGAAGCTTTAGCTCCTTTTATAAGGATTGTGCACCGAGGCGTACCACGGGTCCTTTCTTGACAATTACGGGTTGTACAGCGTTATGTGTGCACAAGCCATAGACACATATAATCACACATCCAAAATTATATGAAGGAAACCATTTAAGGGGTACCGGGAAGTGCGATGATGTTCCAGTGAGTGCGCAGGCGTTGAAAGCCGTGATGTTTCTCTGGGTCGACCACCGACATAGCTCTCCAATCGTCGAATCGATCCCTTCCGAACAACCGTTCATCAATCATGGTGATGATCCTTCTCACATCCCTCCTTCACGAGAATTCGGTAGCAGGAGATCAACTTTCGGGCATATATCCTTCAATCATCGCCAATCCATCCCAACCATCTTCAGGTATGATCCCGAATTTGTGGAGCTCACTACCGCCATTAAGTTTCTTTGAAGTTCACTATGGTAAACAACGCCGAAAGGTTTGCTTATGAGTGTATATTGAGATATCTGGTTGAGATCGGGAAGAGTAAGCATTGGAGGAGTGAGGTTGACACGTGTCGATAAGATTCAATGACCATCTGGATATCTTCAACACGTTCTTGATCACGATCGTCTAATGAAGATGAGAGCTGACTTGATAAATTCACTTGAGCGTCGATGAGAATTGTCTCATCGACCTTGGACTTTGGCAAGGTACATGTCTTCGATGTCGTTGAGAGATAAGTTCTCAAAGTCAACCTTGGAGAATCCATAGTCATGTTCATCTTGTCGTTTGACTATGATATTCTTCAAGAATGTATAGTCCCACTTAGACTTGAGATCACGCGTGTTTGATGGCCACGATGTCCTTAGAACTACACCTTTGCATGTTGAGACTTACGAACCGAGGCGACACGTAGTAGATTCTTGACGTTCGGGCCAATGATGAATCCCATACAATGCATCTTGGTCGTATGCTTGCGCGTTGTCGGAAAACAAGTGATTTACGTTCCTCGATAGCTATCGGTTTGAGTAAATAGCCGTGGGAATGGAAGAGTCAATGATGTAGCATATTTTCGCGAACCATCTCTACGTGTAAGAGAAAATCCGGGTCTGTTAAAAATATCGAAGGGAATCCGTGGTTAAATGCAGCCTTGGCCAATGGTCGGTGGGGTTTGGTCAATCGATTGTAGTATGGAGGTTGTCCCTTTGTGTGAAGTCAATGTTTGCTTCGGTTGAGCCAATCCATGTTGTTAGACATAGCTCGGCGATGTTCTCAAGATGATATTCGACCTCGGGGCTTTCGAGCTGTCTTGTAGAAGTTGAAATGCTTCATTCTTGATTCGCTTCAACTCAGTTCGTCATTTTCTTCACATGGAACTTTTCTACAAAGTTTTGCGTGCTCAATGTAGAACCGTCTACCAGTCTTGACCTTCATCGAGGGTGGGAGTTTGATTGACAAGTGTGGAGAACCATTCAAACTCTTGGTTTTATCGTCATCTAGCCATGATATGACTCGAGTTGAGTCGTCTTCTTCTTCTTTTGGAGGGCCTTGATGATGAAACGCGGTTTGCACTTGTTTGGGTGAGGTGGGTTGTTGTCGGGCTCGAGGACCTCTTCATCGTCACCACCCGTATACTAAAGTGATCACTGTTTTATGAGTCGGGGTGGTAACTCGGAATCGTCCAGGGTTTATCGATGAAAGGCCGAGGTGGAGAGACTTTGTTGAGAAGAAATCCGTGGTGGATGAGGTGGCATCGAAGTAGATTCACGGGCCCTCGCGTTTAGGTGCGAGTCCTTGTCCTTATCATCGTCATCTCTTGATCGTTTGGGTTGATCGGTGACTCCTTGCATGATGATGCGAGTTGAAAATCAAGTAGATTTTGAAAAATTTTGCTTCATCGAAGTAAGCGTTCGGATCGCTTTGACATTTGCATCACTAGTTTAGCGATTAACTTTCAGTTCGAGAGAGATCGACTTCTTTGGCCATTGTATGTTTAACCAATGCGGCGATGTTAGGAGTGGGTTATGCGGAAAATATTTCTCTAGTCACACGGGGCGATGTCGAGAAGAAACTTGTAGGTATGATCTCTTATTTGTCTTCTCCGGTTCCTTTTGGACTTTAGGAACTATATCACGAAGGTACTTGTTAGTGTAACCTTGATCATTTCGTTTAGTTCCTCTTTCGATGACTCTTCATGAAGTTACGAACAAATTCCCTTTCTTTCTCCATCTTGTCTTTCTCATCATTTAAATCTTGAATTTGGTCGACAAACCAATTCGGTTTTCGTAAAGTATGTCCTTCTTTTCGACTTGTTGGATGACTTTCACAATCTTTTCATGAGTCGAGAAATCCAAGATTTAGGTGGTTTCTTCACGATTTGGATGATGATCTGGTTGACTTCGTTGATGGTGGTAGTGATGGGTGAGATGATGAGTCGATGAGGAGGAGACATGAGGAGGCTTGGGGTCCTTAGGCGGTTGAAGTTTCCTTACGAGGCGTGTGGGACTACCCGAAGCAACTTGTCATAATCATCATCTTTATCTTTCTCGGTCATCTTAGTTTCGGGGTTCTCAAACTCATATCGATAGTATCCTCCATAATTTGTTGTTGTTGTTGCGAAGAGTGGTGGCACGGATCCCTGCGGGTTGATTAACCGTATCGGGATGCGGTGAGGAGTGGGCGTACCACTTGATCCTCGGGGCCACCCATTCGATCTTTAGCAAATTCTTGACCTTTTGAAGGTGTCGGCGTTGTGAAACTTCTTCTGTATGATTGATCCAGTTGCTCTTCTTCATCTTGAGCTTTCATCATGTGACACAAGTCACGAGAACCTTACCTTTTCCTTTATTAGTTTGAGGACTTGGAGGTTTAGGTGCTTGAGGATTTTCATCCTTTGCGGTTTGAGTATGTGATCTCTTCATACGTATCGGTAGCATCAGTCCTCGTCCACGAGCTGTCTTTGCGGTTCGGTGAAAGGATCGGAGTGGCTTCGAGAAGCAACTTTTTCTTAGGGGTAGGTTTCCTCTTTGGAATAGGTTTCTTCTTGGAACATTCCTCGACTATCGAACTTGTGACACTTCTAGCACTTCCTTTTACGGTTCTCCTTACAGGTGTTCGGAAGATTTTTCGTCGAGATGACCAACTTTGCCTTGTCATGCTTCGGATACCTTTTATGCGTTTGAGCTTCGACATCTTGATTAGAAGAAATCTGGCGACAACACCTTGTTTCTTTGTAGGCGTTTCCTTGATTACGGCGGATAGAATAGGTTCCGTTAACATATCGCGATTGTCGGGTCATTGAGCCTCTTGGGAATATCGGGATGAAGTCCAGTGCTCTCGAATCAACAATTTAGTATATCGATGTAGGGAATCTTTGAGCCAAGTTTGTTGAGAAATGACATCATGTCATCCCAAATCGAGCTTGATAGCGATGTGTTTCTGTTGACCAATGCCGAATATTTGCGGTTCCATGAGCTTAGGGTGCTCATGGCCATTTGTCGCGACCGAAACCGACTTGGTGATGATCATGTAGAGAGTTCTCGGGGTTGAGGAATACTCTTAAGCTCTACGTGAGAATGCTTGGTGATTACTCCTGTAGCCTTGTCATAACCGATATCGATTAAGAATGGAGAGTGAGCTCTACAACGGTGTGGCATATAGTTTGGTTGGATCGACATCGGGAATTGGGAGAATGATTATAGTGCATAGGTGTAATGGTGACTTGTTTGTGATTCGAGTTGTGGGGTCTATGTCTAATTAATGTGTGCTCGTATGATAGTTTAAAGATGTGTTTACTTAGTTTGTATTACTCCTTAATTATCTCCTATTGATGGTTGAGTGTCACGTCTTATTCCTAGTTGTGTTGTGTGTCTAAAGTTGTAGGGTGTCGTTTCTCCTAACTCTTTGAACTTACCAAGGGTCTTCTCTACAAACCACTAGGGATTATAAACTCCTACTAAAGGCGCTCTTTGGATGGTTTAGCCTAGCTACTCGAGTAATTATAAGGTTCACAAAGATGAATCAAGCATTAAGTACACAGCATGACCTATCGCATTACTAGATCATTAATCAACTAAGATAAAAACAACCAATCAATATTCAATAATTAAGTTTCATACTTCTAAGCAAACACACAAATAAATTAGCGGGACATGGAGAACATGCAAGCATACACACAAATAATCAAAGACATAATTGAATTAATGAGTAAAGACTTATCTTGATGTAAGATGGGGTTTAAAACCCTAAAATCTTGTACAAGACACCTTAGGTTCGGGTTTGGTTTTACTCCAAAGACTCTCCTCAAAGAAAAATTGATTCTATATATAGATTACAATTCTGACGGCGTCACCTTATGTTAGTAGTGGCGAGTCGTGTCGCCATCATTAGCGTTTCGTCTTGGCCGCGTTAACCTTGCGGCGGCGTCACTTATGTCCGTGTGGCGTCCTCTTGACTTTCGGCGTCGTCTGGATTGCATCTGGTAGTCACGGTAGCGACGACCTACTCTTTCACAACTAGGCGTCTCTTGAAATACTGAGTTTTGGTTACGGCGTCACAATAATTTTGGGACGGCGTCACAATCATGGCTTTGGCCGCGCTTCTACTTTCGACAGCGTGAGGTGTCGATTTTGACTTTGGCCATTTCTTCATATATTGGCGCCTTTTCGTCCAAATAAGTGCCATTCCGACATTTTGCCTTCAGAGACCTAAAAGTGAAAAGGAGCGATATTAAGCAATAACGGATACAAAAGTGATCAAATAAGGACTTAACGACCCCTGAAATGGTACCTTTTAAAACCTTATCGGTTATGTAAACAAGGCCTTGTAATAAAACAACAAATTGTAGTGGTATTTATGCGCACAAACATGTAAACATAAGAACAATACTTGTTCTTGAAAATGACTTCAAAGAAAAAAATACTAAAAATAGAAAATAGTAGTAGTGATTCCTTCCATGCTTGCATAAGGTTATGGATGGAGGTTTTGATGAGTGATGGTATTGATGCGATCAAGGATGAGGTTGAGTATGAAATGCATTTCTTCTCTAACTGTAGGACCACTACTACATCAACCTTATCTGAAATACCCGTTAACCACGGTTGTCGTAGAACTCATGAAACCCGAACCTGAACAATTAGTAGAAATAAGATGAGAAGATGGTGACTTGATGTTATATGGATCGTGTATATGTGAAGATAGAGATGAAAACAATAGATATTTATTTCAAAGGAAAAACACACACACACGCACTTTCAAGTACACCCCTGAATGAGACTTTGAAGGGTTTATATAGTCGAGGACTTGATGCCTAAGCGCTTTCCATGGGCCTCGTGGGCTTGGACATGGGTTGGATTGGATATAAGGCAAGCTTAACATAACTAGTACCCATTTAGCTTAGTCCGATCCAGAGCAGTTGACTATTCTATCACGATATCTAACACATGATATAAAGTTCCTAAACATGAATGACCATCACTTCTAATAAAACTATTAAGGCTAACAAGCTCCCCAAGGGGTGGTCATTCAAATGATGCTCCACTTGATTTGGTCTTTACTTTTCTCGAGCTTGAACTTTGTGCGTAGATATAGAATAGTCTTGATTCTTTGTTCCTTCATGCTTTGTGATCGAGATAATGTGGTTTATGCCATTGTCAACCGTTGGTTTGGTGTCTCAGTCTTTCTCCACCATGCTCACACTTCTATTTGTCTTTTGGTTACCAATGATGTAGTTCTCGAGTTTGAGTCTAAGCATCCCGTGATCGCCGTCTAAAAGCGATTAGTTCAAAACCGTAATCCTGGATACCGGATCCCAAGTTAATGGTTCCTTGATGTATCGGAGGATTCTTTTAGCCTTAGAGAGGTGGGTGTCGGTCGCGATCGATAACTAGAGCATAGATAAACGGCAAAGACAATATCAGTCTCAGCTAGTTGTTAGATACATGAGAGACCCAATAATACTTCGGTATTTGGTAGGGTCAACTAATTTCCCATGTAAATCGGTTATTTAGTTTCTTGGTATGAGTCATTGGTGTGGCATAAGTATCAGTGTTTTCATTCCAAATTTGTTTAACAATTCAAGGGCATATTTGGACCGACTCAAGAAAATACCACGGGTGATTGATGAACTTGCGATCGAGAAAGAACGTAAGTTCACCCATCATGGACATTTCAAAATTTTCTTCATTAGTTTTGCAAAAGCGATTGAAAATTTTTTATGTAGACCCAAAAATGATGTCATCCACGTAAACTTGAACAATTAAGATATGTGCCCCGTGATATTGTATAAAAGAGTTGGGTCAACCGAGCCTTTGGTGAAATTATTGGCAATGAGGAAAGATGATAGCTTATCGCATCATGCCCGAGGGGCTTGTTTGAGACCATAAAGAGCTTTATTCGGGCTTTGTAGACATGGTTCGGGAACTCGTGATCAACGAATCCATCCGTTGGTCGACATAGATCGCTTTAAGTTGTCCATTGAGAAACGCCTGTTTTGACATCCATCCGATAGACCGTCATATTCATATGAGTGCTAACGCGAGAAATATCCGAACAAACCTCAAGACGAGCAACCTGGAGCAAAGATTCTTCAAATTGATTCCTCTTCCCGACGATAACCCTTAGCAACTAGACGTGACTTGTTTTGGATGACGCTTTCCTTCAAGATCCAATTTGTTTTTCCAATCCATTTTAGACCAATGACGAGACGCTGTTGGTCTTTCAACCGCCCTATACTTCAAGACGTTTGAATTGGTTGAGTTCTTCCTGCATGGATTCAATCCAGCTTGCCTTTTGTCATTGCATCTTTAATGTTTTTAGGTTCTATTGGCGATGGTGAAGTGCATAAATGCAATGTTCACCATCCGTGTGAAGACGTTTCTCGTAACGGTTGGTTGATTCGGGTCGCCAATAATGTTAGCCGAGGATGGTCTTTTGTCCATCGGTGTGTAAGCAGGGTTGATGTTGGTATACATTGTGCAGTTCGAGGATTCAAATGGTTTGTTGAAGATTCCATGACATCCGTGTGTTAGCCTCATTAGCAAATGGGTTGAAGAACGATTTGGATCAAAAATCTGCAGCGGGGGGTACTTCATCTCGTAATATCATCACCGTTCATCATTCTTGGAAGCGTGTGTTCAATCGTTGTGTTGAGTCAACTGAGAAGTGCATCTTCAATGAGAGTTGTTGTGGTGTGTATCGTATAGGAATATTATCGTGTCAGCGGTGAAACACGGATACACCAGAGTATCGCTCATCAATATCGCCACGTAACGTAGGAGCAAATAACCTTTCCATTTGTTGACGAGTTAGCCGAGGGCTTTCTTCACCGATGATGGGGTTGAGGAAGTTTAAACGGTTGTGTCCGGTTCTAAGTCGTGATACTCGTAAGCCATTTCCGTGAGTTCATCGAAATGAGCATGAATCGCTTCCATTACCTCCTAAGTTCGGACGATTCTGCATTCGGAAACCTTTAGAATTGTCACAAGATCCAATAAAGACTCAATATCGCCTTTGGCTTTGAGCTTTCCAAAATCATCACGATCATTATTCGGATAGCAAAGGGATCTAAATACATGAAAGTGTTTGAGGTTCGGTTTATAGTTGTGGACAAGCTCGAAGGTGTTTTGTGATCATAGAACTTTTGAGTATAGCATGCATGAGATACATCTTCGCCCATAAGTAACCTGAAGTTTAGCATTGATTAACATTGTTTTGCAGCCCACTAACGCTTGGTTTCGCTCTTTCAACAACTCGCTTGGTTCTGTGTACGTGCAATAGATGTTTGATGTCGAATTCCCACTTTCTCATAGAATTCACGAAGGGTTTTGTTAACAAATTGGCCTTTGTCTGCTCGATTATTCGACGGTGTTTGGAGCCGAACCGTATTTTTGTGAGAAAGGTGATGATCATTTGTGGAGCTTGGTCTTTGCTACGAAGAAAGTAGACCCAAGTCCATCGTGAGTAGTCATCAACAATTACTAAGATGTGGCGCTTGCCATTGATCGCTTGCACGCCGCATCGGGCCACACAAATCCATGTGAAGAAGATGTAGTACATGCTGAGAGTCGTGTTCCACCTTTGAAGGAAAATGAGCACGAGTGCTTTTCCCTTGTTCACGGTGAGTAAAGGTGATCTTTGAATACCGGAATCGTGGTAGTCCTTCAACTAGTTTGTGTCGAGCAAGGTTGGTGATGGTTTGAAAGTTTAGATGTGAGAGACACGGTGCCATAGCCGAGATTTTGTAGATGTTGCCTTTGAAAGTAAGCAAATGGGAGAGGAAGTAACCATGTCTTGCATAGAGATAGTGTAGAGACTAGAATTACACGAGTTGCACATAAGGTCATTTCCTTGTAGATCACTTAATGAAACAAGTTTTCTCCCCGAAGAAACCTCCAAATCTCCATCACAAAATTGACCCATCGAAAGCAGATTGTGACCGAGGCCTTCCACATAGTAAACCCCGCCGATTTCGATGTTCCCATTGACATAATCTCCGAGCCCATGATAGTTGCGGCGATCGCTCCCGAACGACAAGTGCCAATGAACTTTGCAATAAAGTTTGATAACAGCTTAAGGTTGCTCGTCATGTGTGGGAACATCCGCTATCAACAATCCAGTAGAATGATCTCAGTATTACCGCATTATACATGCATTTCACACGGATGGAATAGAAGTAGATGTGGAACCCAAAATGTTAGAGGGTTCAAGGTATGTTAGACATACACACATTGATAATTTTAGGCATCCATTTAAATCCTAGTGTGTTGTATATCCATTTCGCCATCTATAACTACTCTTTGCTTTAGTCTTAGTGAAAGCACTAGGTGGTACTACATTCTTAGGAGGTGAAGTGAGCTCTTGTGATAGCAATGGTTGCCTTAGAATCTAAAGAAGGCGGTCACTGCTACGTACTTAGAATGATTAGTGGGCCTAGAGGTATTCCGATTCTTAGGATTTCGTAATCGAGATTATAGCTTTAGCAACACATTTGTCATGACAATCGTAATTCATACTCTTTCGACAAATAACACAAGGTGCATCGATCGAATATCAAAAGTACTTAACGGTTTAGCATTCGTTATATCACTATTTGTATTACATTTGCCGACGCAACATCTATAGTGGAAGCAAACATGAGTTTTATTCAGAGTCCTAGGGTGTTCTTCTACTTTAGCATTCCTTATTGATCTTTTCTTAGGTCGCAACTTCCTATTCTTCGATTGAGTGCCCTAGGTCGTGAAGTGCGGACGCTTGGAAAAGATGCAACTATTCTCGCTTCAGAGAGGGAAACACATTAGCAACTTGTGATTTGGCAGCTGGGAATTCTAGGTTCACGATTACTAAGTGTGACCGGTGCTAATCTCTTAATCACAGAGGCGGAAGTTGTTCATACTTTCCTAACATTTCCGTAACTTAGAGATAGTGTGAATCGATCTTGATTTTCGTAATCAATATTTCCAAAGAAATTCATGACATCTCTAGTGTGAGCAAGATAGTGATCAAGTTCGTTTGATGCTTCAAGTCGAGTCTTTTGAGTAAATCAAATATGACACCATATTCTCGTTTAACTTTTAAAAGTTCTTGTTCATATTTTGAGATTTGACTTTTCAAAGACACGCTTGATCATCCAGCTTGCTCAATTTTAGGATCGAAGATTTTGCACTCAACCGAGCGATTTTCTTTTGAAAACTAAGTTGATGATTGTGAATATCTTTTTCACACCAATGAAGACGACGCTTGCATTGTAAATTTCAGTGAGTAATCGTTTATTTTCGCCTTTTAAGGACTCGATCCAAGCACATTATCGGTGTTCTCAACAAGAATAAATAGCTTCAACAATATCGCAGAGATGTAATCGATGCAAATGGCAAAGCATGAAGTAACACAACATTATGGATATCAAAGACAGATAACATCTTCCAAGAGTCGATCAACATCTTTTCTCAACAGCTTTTTATGCTTAGTGTTAGAAATAGATGTTTCGCTTCTCAAAACGCTTTTCATTACCCCAAGTTCCTTATGAAAATCCTTTTCCTGTGCAATTGCACAACTTTTCAAGTTTTTAACATTAGGTAAAAGATTTTCCGAAAAATGTCTCTTTGTTCTCGCGCCGAGGCTATTGAAAATGTTCCACTTTGATTTTAGATCGATATTCTATCTCATGTTGTAAAATTTTGAGGTCACCATGAAAATGTCAAAATATCAAGAATTTTTCGATTGTGTTTTGAGTTTACTTCACTAATGGAAGGTAAAGGACCATAAGTTTGTGCAAAATCTGCTTGGGATTAACATTAAGACTGGTGTTTTGATGATAACCTTGGTGTGTTAGAAGAATCGTTGGTGTGACAAAAGTGACCGCTTTTTATAATTAAAAGGTTTGTTGTAAACAACGTTTTTAATTTTGATCGACTTTCGCCTTCTCGCATCTAATTCCTCTTGACGATGATATTCAACAACACTCATGACAAGATTATCAATTTTGTATTCGTGACCGAAGCTTTGGAGTTGGTTTGAATGTTTTAGTGAAAGCTTTGGTTTGTAATCGCTAGATTTTTCCATATCCTTTTTGATTGGGTTTAAGGTAAACTTTTCAATAGTCATATCGATTCACCATGTTTGCAAACAATGTTTTAAACTCTTTAAGTTTGTTTTGCAAGCCGATAATTTCTTCAAGAAGGTCATCTACCCGATTCATTGAATGCTTTTTGTATGCGGAGAACTGCTTTTGACAATTTAACAACTCAAATTTTAGCTTTTTGATTTTCCAAGGTGAGAGAGTTAATTTGCTTTTTATGTTCATGTTTCGTTGTTCTAATTCGACAACAAAGCATTCTTCGAGGCGGCTAGATCACGATCTGTCTCTAAATATTTTTCATTTTGATGAGATTTTGCAAAGCGCTTCAAAACCTTTTCACGGTTTTCTTGAGTTTTGAAAAGTTGAGTTGCATTTGTAAGCATTCAAAATCCTTGGTTAACAAAGCATTTTACTTTTAAGGACCGATTTAATGCAACACATTCAACAATTTTGGATTGTTGGTCTTGGCAATGTAACAAGATCCGGATGGGGCAAGGTTCATCTTGTTCAACGCGAGTCACAACATGATCATTATTTAGATCCTCAAGTATAACCACGAGTCAATTTCATTATCAAGGAAACCATAAGGTCATCCGGATCGCCAAATGTAACTACGGGTTTATTTGAAAATCGCCGTAATGAGATGTAGATGACTCATTTTGAACATTCCGAGTCGCCGTCTTGATTCGAATATTGACGGAGATATTAGTTCGAGATATGATGATGGTTTGTTCGGGTACCGAGATGCCATCATGTTGTCATACATCGCCTGTTTCACTCATGTGTAACTCTTGCATATTAGCCATCAACATAATAAATGTGATTGGCCTGCAAGTCCTCCGTATCATCATCCGAAGTCTCGCATCCGCCATCAAGCTCGCTTTTTCTCGTGAGAGATCCACCACTTCATCCTTAAGAGCCAAAAGTAAAGCCTCTTTAAAATAAGCACCGCCCTAGTCCTTGGCTTTGGGCATGCATTAGCCGTGTCCCTTCTCATTGCGCTTGTAGCATCTAAGACCATTTAACCGATTCTCGAGCATTTCTGCTCCACCACTGAGCTCACTGTTGTTATTCCTACCCACAAGATTAAACCCTTGACCACCGCCCATCCGACGACCATAATCATGATTCTCGAACTTCAACACGCCCATTGTTCACAATGTACTTGAGTCCGTGTGTTAGATGAGAGTGAATACGATTGTTGGATTTGTTGGTGTAACGGCCAAAAGCATTAGCAATCATGACAAATCCTTGTTGCAATGTTTCGAATGGATCGATTTCTCAAGTAGCTTCAATCGACATATGCTTGAGCATTGTTGCGTGATGGAACCAATTGATTTTGTTGAGGTTGTTTTGTGAAGGTGTGTTTGAAGCAGTTGGTCGAGTTGCCGGGTCGAGTAGGATAATTCGTTGAGCATACAAGGCAAGTTTTGATTATCCGGTTGCCAGGACTGCTTCGCACTTGAGCACGGAGAATCCTTTCCTCGATCAACTTCCTTTTCATGAGGCTTCAAGTAATCGTACAACAATCCATAAGTAGAATGATGCATATTCTTCTCGACGGAGAAAGATGACATACTTCTCCCATTCGTGACCAAGACTACTCAGAACTTAGTATTCATCGTAATTCTTGGCATGATGATGTTGTGTTTATCCAAATCATTGATGATGTCGAAAATCGATGATGATAGGACTCTAGTGTCTCTCCGTGTTTAATCATGAAGTGTTCATAAGCCAAGTAAATTTTGGATTCCAAATCCTCCCGATTGAAAGTCTGCATCCTTCCATAAGTGACGAATATGATCCCACATTTTTTGTGCGGTCTTTTGAGCATCAACACTACGAAGAATTGGGTTTGGTAATCCTAAGAGGATGTATTCCATTGCAAGTTCATCACCATAGTGAAGAAGTTCATTGGATTTAGATCTCGCAATAGTAGCAATGTTGGTTTGTTCACTCTTGGTGGAACAAAGAGTTGGATCTCCGGCACAATGACAAGAGGGCATCTCAAATGGACCTTCCAAGATAACCTTATTTAATAACTTTCCATGTGGCTTCTTTAGATCACAAACCTAAAGAACCTTATCACCCATTGATCGTAGTTTCCGGAGTGAGCATTGGAGGTCTATCAGTGATCCAGCTTCATGAATTGATTGTTGGTCGCTTAAAGCTTCACACATCTTTGCAAACCAAGTGGGTTCCTTCATAGTGTTCCTTGATGGATGTTGATTGAAATCATTTGTGTAGGTTTGAACTTGAAGGCTTTGTGGTGGTTGTACCATTTGTGGTTGTGGAATTGCACCAAGTTGTGGAGTATGTTGCTCATTAAATTGTTGTTGATAAATAGCTTGTTGTTGATTCCATTGCTGATGTTGTGGAGTTAATTGTTGTTGTTGTTGATGATTATAAGTGTGAGGAAATAGTTAGAGTATGGTGGTTGAGACATGATGATAAACTGTGTGGTAAAAAAATGGATCTTTGTAGTCGAATGAACCTTTGTTGATGAAGTGTCCTTAGGCGTAGAATAGATAAGTAACCAAGTAGTACTTATGCGTAAAACACCAAAAGATACGCGTAACAAGAAGGAGTTACGCGTAGGATTTAGCTTACGCGTAAGTAGGATAAAAGCACTAAAGTTATGCGCGAGGCAAAAGTTAGGCGAGAAAGTTAGGCGAGGATTACCTTATGCGTGAGATCTAAGTTTACGCTGTGAAGTGAATCTTATATGAATTTCTACGCTGAAGCTTATGCTTATGCAGTTTAGGGTTTTGCTCAAATGATCTTTTACACTATCACAAAGGCAAAAGATATCCAAAGTCGATTTATTTTCAGACTTATCCAAGTAAGAAAACACGGAATAAACCAGAAAATGAACATCAAACCAAGGAAAATCTTACGCGTAATTTTAGGGTTTTGATACGCCGAGGATTACTCGTAACTTTGATTTTGCCCAAATGTGTTTCTAAACCGCTTTTTGTTATGGAATAGCTTCAATAGTACCAAAAGAACACAAAATGTGAAATTTGATGTACTAAAATCGCTAAACGGGTTACGCTGTAGAATCCACACCCACGAACAAAAACAAGCTTAAAACCGAGATCCACGTGTAAAGTTTGAAACTTTTTGCTAAAACAAGTATTTTAACACCTCAAAACATTGAAAGTACAAGAATCTTGGATTAAAAAGTGTAAAAAAAACATGTTTTTAAGCGAACCAAAGTATCACTCGTTAGCCTTACACGTAGGACCAAAACCCACTTCAAAAGCAATAACGATTCACCCAACTATTAGGCGATTGATACCACTGTTAGGATCGTATTTTATAGTTGATATGGTGAATCGGGAGGTCTTGGAAGATGGAAGAAACCCATCTTCAAGTTAGAGAGAGAAACAAGAGAGAAGGGAGAGAACTAGTGTGTGTTTTATTAATGAAAGGAAAATTACACTAATGAGGCTCACCCTCCATGGAAGTATGGAGGGTTTAAATACCCAAACACATACAACTACGGGTAATTGACATAACCAACCCATGTGCTTAAGGTAACAAAGATAGAAATTATAATCCCGCCAATGTCGCTCCATTTACGAGTTAGGAGCGATTCCAACACGTTGAAAGCGGGTTATGTTAATCCCTGGTCGACCACCAACATAGCTCTCCAATCGTTCAATCGATCCCGTCTCGAACAACCTTTCATCAATCATTGTGATGAACATTCTCACATTCCTCCGATCCCGAGAATTCCATCGCTTAGGGTTCCCAATGTTTTCACGTGATATCCTTCAATCGATAAGCTAATCCGTCCCTAACCATCTTTAGAGTATGATCTCCAAATTTGTGAAGCTCATTACACGCCATCAACCAATTGTGATGAAGTTCATCGCGATAAACGACACCAAACGGTTTGGTCGATGAGCGCTAATAGTGATAGCTGGTTGATATCGGAAGATCAAGCGTGGTGGAGTGAAGTTGACACGTTTCGATATGATTCAACGGCAAGTCAAGATCTTCAACACGCTCTTTGATGACTATGCGTCTGATGAAGATGAAAGAATGACTTGATGAATTCACGCTGTACTTCGCTTGAAATTGTCTCATGCGACCTTGAACTTTGGCAAGATACATGTCTTCAATATCGTTGATGTTCAAATTCTCAAAGTCGACCTGAGAATGCATAGTCCCTTTCGTCTTGTCTTTTGACCACAATCTTCTTGAGAAAAGTGTAGTCCCATTTAGACGATAGACCAACATGTTGGATGGCCACGATACTTTTAGTACCGAATAAATTGCATGTTGAGACTTCGGACCAAGCAATCAGAGTAGATTCTTCGCCCGCCAATGGTGAATCCCATACATTGCATCTTGGTCATACGCCACCACTTTGTCGAGAACATGTGGGTAGCACGCCTCGATGGCTATACAATCGAGTATATGGCGTAGGAATGGAAGTGTCGAGATGTAGCGATTTCCTTGAACCATCGCCACCGTGTTGAAGAAAATCTAAGTCTTTGTTGAAGAAATGTCCGAAAGGAATCCTAGGTCGATCAGTTGGCCAATGGTAGGTAGAGGTCGAGACCGCTCGGTGTAATATGGAGGATTGTCCCGTTTGGTGAAGTCGATGTTTGCTTCGGGTTGAGCTAATCCATGTTATTAGACATGGCTCGAGCAATGTTTTCAAGGTGATATTCAACCCTCGATTGCACTTTCCGAGCTGTCTTCAAAAGTAGGAATGCTTCATTCTTGATGCGCTTCAATTTAGATTTCGCCATCTTCTTCAACGGAACCTTTCTTGCAAAATCTTTGCATGCTCCAAGGTACTACCGCTACCAATTCTTGACCTTCTTCAGTAGGAGTGTTGTTAACAAGTGTAGCAAACCATTCAAATTATCAGCTTTATCGCCATCTAGCCATGATCGATGTCAAGATGAAGCCGCCTTCTTCTTTTTGAAGGCTTAGATGATGATTCGGTTTGTGTCCTTGTTTGGGAGAGGTGGGTTGTTGTTGGGGCTCAAGGATCTCTTCATCGCCACCACCAGATATTCAAAGTGATCATCGGTTTTTGAGTCAGGGTGGTAACTCGGAATCGCCCCGAGGTTTATCGGTTGAAGAGCGAGGAGGAGATCTTCGTTGAGAAGGAGTCCGCTGAGGTGGGGTTGCATAGACGAAGATTCACCGTATTGCTTCCGACGCTTAGTTGCATAGTCCTTATCCTTATCATCGCCATCTCTTGGCCGTTTGGGTTGATCGGTCGACTCTTGCATGATGATCCGAAAGGAAAAGCAAGTAGACCTTCAAAATTTAGCTTCATCCAAGTAAACGCCCGCATCGCTTTGACATTTGCATCACTAGTTTAGCGATTAACTCGCATTCGAGAGATCGCTTCTTTGGCCATTGTATGTTTAACCAATGCGACGATGTTAGGGGTGAGTTGTCCGAAAATACTTTCTAGTCACACCGGGGACAAGGTCGAGAAGAAATTTGTGAGTATGATCTCTTGTTGTCTTCTCCAGTTCCCTTTGGACTTTAGGAACGATATCCTCAAGGTACATTTGAGTGTAACTTTCAATCATTTCATTCGCCTCTTTACGATGATCTTTCATGAATTCTCGAATAACTTTCCTTTCTTTTTCGCATCTTGTCATTCTCATCATGTAAGTACTTCATTTGGTCAAGATACCAATTCGGTTTTCAGGAGCATGTCCTTCTTTCTAACTTGTTTGACAAACTTTCACAATTCTTTCACGTGTTTGAGAAATCCAAGATCGAGGTGGTTTCTTTACCGATTGGATGATGATCCGTTGACTTCTTTGATGGTGGTGGTGAGGAATGAGATGAAGAGTCCGATGATGAGGAGACATGAGGAGGCTTCGGGGTCCTTAGGCGGTTCAAGTTTCCTTCGTGAAAGTGTGGGACTTCCTGAAGCAACTTGTCATAATCATCATCTTTATCTTTCTTTCACTTCTCGCCTGTGGTTCTCAAACTCATATTCGATAGTATCCTCCACATGCTTTTGTTGTTGCAAAGAGTGGTAGCACCGCATCCCTTATCCGGTCGATTAACCGTGATCAGATCCGGAGAGGAGCAAAGACCACTTGATCCTCCGGGCCACCCATTTGATCTTTAGCAAATTCTTCACCTTTTGAAGGTGTCGACGATTTTAAACTTCTTCCTCAGTATGATTTATCCAATTGCTCTTCTTCTTCTTGAGCTCTCATCATAGGGTACAATCATGGAGTCTTCCTTTCCTTGACAAATTGGAGGACTTGGAGGTTTTGCTACCGAGGTGTGCTTCCTTGCAGCTTGCAGAGTAATGAACCTCTTCATCTCAGATCGGTATATTCGAGCTCTCGCCCACAAGCTTTCTTTGCGGTTCAAGTGTGGGAATAGGTTCGGCTTCCTTTACGGAACAACTTTTGAAGGAGGATTCCTTTAGGAAGCTTCCTTGACTCACAAGACTTGTTGCGCTTCCAGACTTCCTCTTCGGTTCTCCTTACAGTGTGATCCGTAAGATTTTCGTCGAGATGACCAACTTTGCCTTGTCTAACCGCTTCCAGATACCTTTTGTATGCGCTTCGAGCTTTCGACATCTTCGCTAGAAGGAAACTGCAACACAGCTCCTTGTTTCTTTGTAGACGATTCCTTGATTCTCAAAGATAGAATAGGCTCCGCCAACATATCGTGATTTTCGGGTCATTGAGCCTCTTGGGAATATCGTGATGAAGTCCAATTGCTCGGATCAACAGCTTAGTATATCCGATGTAGGAAATCTTTGAGCCAAGCTTGTTGAGAAATGACATCATGTCATCCCAAATCGAGCTTCGATAGCAATGTGTTTCATGTTGACCAATGGCCAAAATATTTGCGCTCCATGAGCTTAGGATGCTCATAGCCACCGCCACCACCGTAAACAGACTTGGTGATGATCATGTAGAGTTCTCCTGGTTGAGGAATACCTTAAGCTCTACGTAAGAATGCTTGGTGATTACTCCCGTAGCCTCGCCATAACCGATATTGATTAAGAATTCGAGAGTGAGCTCTTCAGAGTGTGGCATATAGTTTGGTTGGTTCGACTTCGTGAATTAAGAGAATAGCCCTTAAGTCCGCAGTGTAATGGTAACTTGTTTGTGATTCGTAGTCACCGCCACAAAGCTTGTCCTTGATCCTTTCCAGAGTGTTCTAGAACGCTGGATGTAGATCTCGTGAACAGTTGCAGAGTGAGTGAGCATATTCGATACGGATGAGTCCGCGTAATATCAATAGCAATTAAACACGAAGACTCGAGCAAGTGAGGGTGTCAAAGTCAACACGGAGATTATTCTTTCCTATCTTCATTGGATAGCCATAAGGATAGATATCAAAGAATGGAGAGAACTTCGATGCATCCACATTCATTTGTTCACCCATGTCGTGATCTCAAATAACATTAGCCAAAAGAACCAACATATCGAAAGACATAATGTTAGTCAATGTAAGGTCTTATTGTCTAGTTATTGAATGTACAAAGGTCAATGATTGTTACGAGTCCTAAGTCACTTGTATGTCCAATGTACCCAATGACGCCGTGAAATGTTTTGTGAGTTAGTTAACTTTAAGTTTTAAAGTTTATGTTATCACTTATGGTTCACAACATCTCAAACGCTTTAGATTTATTAGTGACATTATTGATTCGTGACGATATGATTAGTTTATTTACAAGTTTGTACACGTAACAATTCATAACGAAGGTATGATCCAAGCTTAAGCGTAGGATTAGTAAAGTTATGCGCGAGACGTAAATGATATATGCGTAGGCGTAAACTTACGCGTTGGATCCTAACTTACGTAGAGCTTAAGAAATATTAACCTTACGTGCTAGAAAAGGGACCTTATGCGTAGAGAAACATCACAGAGCTTACGACAACCTTGATTCTCGAATTTTAAGTGTACGCGAAGCCTTACGAAACAAAGCATCATATCATCAATTTTGACACATACCATTCATTTTGTGATGATCAATCATCAAATCACAACATTTACAAACCTTCATTTTATCAACAAAAAATTGCGTGAGAAAAAACTTACGCGTAGTCTAAACCCTAAATCTACGCGTATGAAATCTAGCCATGGAATATGCACAAAACTTTTTCTCGTAGTTTAAGAGTGTTGAGGAGTCTTTATACCAAGTTATAACACTTAACTCATGGTGAATCAAAAGTTACCAAATATTATGAACTTTAAACCCTAAATCCAAAATGTTAACCAATTCGTGTTTCGGGTGGTTATAACCATGGAAATCATTAATTCAACAACTTAAGACTATAACCCAACAATCTTTTATACCAAAACACTTCACATTTGAAAACCCAAATCGACACATAAACCCTAATTTCAGAAATCATTTAATTCAGTGATTCGGGCGTAGTTTTAATGATTAAAACGGTATCATTGATGTGTTAGAAACGTTATGACACTATTCTTTTAACCATAAACACCCAATCTTGATCATGTGTTCATATACATATGCGTAGACCACAAAAACGAGATTATACAAAGTTTTAACCGCTGATTTTGAAAAATTCAAAACCATTGCTTAAAAACATGTTGTAAACACGAAATCACTTACAAAATGATGATCGAAAACACGGATTTCTTGAGTGAATTCTATTCAGAGGATGGTTTTAGGTTTTGAGTAATAAATGAGAAGTGAAAGTTAGGTGGGGGTGTTATATTAAAAATAACTTTAAGGTTTTGACAGTTTTGGTCCCTCTACCTTTTCCTTTTTCAAACAAAGCCTTTTAACTTCCATTTTGGTTACCAAACAAAAGTTTTAAGAAAGAAACTTGACGACACTTCCCCTTGACTTAAGAAATAATGAAAGGTTATAAATTTAGTCCGAGGAGTGTCATTTAACCAGAAAATTCACCACCATTTGTTAAAAGAAATAACCAAGGTATGATAACATGCAAGTACACAGATGTTTTGAAACAGTTAAAGTTATAATTTTCTCCCCCTCAACACTTGATCGTAAAAATGCTGAATTTTGAAAGATTATTGTGTTGACGGAAGAAATGTACTTTCCATGTTGATAGATTATAGATTAGAAGAATATTTTTGTTGTTTTATAAAATTTTATATTTTTGTATTTTGTTTTTGAAAAATTTATGTACAAAGGATGTTTTGGTGTTTGATGTGTTTTAAGGTCTGTTTTAAGAGGTCATCCAATTCCTCTTGAGTCAAACACCTCATACCAACCGATGGACCAACTCATTAAACCTAGCGGGAGGCAAGGCTTTGGTGAGAAGATCCGCCAATTGGTATTCGCACCCATAAAGTATAATTCAACGGCACTGCTCCACGTGGTCCTTGATGAAATGATAGCATAGATCGATGTGCTTTGATTTTGTGTCGAACCGAGTTGCACGAGATCGCAATGGCACCGATTGTCGCAAAGACATCGGATTCATCGAATACGTAACCATAGTCTTTGAGTTGTGTTCTCATCCGTATGACTTGAGCACAACATGCGGACATGGCTACGTATTCGCGCTTCGTTGATGACAATGATGTACAATCCTCGCTTTGATTGCCAAGACACCGCTTATCACCAAGAAATTTTAGAGCTCCCAAGTACTTTTCCTTGAGTCTAAGCATCCCGCGTGGTCGTCTCAAAAGCGATTAGTTCAAAATCGTAATCCTTCGGATACCGATCCCAAATTAATGGTTCCCTTGATGTATCGGAGGATTCTTTTAGCCTTAGAGAGGTGGGTTTCATTGGTCGCGATCGATAACGGGAGCATAGATAAACCAAAGACAATATCGTCTCGCTAGTCGTTAGATACATGAGGGACCCAATAATACTGGTATTTGGTAGGGTCAACTAATTTCCCATGTAAATCGCTCAGCTTCTTGGTATGAGTCATTGGTGTGGCATAAGTATCACGTGTTTTCATTCCAAATTTGTTTAACAATTCAAGGGCATATTTGACCGACTCAAGAAAATACCACGGGTGATTGATGAACTTGCAATCCTATAAAGAATGTAAGTTCACCCATCATGGACATTTCAAAATTTTTCTTCATTAGTTTTGCAAAAGCGGTTGAAAACTTTTTATGTGTAGACCCAAAATGATGTCATCCACGTAAATTTGAACAATTAAGATATGTGCCCCGTGATATTGTATAAAAGAGTTTGGTCAACCGAGCCTTTGGTGAAATTATTGCCAATGAGGAAAGATGATAGCTTATCGCACCATGCCCGAGGGGCTTGTTTGAGACCATAAAGAGCTTTGTTCGCTTTGTAGACATAGTTCGGGAACTCGTGATCAACGAATCAATCTGGTTGGTCGACATAGACCGCTTTAAGTTGTCCATTGAGAAATGCCGCTTTGACATCCATCTCGATAGACCGTCATATTCATATGAGTCGCGAACGCGAGAAATATCCGAACGCCTCAAGACGAGCAACCGAGCAAAAGATTCTTCAAAGTCTATTCCTCTTCCCGACGATAACCTTTAGCAACGAGACATGACTTGTTTCGATGACATTTCCTTCAAAGATCCAATTTGTTTTTCCAATCCATTTTAGACCAATGACGAGACCCTCGTTGGTCTTTCAACCAGTTCCATACTTCAAGACGCTTGAATTGGTTGAGTTCTTCTTGCATGGATTCAATCCGCTTGTCTTTTGTCATTGCATCTTTAATGTTTTTGGCTTAGATTGGCGCAAACGAGTGCATAAATGCAATGTTCACCGTCTGTGCGAAGACGTTGTCTCGTAACGATCGTTGATTCGGGTTGCCAATAATGTTAGCCGAGGATGGTCTTTTGTCCATCGGTGTGTAGAGGGTTGATGTTGGTATACATTGTGCGATTATGAGGATTCAAATGGTTTGTTAAAGATTCCGCAACATCCGTGCAACAGCCTCATTAGCAAACGGGTCAAGAACGCATTTGGATCAAAATCGCAGTGGGGTACTTCATTCGTAATATCATCACCGGTTCATCATTGTTGGAAGCGTGTATTCAACTGTTGTGTTGGAGTCAATCGTGTAGGTGCATCTTCAACAAAGAGTTGTTGTAGCATGTGTATCGTATAGGAATATTATCGTTGTGCAAGTGAAACAATGGATACACCGAGCACGCTCATCAATATCGCCACGTAATGCAGGAGCAAATAACCTTTCCATTTGTTGACGAGTTAGTCGAGGGCTTTGTTTACCGATGATGGGGTTGAGGGAAGTTTAAACGGTTGTGACCGGGTTCTAAGTCGTTATACTCAAGCCATATCCGTGAGTTCATCAAAATGAGCATGAATTGTTTCCATTACCTCCTTAGTTCGACGATTCCGCATTCGGAAACCTTTAGAATTGTCACAAGATCCAATAAAGACTCCAATATCGCCTTTGGCTTTGAGCTTTCCAAAATCATCACGATCATTATTTGGATAGCAAAGGGATCCAAATACATGAAAGTGTTTGAGGTTCGGTTTATAGTTGTGGACAAGCTCGAAAGGTGTTTTGTTGTATGCTTTTGTGATCATATAATGGTTTTGAGTATAGCATGCGCTGAGATACGACACGCCCATAAATAATCGTGAAGTTTAGCATTGATTAACATTGTTCTGCAGCCCACTAACGCTCGGTTTCGTCTTTCAACAACTCCATTTTCTTCGTGTGTACGCAATAGATGTTTGATGTCAATTCCATTTTCTCATAGAATTCTCGAAGGGTTTTGTTAACAAATTCGGGCCTTTGTCTGCTCGATTATCCCGACGGTGTTATGGAGTCGAACTCATTTTTGTGAGAAAGGTGATGATCATTTATGGAGCTTGGTCTTTGCTTCAAGAAAGTAGACCCAAGTCCATCGCGAGTAGTCATCAACAATTACTAAGATGTAGCGTTTGCCATTGATCGCTTGCACGCGCATCGGGCCACACAAATCCATGTGAAGAAGATGAAGCACATGTCGAGAGTTGTGTTTCACCTTGAAAGAAAATGAGCACGAGTGCTTTTCCCTTGTTCACAGTCGAGCAAAGGTGATCTTTTGAATACCGGAATCGGGAGTCCTTCAACTAGTTTGTGTCGAGCAAGGTTGGTGATGGTTTGAAAGTTTAGATGTGAGAGACGACGGTGCCATAGCCGAGGATTTTGTAGATGTTGCCTTTGAAAGTAAGCGATGGGAGAGGAAGCAACCATGTCTTGTATAGAGATAGTGTAGAGACTAGAGTTACGCGAGCGATATAAGGTCATTTCCTTGTAGATCACGAATGAAACAAGTTTTCTCCCCGAAAGCAACCTCCAAATCTCCATCACAAAATTGACCTACTAAAACTGACAGACCGAGGCCTTCCACATAGTATACCCCGCCGATTTCGATGTTCCCATTAACATAGTCTCCGTAGCCCATGATAGCTGCAAGTGATCATTCCCGAACCCGACAAAGTGCCAATGAACTTTGCAATAAAGTTTGATAACAGCTTAAGGTTGCTCGTCATGTGTCGGGAACATCCGCTATCAACAATCCAGAGTATGATCTCAGATCACCGCATTACACATGCATTTACATGATGGAATAGAAGTAGATGTGGAACCCGAAATGTTAGAGGGTTCCAAGGTATATTAGACATACACACATTGATAATTTTAGGCATCCATTTAAATCCTAGTGTGTTATATATCCATTTCGCCATCTATAACTACTCTTTGCTTTAGTCTTAGTGAAAGCACTAGGTGGTACTACATTCTTAGGAGGTGAAACTGAGCTACAAGTGACAAAGAAAGTTTGCCTTAGAATCTAAAGAAGGCGGTCTACTGCACGACTTAGAATGATTAGTGGGCCTAGAGGTATTCCGATTCTTAGGATTCCGTAAACGAGAGATTATAGCTTTAGCAACACATTTGTCATGACAATCGAATTCATACTCTTCCGACAAATAACACAAGGTGCATCGATCAATATCAAAAGTACTTAACGGTTTAGCATTCGTTACATCACTATTTCTATTACATTTGCCCGACGCAATATCTATAGTGGAAGCAACATGAGTCTTATTCATAGTCCTAGGGTGTTCTTCTACTTTAGCATTCCTTATTGATCTTTTCTTAGGTCGCAACTTCCTATTCTTCGATTGAGTGCTCCTAGGTCGTGAAGTGCGGACGCTTGAAAAGACGCAACTATTCCTGCTTCAAGAGAGGAAACACGTTAGCAACTTGTGATTTGGCAAGAGGGATTCTAGGTTCACGATTACTAAGTGTGACTGGTGCTAATCTCTTAATCACGGTAGGTGGAAGTTGTTCATACTTTCCTAACATTTCCTTAACTTGGAGATAGTGTGAATCAAATCTTGATTTTCGTAACTAATATTACCAAGAAAATTCATGACTTCTCTAGTGTGAGCAAGATAGTGATCAAGTTCGTTAGATGCTTCATGACGAGTCTTATTGAGTAAATCAAATATGACACCATATTCTGCTTAACTTTTGAAAGTTCTTGTTCATATTTTGAGATTTGACTTTCAAAGACACATTTTGATCATCCAGTTGCTCAATTTTAGGATCAAGATTTTGCACTCAACCGAGCGATTTTCTTTTGAAAACTAAGTTGATGATTGTGAATATCTTTTCACACCAATGAAGACGACGCTTTGCATTGTAAATTTCATTGAGTAATCGCTTATTTTCGCCTTTTAAAGACTCGATCCAAGCACATTATCGGTGTTCTCATGGTTACAACATTTTCAACAATATCGCAGAGATGTAATCGATGCAAATGGCAAAGCATGAAGTAACACAACATTATGGATATCAAGACAGATAACATCTTCCAAGAGTCGATCAACATCTTTTCTCAACATTTTCTTTTGCGCTTAGTGTTAGAAATAGATGTTTCGCTTTCTCAAAACGTTTTCATTACCCCAAGTTCCTTATGAAAATCCTTTTCCAAGGCAATTGCACAACTTTTCAAGTTTTTAACATTAGGTAAAAGATTTTTCTAAAAATGTCTCTTTGTTCTCACGCAGAGGCGTATTGAAAATGTTCAACTTTGATTTTAGAGCGATATTCTATCTCATGTTGTAAAATTTTGAGGTCACCATGAAAATGTCAAAATATCAAGAATTTTTCGATTTTCGTGTTTTGAGTTTACTTCACAAATGGAAGGTAAAGGACCATAAGTTTGTGCATAATCTGTTTGGGATTAACAATAGAAGACTCTGTGTTTTGATGATAACCCTTGGTGTGTTAGAAGAACCGCTGGTGTGACGAAGTGACCGCTTTTTATAATTAAAAGGTTTGTTGTAAACAACGTTTTTATTTTGATCGACTCGCCTTCGTGATCTAATTCCTCTTGACGATGATATTCAACAACACTTATAACAAGATTATCAATTTTGTATTATGCAATCGGAAACTTCGTGAGTTTGTTTGAATGTTTTAGTGAAAGCTTTGGTTTGTAATCGCCTAGATTTTTTCCATATCCTTTTGATTGGGTTTTAAGGTAAACTTTTCAATAGTCATATCGATTCACCATGTTTGTAAACAATAGTTTTAAACTCTTTAAGTTTGTTTTGGTGTCGATAATTTCTTCAAGAAGGTCATCCACCCGATTCGTTGAATGCTTTTAGTATGCTGAAGAACTGCTTTTAACAAGTTAACAACTCACTTTAGCTTTTTGATTTTCTAAGGTGAGAGCGTTAATTTGCTTTTTATGTTCGTGTTTTAGTTGTTCTAATTCGCACAACAAAGCATTCTTCGAGGCGGCTAGATCACGATCTGTCTCTAAAAAATTTTCGTTTTGATGAGATTTTGCAAAGCGCTTCAAAACCTTTTCACGGTTTTCTTGAGTTTTGAAAAGTTGAGTTGCATTTGTAAGCATTCAAAATCCTTGGTTAATAGTGCATTTTTACTTTTTAAGGTTTGATTTAATGCAACACATTCAAGAATTTGGGATTGTTGGTCTTTAAGTAATGTAACAAGATCCGGATGAGGCAAGGTTCATCTTGTTCAACGTGAGTCACAACATGATCATTATTTAGATCCTCAAGTATAACCACGGAGTCAATTTGATTATCAAGGAAACCATAAGGTCATCTTGATCGTCAAATGTAACTACGGGTTTATTTGAAAATCATCGAATGAGATGTAGATGACTCATTTTGAACATTCCGAGCCGTGCCGGATTCGAGATATTGACGGAGATATTAGTTCGAGATATGATGATGGTTTGTTGGGCACTGAGACAAGCCATCGCTGTCATACACTGGCCTGTTTCACTCATGTGTAACTCTTGCATATTAGCCATCAACATAACAAATGCATTGGCCTGTAAGTCCTCCATATCATCATCTCGAGTCAAGATCCGCCATAAAGCTCGTTTTTGTATGTGAGAGATCCACCACTTCATCCTTAAGAGCCAAAAGTAAAGCCTCTTTGAAATAAGCACCGCCCCTAGTCCTTGGCTTTGGGCATGCATTAGCCAGTGTCCCTTCTCATTGCGCTTGTAGCATCTAAGACCATTTAACCGATTTTGAGCATTTCTGCTCCACCACTGAGCTCGTTGTTATTCCTACCCACAAGATTAAACCCTTGACCACCGCCCATTTGACACCCATAATAACGATTCTCGAACTTCAACACGTCCATTGTTCACAACAACTTGAGTCCGTGTGTTAGACGAGGAACGAATACGATTGTTGGATTTGTTGGTGTAACGCCAAAAGCATTAGCAATCATCACAAATCCTTGTTGCAATGCTTCGAACGGATCGATTTCTCGGTCGCTTCAATCGACATATGCTTGAGCATTGTTGTTGTATGGAACCAATTGATTTTGTTGAGGTTGTTTGCGTGAAGGTGTGTTTGAAGCGCTTGGTTGAGTTGCCGGTCGAGAGGATAATTCGCTGAGCATACAAGGCAAGTTGTTGATTATCCGGATGTGATCGCTTAGCAATTTGAGCACGGAGAATCCTTTCCCGATCAACTTCCTTTTCATGAGGCTTCAAGTAATCGTACAACAATCCATAAGTAGAATGATGCATATTCTTCGCTGACGGAGAAAATGACATACTTCTCCCATTCGTGACCAAGACTACTCAGAACTTAGTATTTATCGCAATTCTTGGCATGATGATGTTGTGTTTATCCAAATCATTGATGATGTCTCGAAAATCGATGATGATAGGACTCTAGTGTCTCTCCGTGTTCAATCATGAAGTGTTCATAAGCCAAGTAAATTTTGGATTCCAAATCCTCCGATTGAGTATGATCCTTCCATAAGAAGACTAATATGATCCCACATTTTTGTGCGCTTTTGAGCATCAACACTACGAAGAATTGGGTTTGGTAATCCTAAGAGGATGTATTCCATTGCAAGTTCATCACTTCATAGGGTGTAGAAGTTCAGAGATTTAGATCGCAACATTAGCAATGTTGGTTTGTTCATCTCTTCGTGGAACAAAGAATTGGATCTCCGGCACAATGACAAGAGGCATCTCAAATGGACCTTCCAAGATAACCTTCTTTAAAAACTTTCCATGTGGCTTCTTCAGATCACAAAACCTAAAGAACCTTATCACCCATTGATCGTAGTTTCGGAGTGAGCATTGGAGGTCTATCAAGTGATCCACTTCATGAATTGATTGTTGGTCGCTTAAAGCTTCACACATCTTTGCAAACCAAGTGGGTTCCTTCATAGTGTTCCTTGATGGATGTTGATTGAAATCGTTTGTATAGGGTTGAACTTGAAGGCTTGGTGGTGTTTGAACCATTTGTGGTGGTGGAATTGCACCAAGTTGTGGAGTATGTTGCTGATTAAATTGTTGTTGATTCCATTGTTGATGTTGTGGAGTTAATTGTTGTTGTTGTTGATGATTATAAGTGTGAGGGAAATAGTTAGAGTATGGTGGTTGAGACATGTTGTTAAACTTGTGTAGTAAAATGGATCTTTGTAGTCGAATGAACCTTTGTTGATGAAGTGTCCTTAGGCGAGAAAAGACAAGAAACCAAGTAGTACTTATGCGTAAAACACCAAAAGTTACGCAGAATAATAAGGAGTTACGCGTGAGGTTTTAGCTACGCTGTAAGTAGAAAACCACTAAAGTTATGCGTAGACAAAAGTTAGGCGAGAAAGTTAGGTGTAGGATTACCTTATGCGAGACCTAAGTTTACGCGTAAAGTGAATCTTATGCGTAGGATTTCACGCCGTAAGCTTATGCTTATGCGTAAGTTTAGGGTTTTGCTCAAATGATCTTTTACACTATCACAAAGGCAAAAGATATCCAAAGTCGACGTATTTTCGGACTTATCCAAGTAAGAAAACACGGAATAAACCACTAAAATGAAGATCAAACCAAGGAAAATCTTACGCGTAATTTTAGGGTTTCAATACGCGTAGGATTACTCGTAATTTTGATTTTGCCCAAATGTGTTTCTAAACCGATTTTTGTTATGGAATAGCTTCAATAGTACCAAAAGAACACAAAAGTGTGAAACTTGATGTACCATAATGGCTAAACGGGTTATGCATAGAACGACACCCAAGAACAAAACACGCTCAAAACAACTTTCCACGCATAAAGTTTGAAACTTTTGCCAAAACACGTATTTTAACACCTTAAGACATTGAAAGTACAAGAATCTTGGATTAAAAAGTGTAAAAACAAGTTTTAAGCTTAACCAAAGTATCAAGGTGCGTTTTAGGCGTAGGACCAAACCCACTTTAAAAACAAACACGATTCACCCAACTAGTAGGCGATTGATACCATCGTTAGGTCACTAGTTTTACAAACACAAGTAATATAGAAAGAGATAGAGGCGATTGAACAAGATCTAACACACACACAAACAATAATAAGACCGGTTATGCGAGGCATATGTGAAAGAGAGAAAACTTGAACAACCAACCTCAAATGAGGGTTTACAAGAGTATTTATAGGAGGAAGCTAGGCAATACTCCTAGTTCCCATCCTTTCTTATGGGCTTGGGCCTGAAGCTTATGGGCCTTCTACATAAGCTAAACCTTAAACAAACATAAAGGCCATAATAAAGCTACCTATTACATATGAAATATAAATACTTGAAATAGATCGCTTAGGAGTGATTCCAACACAACATTTTAGAATCTTTTGGGAGACAAACGGATTTGATTTAAGCATGAATTTGGAACATTTTGTTTTATACTCCCATTTAATAAAGCATAATCAATTAAAGGGTTTTAGAGGATTTATATTGAGCACAAAATATTTTGAAAGATTTTGAAAATCTATTTGAACAATCTTGAAAAGGTGCTCAATATGATGATGATTTCTCACCATTTTTAAATGTAGTGCATCAAGCGTACACTTGATTTTTCTTTAAAATTACGAGTTTTGATTTGAAATAATCAAAAGTCATCATTTTAGTCCGGTTTCGCATCAAGTATACGAAAGCCATTTTATGAAGAAATTTAGAGAAACGACATGTTTTAGGAAACAATTAAAGAACTCTCGCTCAAGCATCCGTACATGCCCGTATCATTGTTGAATGGCATTTCTAGAAACGCATGTAATATCGATTATACAAGAGACATGTCGTGAGAAGAATATTTTTGGATTTTTGATTTTATATTGTTTTTGTATTTTTGAAAGTTTTATATTTTTATATTTTGCTTTTGTTGGTTTTTCAAATTTTGTATTTTGTTTTTCAAAAATATTTACAAATAAGCTTTTGGAAAATCATTTTCAAGAAAATTCGAGAAGACGCTCTAACGCCTCGTGGGTTAGGCTTCAGATTCCAATTGTCGAACTAAATAGTCAAACCTTTCTTTGGAAGGGCTTTAGTTAATAGATCGGCGAGTTGGTAATCGTCTTCACGAAGAATAATTCAACAAGCACCATTTTCGACGCACTCTTTGATGAAGTGATAGTGGACTCGATATGCTTAGTCTTTGAGTGGTGAACAGATTGCATGATATGGCTATGGCACTTTTCGAGTCACAATACATAGGTATTTTATCGAAAGTAAAGCCATAATCATGAGTTGTGTTCTCATCCATAGAACTTGAGCACAACACGCAGATAGAGACACATACTCGGCTTCACGGTTGAAAGTGCAAAGGCAATCTTGTTTCTTTGAAGACCACCTACTAGCTTTTCACCCAAAATTGTGCTCCTCCGATGTACTTTTGTCAGAACTTGATCACCGCGTGGTCCGTGATCCGAAAAGGCAATTAGATCAACCGATTCCTTCGGATACCAAAGTCCCATGTGAATGGATGTCTTCGCACCGAAGATCCTTTTAACCTCTTTGAGGTGCAGTTCGGTAGGCTTTGCTCGAAACCGTGCTAGTAAGCAAACAAAGAAATGAATATCGGGTTGACTAGCAAAGAAGATACATGAGAGAACCAATCATGCTCGATATTTCTTTGGATCAATAGGTTTCCCAAAAAATCGGCTCCAATTTTTGGTGAAGTTACCATTGGTGTTCCGACCGAGTCACAATTATCCATACCATGATTTTTCAAAATCTCGCTTGTGTATTTAGCTTGATTTATAAAAATTCCACGAGGGATTGATGTATTTGTAAACCAAGAAAGAATTTTAGTTCCCCATCATGGACATTTCAAATTTGCTTTTCATGAGATTTTCAAAATGTTTTGAAAGATTCGGATTAGTGGACCCAAAGATGATGTCGCCCACGAATCGAACAATCAAAATGTCGTTTTTGCATTTTTGTGTAAACAAGGTAGGATCAACTGTTCCTTTGGTGAAATTGTTTTGGATAAGGAAAGAGGATTCGTCATACCACGCCTCTGAGCTTGTTTCAAACCATAGATTGCCTTTTGAGTTTGTAGACGAGTCTAGATGTTCCAAGTCGATGAAGCCTTCGGTCGACTCACGACACTTCTTCTTTCGTAGTTCCATTCAAGAATGCGGTCTTAATGTCCATCCGATAAACCGTGATGTTTTTGTGAGTCGATAGGCTAAGAATATCCCGATCGCTTCAAGTCTAGCTACCGCGCGAATGACTCTTCAAAGTCTATTCCTTCCTCTTGTATGTATCCTTTGGCCACAAGACGAGCTTTGTTGCGAATTACGTCATTTTTTCATCCCTTTTGTTCTTCCATAACCATTTAAGATCAATGACGCGAACGTCAACGGGGTCTTGGAACCATTTCCCAAGATTCATGTAGACGGTATTGAGAAGTTCCTCCCGCATTGCTTCTATCCATGCGGGATCGCCATTTCCTCGCGAATGTTCTTTGGTTCTATATTGCTAATTGAGCAAAGGTAAATGCATAAGTCGCAATCGGTGGCAAGTTGGCGCCTCGTCCGAATTGGCCTTGAAGGTTCACCAATAACTTGTTCAATTGGGTGGTCTTTTGTCCACTTCGTAGTAGAAGGATACCGCTGGTTATACGATGCGAGTTAGATGGTTCTCGTAAGCTTGAAGAAGATTCAACCGATTCCGTAGCAAACGGGTTTTCAAATAAGTCTTCATCTAACGTTGCATCGCTTTGGTTTTGGTTTTGCTCATCAACTAAATGGTAGAACGGTGCAATAGCTGGAGTAGATGTAGATGATGTTGATGGAGTTGGTGCATTGTTTTCGACCGTTGTAGATGCATCTTCCGTTGGTGGTGATGGATGATTTTGAGCGGGTGCAATGGAATGATGGTTTGATGCATTTGTCAAGTTCCACCATAGTATTCATCGAACATTAACTCAAGAAATTCTCCCATTCTTGTTCTTTAGGATTGTCAAACGAAGTTGATTGAGCTCTTTGAGGTACGAGTCCCGAATCGATGTGTCCAAGTCTCGCCGGTTTAGCGGGTTCTAGAGCGAGTCTCTCATAAGCCATATGTGAAAGTTCATCAATTTCACATTCATCGCTCCATGATCCTCCTAGTTCTTCCGTTATACACCCCGAATGCCCTCGAGTTATCTCGAATATCCAATGAAGATTCCAATATCACCTTTGCTTTCGTTTTCCAAGATCTTCTATCATTCGTAGGATAGCACAAAGCGCCAAACACGTGAAAGTAAGAGATATCGTGTTTTATGTTGTTCACAAGCTCATATGGGGTTTTATTGAATCTTGATGGATAAGGGATCGGTTCGAGTGAAACAAGCAAAGGGCAAGAGCATCACCCATAAAAATAATGGTGCACTAGAATAAATTAGCATTGTGCGAGCAGCTTCCACAAGAGTACGATTTCTTCTTTCAACTACCCCATTCTGCTGTGGAGTTCTAACAACCGATGTCCGATGAGTTATTCCAACATCTTCAAAATAAGCTCTTAACTCCCGATTTGTGAATTCACGTCGTTGTATGTCCTACAACCCTTATTGGAGCTTGAAGAAGTACTTGAATACGCTTCGTGAAGGTGATGATAATGCCCGGTGCTTCGCCTTTTGATCTCGAAACTTAACCCATGTATATCTCGAATAATCATTGATGATAACAAGAATATACTTTTTCCCATTAATGCTTTCAACTCTCATTGGGCCACATAAGTCCATGTGCAACATATGCAACCTTGCTTCCGAACTAGGTACGGTTTTGGGTTTATATGATGCTCTTTTGCTTTTCCTTGTTCGCATGGTGGACATAAGTGATCCTGGTGTATTTGAACTTTGGAAGTCCGTTGACGATGTTGTCTTTGGCAAGATTGTTGATGGTGTCAAAATTGAGATGGGATAACCGTCTATACCACAACCGTGATCGTGTTCCGTATGCTCGTGTCATAAGACATATTGGTGATGAAGAGGCCATTTGATTGATGTCGATAGCATACAAGTTTGTATCACGATTCCCGCTAAGAGATCGATGCCATCCAAGTTTCTAACAAAGCAAGCATTTTCCTAAAAGCAACCTCTAAATCGCATCACGTAATCGCCTGATCGAAACAAATTATGTCCCAACCCTTGGACATAGTAAACCCGAGTGATCAAATAATTTCCAAAAGGTAGATCTCCATAACCCATGATAGCGCTACATGATCATTTCCAAACATACGGTTCCCATGAATTGCCGTAGACGAAATTGATCGCCAGCCTTCAGATTTCGGTCATGTGCTTGGAGCAACCCGAGTCGACGATCCAAAGACATATTTCGATAACCCGCCAAGAATGTAAGAAGAAGATTTTGAAAACCCTTTGATTTTGGTTCCTTTGGGTTAGAGGTAAAACTCGATCACACTCATAGAAGTTGTCTATATGTAAGACAGTGCATCACTCATTCTACCATTCTCGAGTGTGAAAGTTCTACCCTGGTTTCCAAATGTCATCCCTATAGTAAACATTATGCTCCCTATCAAGAGTGTAAAGCCTAAGTCTCGCAACTAGTCTTCCTATTCGCTTAGCATAAGTTCTTTTGGGAACATTCTTCTTAACAGGTTAACAATCTCATTCTTAGAAACACAATCATCATGAACATTAGTTAAAGATTTCTTGCAAGTTAAACAAACAGATTCAACAGATTCATTAAACTTAGCAGATTTCATATGTTCATTACATTCAGATGAAATGTCTTTCTTATTACAAAGCGGTAAACTCCTAGGGTGTTCTTCTACTTTCTTCTCTTTATTCAAGCGACTACTCTTAGAGGCAAGCGAGACTCTATTGTTCCTTGTATTGATCTTAGGCTTTGGTCTGCTGCTCCTAGAAGTGCTTCCTAGTCCTGTAGAAGGTAAGGCACACTCATTAGATTCACATTTTTATCTAGAGAAGTGGTTTCATTTTCCTAGTCTCTTTAGAGTGCTTATCTAAACTTATGTCGTTTGATCCATATGTTTTAGATGTGGAGGCGCATTTATTAGTGGTACTCATCTTAAAAAGTCCAAAGCTAAAACTTTGGTTTCTCTATAACCGCTTTTCCTTTATCAACATTTTGTTTAGGTAGGGTGTGGAGTGACCGGTTTTGATGAATCATTTTTCTCATTGACTTTTGGAGGAGGCATAGAAATGTACATTTTGGTTTTGAAACCGGTTTGGGAACATTTGCTTTCTCCCAGTCAATGGTTTTTAATCATAGTATCCATCGCCTTTTCCTTTTGACTTTCCAGTTGAGCCCTCAAAAGATCATTTTAGATTTCATGTCATTGTAGGCACGCCATACGACAATTTGTCATACTTGCATTCCTCGCTTTTTCGATCAAGTTGTTTAAAATATGAGACATTTTCTTTTCAAGTTTCTCAAGTGCTTTTTCATATTTTGAAACAATTTTGGAGGTCTCAGATCGAGTCTTTCATGATCTTCAATGTAATATGTTTGCAAAATGATGGACATAATATCGAGTCGAACATCTTCAAGAGAGAGTCATTTAAATTTTCCAAAACTTTGATTTGTTCAACATAGTCATTAGCTTGCTTTACCTAGGATTTATGGTCCTTGACAAAGTCACTTGTCTCTTTCAAAACGCTTGTTCAAAATGAATTACCCTTGCACCGATGTTATTCATTGAGGGCAATTTGAGTTTCAAAAACTTTTTGTTCGATGTCAAAACTAGAGAACCGTTGTTTGGTGTAATATTGGTTTTAGTTTTAAAGTCTCTTGAAGATCCACAATTCTAGTTTTAACATTTTCTAAAATACTTCTCGCATCACTTGTGTTAAAAGGATTGTTTGAAGACATTTGTTCAATGTTAAAAGAGAATTTGAGATAACAACCGGTTTTGAAACTAATTTTGAAACCGTGTTGACTTTGTTTGAAACACTTGATGTGATGGAGAACTTTGACTTTTCTTTTTGATTAACAAAAGTAATTCCGTTAATTTTGTTCCATTTGTTATAATCAATTGGTTTGATTTCTGAATTTTTTGTTTCATTTTTGATCTACTCTCCTCGATAGTTCTAACGCTTCAAGAGAATCACGAACAATAATGGGTTCATGCAAAACATTTCCATTGTTTAACACATTCTTAGATTTCGATCTTTCTTGAGGAACAAAGAGGGTCGTTACCAAGTGCCATTCTATTATTAGTATGAAAACGCGGATTTACTTGATTAGAAAGCATCTTGATTGTTTGAGCGTAATGACCCGCTTTAAGAAGCAAATTTTCCAAAGTTTGGATTTTTTCATTTTATCAAGAATTTCATCAAGAAGAGAATCTTCTCGCTTTGAAAATCAAGAATCAACCGCTTCTTCTCTTTTAATGATTAGAAAACATTTCTTTTTGTTTGGAAAGTTGGTTATTTAAATCGTAAATTTCCTTGTTTAAAGATTTAATTTTCAAGTTAAAATTCACATCAAGTGTGTTATACTTGATTTGCAAAAGTTGTTCTTTAGAAACCAAATTTCGATAACTAATTTCTAATTCGATTCTTTGTTTTTATGAAATTCAAAGGCTTTTATGCATTCTCCTTGTAACTCTCAAGCTCGGTGGTCAATTTAGCATTTGCGGCCTTAACTTCGCGATTGACCGCTTTAACTTTCTCAATTTCAATGCCACGCTTATTGATTAATGATTCAAAATAAGCACGTGTTTCCTCATCGCCTCAAGATTTTGTGCCACACAGCCTCCATTAGGATCCACATCCGAGTCTTAGAGTTAGTATTGCTACAACTCGGATTATCCATGTATGTATCATAAGTAGGTGCCGGTGTCACGTAATGTTGTTCGTCATGAGTAAACACATCAAATATGACATTGTTATAACATGGATCAATGATTGGTACCTCGACATCGCGTTGGCGTCATAGACAGAGGTGCTTCGTAGTCGTTGTCGTACTTAGTCTCCTCAAGATTTGCCATGAAGATGTAGTTTGCATTGAGTTCCTCGAGGTCTTCCAAATCATCCATAATAGCCATGAAGTCATGTTCCTCAAGACTCAATTGCAGTCCGATTATTCCTTTGTACCAACATAATCGCTTTCAAGATACGCAAGATCCTTCTTTTTCGGCTTAGTTGGACAATTCCTTGCCATGTGACCCAATCCTTGACGCTTATAACACTTAACCCGATTACCCCGATTCACATTTCCATAATTCCCAACGATCGAGTCGCAACATTCCCATTCGATTACCCATCGCTTATTCCCAACATTTCACCCATCCGAATCCAACATTGATTCGAACCGCTTGATTACCCATGCGAAATCCAATAGCATATCCATGTTGATTCCCAAGAACTCCAACCATTTGTCCTTGACGACCCATATTCACACCCTACAGTGCAATTTTCTTGTTGCAGTGTTTGATGAAATCCTTTGGTTGTTGTTAGTTGGTGTGGAATAGCGATCGAATGCTTTACCCAATAAAGAAAATACTTGAGACAAAGCTTCTTCCGTTCCATTTCAAGATCGTGATTCCTTGTTGTTGTTAATGTTGTTGTTCGTGGATAGAATTGTTGTTGAGGTTGAGGGATGTATTGTCGCAAGTTGTTGTTAGTGGAAGATGATGAAGCTTGTTGTTGTGTATTCACCGGAGTTTGAGTCTTTGCAATGAGTGCCAATGGATCATGATTCTTTGCTAATCTTTCTTTCCCGACTTCATTCACTTCATTTTGGTTTTGTTTCGTAAAATCGTTGAGTTGATCAAAGTTCACTTGATGTAAGTCTTTTGTTTGGTTGACAATAGTGACATATCGTCCCCATTCTTCCGGTAGATTGTTCAAGAACTTGATGTTGCTCACGATAGTTCTGGGTGTCAACTTGTTTCGATGAGCTCATTCATCAAAGTGCAAACCTTCCATAGTAGGATTCAATGGATTCTCCCCGAGTTGATGTAAACTTCTCCCATTCGCTAGCAACTTGTTCTCCATGTCTTGTTGACCAATTTCGCTCCATGACAAAGTCGCCTAACTCATTCCCACATATCGAAAGCAGCTTTCACAACCGCTCACAAAGAAGAAAGATGTCTCTTGGTAAACCCGTTGGACAATATGAATTGCCATGTCATCTCGCATCGACTTTCTTTTGATCCTCTTCAAAGTATTCTCGATTCTTTTGAAGAAGAAAAATGGTGGGACGGGAGGTGTTGCATCAAGATTTCCGTGGTCTTGGACTTGTCGAGGTATGAAGGGTCCATTCGAATGGATTTGATCATTAATTTTCCATTAGGTTTTGTCTTGATGTAACGAAGCATTCGACTTGTCCATTGAAGATAACCACCATTTTCCAACATAGGAGGACGGTTTTCGCACCTACCGCATGAATGTCTTGTTGAGTTGCCATTGATGAAGGTATGATATGATAAAGTTGATGTAGGATCAATTCAACGATAAAGGAGTTGTGATTGATGAAGATTAAGCTCGGTTGTTGTAGTTAAAATATGGTCTAAAACTTAAAACCTCAATAACTTCTTCTCGAGAAATTTTAGGACTCAAGGTTGAGGTTGTATGAATATTTGAGTTATGCAATCTATTCTCCAAATTCTCACCCAAAATTTTGATGGGTAGGCCCAAAATGGAGTTACGGTTCAAAAGTTATAGTCGCTTGAAGTTTTGATCAAGATCTTATCAGAAACCGTTTTATCTCCTCAGAGATTAAATTTTACGCAAGGATGCCCGCCAAAAACTATCTTTTTTTTGAAAATGAAGATCTTAGGCGTAGGAGTCCTTATGCGTAAAGAGCTTAGGCGTAGAAATCCTTGCGTAGAAATCCAAGTTACTTAGAAACTTAAGGTTAAACGTAAGTCTTATGCGTAAACGTTAGACTTAGTCGTAGAACCCACGCGTAAGTGTTAACTTATGCATAGAGTGCTTACTCGTAAGCTTTTATGCTTATGCGTAAGAGTTGGTTTAAAATCAAAATCCTTTACACCGCCACAACAGAAAAGATATCCGAAAGTCGGTGTTCCACACACTTATCCAAGTGTGGAAGCATCGAGTCACCTTTGTTGCAACGAAGATTCGCTACAAAAAAGTTATGCATAGAAAACTAGGGTTTTGACTTTCTTATGCGTAAGATTAGGGTTTTGACTTAGGCGTAAAAAATTTCCAATGATTCAACCGATTTCTTTTGCACAAACAAATTTTAAAACACTCCAATAACACAAATCTTTGACCTATAATCACCCAAAGTGCTTATATCTCTTACGTAGAAATGAACAACGAAAAGACACAAGTTTAAAACGATGTAAACACGTAAAGCTTCAAACTTTTTCCCAAAACAAGACTCCTTAACACTATAATAACCTCAAACCATAAGAATCTTGAAGATTAAAGTGCAAAATTAAAGTTTTAAGCGTGTCAAATATGAATAACGAGAGCTTTACCAATACAACACAAAAAAAACTTCAACCAACCACTCCTAAACCATTGTTAGGCGATTGATACCAATTGTAGGACCACTACTATATCAACCTTATCACGAACTTACCCACAAGTAACCACGTTACGCTATGCGAGAACTCGTGAAACCCAAACACAAAAACAATTAGTAGAAATAAGATGAGGAAGATGGTGACTTGATGTTATATGGATCGTATATGTAAAGATAGAGATGAAAACAATAGATATTTATTTCAAAGGAAAACACACACACACACTTTCAAGCACACCCTCAAATGAGACTTTGAGGGTTTATATAGTCAAGGACTGATGCCCTAATGGGCTTTCCATGGCCTCGTGGGCTTGGACATGGGTTGGATTAGATATAAGGCAAGCTTAACATAACTAGTACCCATTTAGCTTAGTCCAATCCACGAGCCCGCTGACTATTCTATCACGATATCTAACACACGATATAAAGTTCCTAAACGTGAATGACCATCACTTCTAATAAAACTATTAGGCTAACAACTTCTATTGTGATTTCCTAGTGGATTGGCAATGTTCACAATGTAAGTGATGTGGGTAATGAGTGCGGAAGTTTTCCGGGTTGTTTTGATTTGAGTTATGCGGAAGATGTGGTGGAAAATAGGAAAATATAGATCAACATCCGGAATGTTTGTAAATGGTGGTGGAAAAACCTAGACGCTCTATTTCAAGATCTTGAAAATAGTGTTTGAGATGTGGGAGGTGTTGAAAATACTATTTCTTTTTGTTTAGGTTGTTTAGATCTTGTTGGAGTCTTAAGGAGTTCCAAAAGAGTGACTTTAGGTGGTGATGAAGTTGGTGTACTTGTTGTTGATGAGGAGGTGCTATAAAGGAAGCATCTTGTGGTGAGTTGTTTGTTGAGGAAGAACCATTTGAGGTTGGTTTTGCTAAGCAACAAGATCGGATACTAATCTGCGGATATCCTAGAGTTTGATTGTGGTATTTTGGATGGTGGTAGTACAAAGGTTTGGGTATCATGAAGATGATTGTTTGTACTAGGTGATTCATCTAAAGGGTTTGTGGATGACATGGTGTATTGTGTTTGTGAGGATGAGATGGATTATGCAAGCATTTTGGGAGTTCTATATATAGAAAAACAAAGCATTGTAATGAATGCTTGACCTAAAATGTGGATTAAAATCTAATGATTAGATATGACTTTAAGGCATGTGATAATGAGAACACAAGCATTAAAGAGCATACTCCAAAAAATAAAACAAATGTGGATTTTTCATCCAAAGTGAGAAAAATAGAAGGTAAAAAATGTTTCTCTCACGGATCCCACGGATCCTTCCTTGAGGGATCCGCCCAGCATGAAGGTGGGATCCATGGGTCTAGTGTCAGCAAAGACAAAAATTTTCTTTTGGAAACATTTTTGCCTATTGTGTGCCTATATGCAAACTATTTGGAGTTGCGGTTATCTCGAATTCAAAAAGAAAAAAAAGTAAACTAGAAGTAGAAAAGCATCCTATTGAGATAACCCGAAAACACATATTTAGTACATAAGTACGTAATTTAGTGTTATCAATGCTCCTAATTCATTGTTGCTTAAATGAATGTACCCGAAAACACATATTAGTTATGTGTCCCCTTTAGCATTCAAAAGACATGAGATGCAATGAAAACGAGTTTTTACTTTGTATTAATAATGAAAAAAGCGATTTATCCTAGACGTAAGAAATTGCTTTTGTGAAATTGATACGGGAAGGTATCATTCTTTTAGAAAACATTTTGAAAATAGATTTTCTTTGATAATGTGTTTGTAGTTATGTGTTTGCAACCAAAAAAAATAAAAAAGCTATAAGTGGAAAACTTATCTTGGGTTTTGAAAATTCCCGTGTTGTTTGTGAGTTGTGCGTGAAATAGAGATCCTAGACTCAGAAAGAAGAAGGCTAGTGTTTACATACCTTGTAGAGTCAAATAAGTTACGACGTTTGTTCCATTAGACCAAGACCAAGACGAAGTAGGTTGAATTGTTCCCGCTCAATGGTTTGGTGAGGACGCCGCTATGTTGTCTTCGGATGCTACCTTCTCAATAGAGATGTTCCCTTTGAACATTGTCTCTTAAGAAGTCATGTCGAATCTCTATATGCTTAGTGCGAGAATGCAATACCGGATTCTTGCTTAAGTCGATGGCACCTTTGTTGTCACATAGGATGGCTATGTCATTTAGATGAATGTCGAGTCGATCAACGCTTGTTTCATCCATAGTGCTTGTTGGCATGCTTTGCCACGTGAGACGCATTTGGCTTCGGTTGTTGATATTGCTAATGCCGTTTGTTTCTTAGAAAACCAAGATGTTAAACAACATCCCATGAAAGTACATACCCCACTTGTACTTTTTCTATCAACGTAATCACCTGATATACAATTGTTTCTACTCCCGTGCCCTTAGGATACCATAATCCTAATTGTGTTGTACCTTTAATGTATCTAAATATCCTTTTACAACTTCTAGGTGTGATATTTTAGGGTCTTCTTGAAACCTAGCACATAAGCAAACACTAAACATGATATCCGACCTACTTGTCGTGAGGTAGAGAATACTACCTATCATGCCACGATATTTAGTATTATCTACGGACCGCCTTCATCTTTTTGTGAGTTTGGTGTCGGATGACATTGGTGTCCTAATTGGTTTCGACTCTTCTAGACCAAATTTCTTTAACATCTCCTTTATGTATTTAGATTGATTAAAGAAGATACCATCTTCTACTTGTTTAATTTGTAGACCAAGAAAGAAACTAAGTTCTCCCATCATACTCATCTCGAACTCGTCATGCATGATTTTAGAGAAATCATCACACATGTCTTGACAAGTGGATCCGAATATAATATCATCTACATATATTTGCACTATGATTATATGTGACTCTCTTTTCTTAGTAAAGTGTGTTGTCAACTAACCCCATGGTATAGTTGTATAATTAAAATGACTTGAGTTCATCATACCAAGCTTTGGAGCTTGTTTAAGACCGTAAAGGGCTTTCTTTAATTTATATACATGTTTGGGTTTTCAAAATCAATGAAGCCTTGAGGTTGAGCTACGATACTTCTTCATTAATGAAACCATTTAGAAAAGCGCTTTTGACATCCATTTGATAAAGCTTTAGATCATTAGCACAAGCATACGCAAGAAGTATTCTTATAGACTCTAATCTAGCCACGGGGCATAGGTCTCATCAAAGTCTATTCCTTCTTGTTGGTTATACCCTTGGGCAACGAGTCTAGCCTTGTTCCTAGACACTACTCCGCTTGCATCTAATTTGTTTTTATAAACCCATTTGGTTCCTATTATGGTTTGATTACTAAGTGGAGGGACAAGCGTCCAAACATCATTAGACACTAATTGATTTAGTTCTTCTTGCATAGCCATTACCCAACTCTCATCTTTTATGGCTTGTGTATTCCTAGGTTCTATGGTTGAAACGAAATAAAACAAGCTACTTTGATTTTGAACTTGAGACCTTAATGTTCGCTCATTTAGCTTTCCTATGACTTTATCTACGGGTGATCTTTGGACTTTAATGTTTATGATTTCATTATTTAAAGGTTCTTCTTCTTCATTTATCTTTTCTTTATTACTATAGCATCACTTTCTATGATCTCGTCATCGACAAGAGTGGAGAGGTTTGGGTGGACTTTCATCAACTTTTATATTTAATGACTCTTCTACCTTCATTGTTTCTTTGTTTAATATGACGTAAGCTTTGCTATTTGGCTAATAACCTAGAAAGATACCTTCGGTTGATTTAGGATCAAATTTTGTAAGGTAATCTTTAGTGTCAAGAATAAAACATTTGCTTCCAAAGACTCTAAGGTGATTTAACGTAGGCTTTTTGCCCTGAGTAACTCATATGGAGTTTTACCTAAGATTGGTCTTATTAAGACTCGATTGAGTATGTACGTTGAAGTATCAACGGCATTACACCAAAAATTTTGAGGTATGGATTGTTCATTAAGCATTGTTCTGACTCATTTCTTGTAGGGTTCTATTCTTTCTTTCTACTACCCCATTCGATTGTGGAGTGCGTGGAGCCGAGAAGTTGTAGTAATACCATTAGCGCCACAAAAGGCTCCAAATTGCACTTCATTATCAAATTCCCTACCATGATCCGTCCTAATGGACACTATAGGACTTCCTAGTTGTCTTTGGATCTTTTTGCTTAATATTTTAAAATAATTAAAGGTTTCCGTTTTGTTCTTTAAAATTTTGTCCATGTATACCTAGAGTAGTCATCCACTATGACCAAAGTGTAGTAGTTGCCTCCATAACTTTGGATAGCGGATGGACCAAATAAATCCATATGTAGTAATTCTAGACACCTAGTTGTAGACACCATGTTTTTAGCTTTATGACTAGAATGAGCTTGTTTTCCTACATTACAAGCATTACAAAAATGATGTTCATATTTTAACTTAGGTAGATCTCTTACTAGATCTTTGGATGATAGCGATAGAAGAAGTCGCATGTTGGCGTGACCCAATCTTCGATGCCATAAGGTCGAAGTATCATCCATAGAGGTAAGACATAGTTTGTCTTTAGGTTCATTACCGATTTTAATGACATAGACTCCATGTTTCCTAATTCCTCTTCCTATGGTTATGCCATTTTTAGTATCTTACTATCGTTTCGGTAAAAGTACATTGCACTTTTATCACATATTTGTCCTATACTTAAGAGGTTAAAGTTTAGGTTTTCACGTGACACACATCGTTAATGGTTAGAGATTTGTTAGAAATCGTACTTTACCGATGATTCTACTTTTGCTATTTCCAAACACCACATTACCTCCATTTATGGATTCATATGTGGAGAATAGATCCCTATTGCCGGTCATGTGCCCTGTGCACCCGTTGTCCTTGACCCATTCATCTGGGGTCTAGGTCGACCTTTAAGCACACCTAAAACAATAATAAACTCAAAAGTTTGGTCCCCTTTTTTCATGGGTCCATTAGTGTTAAACATTCCATTCATGTTAGACATGTATGGATAAGATGAGTATGCATTCAATGGAGCAAAGTTTTGAAAAGAAAAACCGTTTTGCATATTTGGGTTCCATCCCATTTGATGGTTACTTATTGGATAAACGTTATTAGGTCTCCTAAATGAATTAGGTTTTGAAAAGGATGGAGCTTTGTTTCTTTGAAAAGTAGGATTATATTTTGGAGGTGGTTTTCTAGTGGTGATGTGAGTTGGTTTCTTCCTATTAATGATAACAAAATTAGTTCTAGATGAAGAAGCTACGTTATTGCTACTTTTTGCTACAGCAGATCCACGGATCCCTGGCTGTACACTAGCCGATTCCCTTATGAAGGGATCTATGGGATCCGTCACAACAGTGGCTGGTTTTTCTAGTGCTTTAACAAATTTTGTTTCTTTATTTTCACTAGTTGATGGATCAAGTTGTTGAATACCTAAACCTTTTTGGTTGTTACCGGTTTTAACACTATCTAATATCGTATCTAAAGTGTCCGTACTCATTCTAGCAATTTTAGAATCTAGATGATCAACTAGTGTTTGAAGTTGAATAAAGTTCACATTCACCACTTGCTATTTTACCCTTTTCTAAACATTTTAGTGTTGCTTTTAATTTATGACTTCTTTATCTAAACATTGGTTTTGACTCTTTAAAAGCTTGTTTTTGTTAATTAGTTTTAAGCTAATATTGCATAGTTTGTCATATTCATTATGCAATGAGTCGTCATCAAGTGATGAGCTACTATAGTATTCGTGACATACCTCGTCATTTGCCATGAGACAAATTTCTTCGCCTTTCTCGCCGCTCATTCCCCACGCGTCGCTTCACGAACGCCTTTTGATCATCCCGCTTGGGACACTTACTAATAAAGTGGTTAGGGTCACCACATTTAAAGCAAGTACAATCATCTTTTGGCTTTCGTCCTCTTTGCTTTTCCGAAATCATTTTTATCGTCATACGGTTGTTTGACGATCTTCCCTTTCTTCTAAAGAACTTTTAAAGTCCCATCGCCATAGCGCACTTCGTCGTCACTACTCAAGAGGAGTTCTCTTCATCGCTTGAACCCTTTTTGCTTTAAGGGCAAGAGATTTGTGTTCTCTTTACCTTTGAGGCTTGAGTCTTTGGCAAGAACAAGCTCAGCAGACTTTTAGGTTCCTATGAGTTCATCGAGGGTGAGGATTGTCAAATCTTTTGACTCTTCGATCGCCGTCACCTTGGATCTCCACTGATGGAAGTGCCTTAGATATCTCCTAACATGGTTACGGCTAGAAAAAGATTCATCAAGTGCTTGTAAAGATGTAATAATAGTATTAAAGTTAGCAAAGAATGATCTATAGTTTCTCATCCGATATTGAAAATTGTTCATATTATTGAACAAATAAATCAATTTTATTATTTTAACTTGTTGGTTGCCTTGATGAGTTACAACTAAAGAAGTCCAAATTTCTTTAGAGGTTTTAAGCATAGAAATTCTTTCAATTCCTTTTCAGTAAACCATTATATAAAACCATTTTTGCTTCACTATTTTTAGAAAGCTTTTCTTCATTTCATCATTTAGTTTATCATGAGGTATGTTAACTAAATTCCTTTATCGCCTTTTCGAGGTAGCCTCAAAGTCGCCTTTAACAATAATGTACCAAAGATCAATATCTTTAGATTTCACATATGTTTCGAATCTATTTTCCAATATATAAAACCATTAGTTTCAAGTAGTGGTGGTCGTTGCATAGATTTCCTTCCTTATAATTTTCGTAACCCATAGTGATCGAAAAGTTTTAAAATACAATTTTACTTTAAAACTTTTATAAACTTAGCTCGATACCAATTGTGAAAAACTAGAAGGGGGTTGAATAGTTTTGCCGATTTTACGTTAGTTTCAATAACTTTAGATTCGTTAATATATGAGATCTTATGGATGTAGAAAGTATAGATCTAATGATAAAGCAAGTAAATAAAAGTAAAGCGAAGGAAAGAAAAGACACAACCGATGTATAGTGGTTCGGCTATAAGGACACCTTCCTTGCCCTACTCCACCCCCGAGTCACCTACTCGAGAGTTCAAGCACTATGTCAACAAACTCCTTCACTTGGCGGAGAAGCCTTCACAACGCTTGATACGCTTACACGGCAGATTCTAGGTCAAAGGAACTTCCTTTCGTCGAGCAAGTTTTTCAACACCCTAGGCAATGAACCTAATCGTAGGTAGTAGTATTAGGGTAAGCCACGGTATTGATATCATTCTCTAGGGAATAGGAATGCTAGTGAGAAGTTACTACGCTAAGGTTAAGGTTGAGGAAGATTATTTTTATCTTTTATGTTTTTAGGAAATTGAAAAGTACGAATCTCGGGTATTGGATTTGGGGGTTGGTATTTCTACCGATTACTCTACTATTATCTAATTATCTAAACTAAGGTGGTGGTAGTCTATGTCTAATTAATTGTGTGCTCGATGATAGTTTAAAGATGTGTTTACTTACGTTTTACTACTCTTTAATTATCTCCTATTGATGGTTGAGTTGTCACGCCCTTATTCTTAGTTGCGTTGTGTCTAAAGTTGTAGGTATGCTTTCTCCCAACTCTTTGAACTTACCAAAGGGTCTCGTCTACAAAACCCACTAGGGATAATAAACTCTTACTCTAAGGCACTCTTTGGATGGTTTAGCTTACAACTACTCGTGTAATTATATTCTAAGGTTCACAAAGATGAATCAAGCATTATACACAATGAATGACCTATCGCATTACTAGATCATTAATCAACTAAGATAAGAAACAACCAATCAATATTTAATAATTAAGTTTCATATTCCCTAGCAAACATACAAATAAATTAGCCGGCATGGAGAACATGCAAGCATACACAAATAATTAAAGACATAATGGAATTGATGAAGTAAATACTTATCTTGATGTAAGTTAGGGTTTGGAACCCTAAAATCTGCATACAAGACACCCTTTGTTCGGTTTTAGGTTTCACCCAAATGACTCTCCTAAAAGCGAAAAATTGGATTCTATATATAATATTACATATGCGACGGCCACCTTATGTTTTGTGACGCGTCGTGTCGCCCATTAGGGTTTCGTCTTGGCCACGTTAACCTTGCACGACGCCACCTTATGTCCGTGGACGTCCCTTTCGCCTTCCGACGTCATCGGGTTGCATCTAGGCCGCTCCGAGTAGCAACGCCTACTCTTTTAAAGCCCGACGTCGTCACTCTGAAAATAGAGTTTTGCTACCGTGATCGTCACAAAACTCGACGTGCCGCAATTAACACCGATGCCGTCGCCGCTTTCAACAGATTTGAGTGTCTCGATTCGACTTTGGCCATTTTCTTCGATATTCACGCCTTTTCGTCCAAATAAGTGCCATTTCAGATTTTGCCTTCAAGAGACCTAAAAGTGAAAAGGAACGATATTAAGCAATAACGGATACAAAAGTGATCAAATAAGGGCTTAAACGACCCTCAAAATGGTACCTTTTAAAACCTTATCAAATATCCCTACACTTGTTATTTGCTTGTCCTCAAGCAAATGTGCTTTTAGCCAATTAATTTATAAGTTAGGGTCATGAAGCATTGATTTAAAACGGTCCACAACACATATAAGCCCGAAAAGTCATAACAAGCACGGAATTACATACTAGCACCTCACATGGGGTGTTTGGATACTCACATCTCTCTCGGTGTATATATGAAATATAACAAATAGGAAATGGAAGATAAACACTCATTAACCGGTCCTAGTACATAGATTACCATAGGCTTGAGAATAGATCAAACCTCCATCGCTTTACGTAAGCACCTAGGAAAGACTATCAAAGAGGTCTTTTAAAGGGTTGTAATGTTAGGCTTACGGTAGGGAAACAAGGGTTTGGTGGGATAGGCTTTTAGTGGTGGCAAGTCAAAAATCTCTATGTTAAATGCATACGAAGAATGTATGCTAAGCCAAGACTCCGACACTCTAAAACTCTAGGTAACGGAAATAAACAAACATAAATTTAAAGGATAGATGTAGGATGGTAGCCTGCTTTTTTCTTTTCTTTTTTCATACACTTTACTCTACCATCCTCTACGGTAACATCAAAATGATAGGATTTATAGGCACATCCCTACACTTGAGTTTTTATTACCTAACACTAATTTGACTCGAATTGAAAGATCAAAATACTTGGGGTACATTATTACGCAAACAAAGGGAATTTGAATTTAACGCCCTTCCCGTCATTTCATAAACTTTGTTAGGTCACTAGTTTTACAAACACAAGCATATAAGAAAGAGATAAGGCGATTGAACAAGTAAACACACACACACACACGATATAAGTAATACGGTTTACGCAGAGTATGAATGAAAGAAAACTTGAACAACCAACCCTCAAATGAGGGTTTACAAGAGAGTTATAGAGGAAAGCTGGGCAACACCCTAGTTTCCATCCTTTCTTTTATGGGCTTGGCCTAAGCTCATGGCCTTCACATAAGCTTAAGGCTAATAACAAACATAAAGGCCATAATAAAGCTAACTATTACATATTAATTACTAACACTTGATTATGGTTTAGAGTGATTCAACAATCTCCCTCAAGTGTTGGTGATAAACAGTGAAGGCGTTGATGTAATAGTAGCTCGACGTCTTCCGACATTCTTCTTTCTTGTGAGAAGAATTGCCTTGATTTTAACAATCTTCCAGCAGAGAAATTGTCTTCTTTGAATGGTTATGCTTTGACGCCATCTTTAACTTTGTTCTTTGATTATTGTTCTTTGTGGTGAAAGTGATAGTATGTTGTTGTCCGCATCACCGCCTCGTGTCTCGCTTCGCCGCTTCCAAGTGTCTCCACGCCATTCTTCAACATGCTCACACGCTCTATGACGTTGGAATTCAACATGATGAAGTTCTCTAAGTCTTTAACTTTGTAGATTCTTTGGTTTGACTAATAATCATTCGACGGTTGTGTTGCTTTTGAATAGAACTTCCATTAGTGATGATGTTGGCGTGAGCATGAGAAGAATCAACACGATCATCCTGCTCCCGAGCTTCCATAAGAAGAAAACATTTCAAACGGTTAGTAATAAGGTGTTCCCGACTTACAAGTTTGAACTTCGAGAGTGTTAACGATAGTGTGAAAACACAACTCTAATTCTTACAAAGGCCGCTCGAATCAAGTCCCACAAGTGAGATAACACGATGAACCGGTACATCTATAGTTCGAGATGAGTCGCCGAGGTACACCGTAGCATCACCTCACATCAGACCGCTTGAGACACACTCCGCGTAATCCACGGGAGTTACCGAAGTGACCGGCTGTGGCTGTTGATGTTGACCTGGGCGGAGTTTATTCAATCACCGAGGATCACGATGTGAACCTCTCATAAATGTTCTCGACTGCATTGCTAAGATCTGAAGGACTCGATATGAACCATCGATAATCTTATTTGGTGATCGTCAGTGATAAAATGTCAAATGTTCCTAAGAGATCTTTTGATGAATCTCATGGCTCTAGACTCAATAGTGCATTTTGGTTTTCCCGAGCGGAGACTAGGAGAGGGTCTCTCTTCAATACCACCGATCTCAAGAGAAAGCCAATAGTTTACGAGGTTCTCGCGAGAATGAAACAAGCTTCCGAGAGAAACTCGAGTGGCTAAGAAGGTTTAGTGCATGCGCCACCGGGTCCATGACGACTTTTAATCTTCAATATCGGTGTCACTAAGTGACAACCAAGAGATATGAATTGAACCCTTGTCCGCCTCTAAGTTGAGTAACTGAGGGCTATTTCTTTTCACCCTTTACTTTTCATTTCTTTTGATTCTTCAACTCCTTCTTTCTCCGATTCTCATTTTCTCCTTTTTACAATCATTCCTAAGGACTTCTAACACTAACTAATGGTAGTGTCCTGTAGATCCTCCGCTCTGGCGGATCATAGGACAGTTATTCCTAACCTTAGTCACCTTATAACTCCATGACTAACCTATGTTGCCATTAAAACCATCAAGAGGAAAATCTCTCAAATGGTTTGTAAATGAAAACATGTTTGAACCATCGCGAGAGATAAGGTTTTGCATAAATACTCCCCATCCACATGTGCTTAAGAGTTTTAATGGTTTTAAATGCACAATGAGGAAAGAGTCCCGACATTTTTGAATTGATCCATCGAGATAGACAATCCCCGAGACATGGTTACGCTTGCATAGTTAAAGAGTTACATTGTCGCCTTTAGGTGACAACTAGCTCTAATAACTACCTTGAAGGTGTAGACAAACCTCGAAAGGTTGTCATACCCGTCGAGTTCATGTTCACCAAGAGTTTCTAATGGTACTTTCTACTTGGACAAGTCCTTCATGAGACACGCTTACTTCTCGAATGGTACTTTCTACTTGGTTGATCTCTTTGAGATGAAGAGTCCGATGATGAGGAGACATGAGGAGGCTAGGGGTCCTTAGGCGGTTCAAGTAAGTTTCTCGTGAGTGTGCGGACTTTCCGTACAACTGTCATAATCATCATCTTTATCTTCTCGCATTCTCGCCTGTGGTTCTCAAACTCATATTCGATAGTATCCTCCACAAGCTTTTGTTGTTGCGTAGAGTGGCACCCGATCCCTTATCGGGTCGATTAACCGCATCAGATCTGGTGAGGAGCGGCAAAGACCACTTGATCCTCCGGGCCACCCATTTGGTCTTTGCAAATTCTTCACCTTTTGAAGGTGACTAACGAATTTAAACTTCTTCCAAGAGGATTGATCCGGCTGTTCTTCTTCTTCCAGCTCATTATAGGGCACAAGTGCGGAGTCTTCCTTTCCTTTATCACCTGAGGACTTGGAGGTTTTGGTACGGAAGGGTTGTCATCCTTTTGCTTCGTAGAATGTTCTCTTCATCCGTGTCAAGACCTTCGAGCTTTCCAAAAGCTTCTTTGTGGTCTGGATCGGGGATAGGGATGGGAGTAGCTTCTCAGAGGAACAATCCTCTCTTGAAGGGTTCCTCTTGGGAATTTCTTGACTCCTCCGCATTGCATGCACTTCCAAGACCGCTCTTCCGGTTCTCCGAGTAGGTGTCCCGTGTTTTCATCAAGATGGCCAACTTTGCCTCTTTAACGGCCACCCGATACCTTTTGTAATGCTTCCGCCTTTTTGATTTCCTCCGTAGCAGTGTGATCGGGCAACTCAAAGACCGCTTCTTCAGAGATGATTCTTTGATTCCGGCTGTATAGTATGTGCTCAATCAATATGTCATGATTATCTAGGTCATTGAGTCTCCCGGGATATCAGATGAAGTCCAAGAGCTCGGATCAACAGCTTGGTGTATCCGATGAGGGAATTTTGGAGCCAAGCTTCTTATGAAACATCATCATGTCTTCCCATAGCAAAGGTTTCAATTATAATGTCCTTCTTGTTGATCAATGACCGTAAAATTTGCAGCTCCATGAGCTGGGATGCTCATAGCCACCGTCACCACCGTAGACCGATTTCGTGATGATCATATAGAGTGTCCTCCATGGTCGAGGAATATTCTTCACCCACGCGAGAGTGCTTAGTTTTGATTCCTACAGTCATCATAACCAATATCTATCAAGAATCGCAGGATGCCTGTCAAAGAGGGGTGGCAAAGAAGTCGTTGGAGCGATTTCGAATGATGAGAACAACAGAAGTCATCGTGAGGATAGTGACTTGTTTGTGATTAAGAGTCACATTCACTGATTTTGACCAATGATCCTCCGCATAGAATCCTATAATTGTTGAATGTAGACCTCGAATCTGTGGCGTAGTGTAAGAGCATGTTCGGTAGGGATGATTCCCGAGAATATCCAACCGCAATGAGACAAGAAGATTCTGAGCATGTGAGGTGTCAAAGTTAACCCTAAGGTTGTTCTTTCCAAGCTTTCTGATAACCCTCTGAAAGATATCGCAACTATAAGAACATCTCGATGCATCCACATTCATTTGTTCACCATGTCGTGATCTCGAAATAACATTAGCCAAAAGAACCAACATATCGAAGACATAATGTTAGTCAACGTAAGGTCTTATTGTTCAGTTATTGAATGTACAAAGGATAATGATTGTTACGAGTCCTAAGTCACTTGTTTGTCCAATAGTCTAATGACGCCGTGAAATGTTTCATGAGTTAGTTAACTTTAAGTTTTAAAGTTTATGTTATCACTTATTGTTTACAACATATCAAACCATTAAGTTTATTAGTGACATTATTGGATTCGTGATGATATGATTAGTTTATTAACAAGTTTGTACACGAACAATTCATAATGAAGGTCAATCCGGGCTTAAGCGTAGATTCGACAAAGTTAAGCGTGAACAGAATGAGATACGCAGAGATCTAAAAGCTACGCCAGATCCTAACTTACGCCGTGAAGAAATGTTACGCCGAGAAAAAGGGACCTTATGCGAGAGCTTACATGCCAGAGATGATATGACCTTACGCGAAGGCTTACCGTAAGAGTAGACCTTATGCGTAGAGGTCATCACACGCATATCCTTCACTGTGATAACGCTGTAGTCCTATTGTGAGAACTTACGACAGAATGGTTATGCGAGAATTATTCTTACGATAACTTGACCACGCCGTAGGGTAATCCTTATGCGTAGAGAGTTGCAAATGACCTTGATTCTATTATTGCGTGAGCAAAGCTCGAAATAAGTTCATCAAATCATCAAAGTTAACACAAAACATTATTTTATCAACAAGTTATGGCATGAACATTCATAACAAGGTTACGCCAGAAAGTCATACGCCAGCAGTCAAAACCCAAGGGTTAAGATTTACGCTGTATAATTTCTAGCCATAGGATTTGCACCAAACTTTTCGGTAGTTCAAGAGTGTCGTGAGAGTCTTTAGACCAAGTATTAACATCTAGTTCATGATGAATCAAAATACCCAATTTTTAGAACTTTAAACCCTAATTCCTAATTCGAATCAATTAGGTTTCGGTGGTTATAAGGCATGGATATCATCAATTCAACATCACATAAGCATAACACAACAATCTTTTGACCAAAACACTTCACATTCGAAAATACCCAAATCAACTCATAAACCCTAATCTTCAAAAAAACCATTAATTCGTGTTTCTGGGTATGTTTAGGTGATGAAAAAGTGTTTGTTGATGTAAAAGAAACATTTTGACACAATATTTTTAACCACAAACACTATTTTTGATTGAGTGTTCATACGCTTATGCGAGAACACTAAATCAAGCATAGATCAACATTTGACCGTTGGTTTTGTATGAGAATCAAAACCTATGTTTGTAAACACGTTAAGATCATAAAACCACTTACAAATAGATGATCCAAAACACGATTTGTAGAAGGATTTTTAGGCGAGGATTTTAGTTGGTCGGAGAAATAAATGTGAAGTAAATGAGTTAGGTGGAGAGTTTTGTATAAAACAACTTTAAGGTTATGACAGCTTTTGGTCCCTCCACCTTTTCCTTTTTCATACAAAGCCATTTAACTTCCATTTTGGTTACCAAACAAAGGTTTTAAGAAAGAAACTTGACGACACTCCCCCCGACTTCTAGAAAATAATGAAAGGTTATTAATTTTAGTCCGAGGAGTGTCATTGTACCGTAAAATTTACCACCATTTGTTAAAAGAAAACAATCGAGATATGATAACATGCAAGTACACGATGTTTTGAAACAAGTTAAGAAATTTTTCCCTCAACACTTGATCGGAAAAAATACTGAATTTTGAAAGATTAAAGTGTTGAAGGAAGAAATGTACTTGCTATGTTGAAAGAAAATATATTAGAGAATATTTTTGTTGTTTTATCGATTTTATATTTTTGTATTTTGTTTTTGAAAATTTATTTACAAAAGAGAGTTTTGGTGTTTGATGTGTTTTTAAGACTTTTAAGAGGTCATCCAATTCCTCTTGAAGTAAACACCTCATACCAATCCGTGGACCAACTCATTAAATCTAGCGAGGCAAGGCTTGGTGAGCGATCCGCCAATTGGTATTCAAGACTCACAAAGTATAATTCAACTGCACTCGCTCCACGTGGTCCTTGATGAAATGATAGCGAAGATCGATGTGCTTTGATTTCAGTGTCGAACCGAGTTGCACGAGATCGCAATGGCACTGATTGTCGCAAAGACATCGGATTCACACAACACGTAACCATAGTCTTTGAGTTGTGTTCTCATCCGATGACTTGAGCACAACATGCGACATTGCTACATATTTCGCTTCGGTTGATGACATGATGTATAATCCTCGCTTTGATTGCCAAGACACCGCTTATCACCTAGAAATTGTAGAGCTCTCAAGTACTTTTCCTTGAGTCTAAGCATCCCGCGTGATCGCCGTCGAAATAGCGATTAGTTCAAAACCGTAATCCTTTGGATACCGATCCCCGTTAATGGTTCCTTGATGTATCTGAGGATTCTTTAGCCTCGAGAGGCGGGTTTCGCTTGGTCGCGATCGATAACGGAGCATAGATAAACCAAAGATAATATCAGTCCTGCTAGTTGTTAGATACATGAGAGACCCAATAATACTTGTATTTGGTAGGGTTAACTAATTTCCCATGTAAATCAAGCTCTAGCTTCTTGGTATGAGTCATTGGTGTGGCATAAGTATCACAGTTTTCATTCCAAATTTGTTTAACAATTCAAGGGCATATATGGACCTGCTCAAGAAAATACCACGGGTGATTGATGAACTTGCAATCCTAGAAAGAATGTAAGTTCACCCATCATGGACATTTCAAAATTTTTCTTCATTAGTTTTGCAAAAGCGCTTTGAAAACTTTTTATGTAGACCCAAAATGATGTCATCCACGAATTTGATCAATTAAGATATGTGCCCCGTGATATTGTATAAAAAGAGTTGGGTCAACCAACCTTTGGTGAAATTATTAGCAATGAGGAAAGATGATAGCTTATCGCACTCATGCCCGAGGGCTTGTTCGAGACCATAAAGAGCTTTGTTCATTTTGTAGACATGGTTCGGCACTCGATCAACGAATCCTTTTCGTTGGTCGACATAAACCGCTTTTCGCTGTCCGCTGAGAAACGCAGCTTTGACATCCATTTGAAAGACCGTCATATTCATATGAGCCGCGAACGCGAGAAATATCCGAATGACCTCAAGACGAGCAACCGGAGCAAAAGATTCTACAAAGTCTATTCCTTCTTCCCGACGATAAGCCTTAGCAACTAGACGGACTTGTTTCGATGACGCCCTTCAAAGATCCAATTTGTTTTTCCAAACCATTTAAGACCAATGACGAGACCCTCGCTGGTCTTTCAACCAGGCCCCATACTTCAAGACATTTGAATTGGTTGAGTTCTTCCGCATGGATTCAATCCAGCTGTCTTTTGTCATCACGCCTTTAATGTTTTTAGGCTTAGATTGCGTGCATGTCGAGTGTATAAATGCAATGTTCACCATCTCGTGTGAAGACGTTGTCTCGTGAACGACCGGTTGATTCTGGCTGCCAATAATGTTAGCCGAGGATGGTCTTTTGTCCATCTATGTGCAGGGTTGATGTTGTGATACATTGTGCAGATTCGAGGATTCAAATGGTTTGTTGAAGATTCCGCGACATCCGGTGCATCGCCTCATTAGCAAACGGGTTAAAGAACGATTGGATCAAAATCTACAGTGGGGTACTATCGTAATATCATTAGTGGTTCATCATTGTTGGAAGCAAGGTGTTCAATCTGTGTTTGAGTCAACGGTGTAGGTGCATCTTCAAAAGAGTTGTTGTAGCAGTGTATCGTATAGGAATATTATCGTGTTGTGCAATGGAAATAAATGGATACACCGAGCACGCTCATCAATATCGCCACCGAATGTAGGAGCAAATAACCTTCCATTTGTTGACGAAAGTGAGCTGGGGCTTTGTTTCGATGATGGGGTTTGAGGAAGTTTAAACGGTTGTTACCGAGTTCTAAGTCATATACTCGTAGCCATTTCCGTGAGTTCATCAAATGAGCATGAATCGCTTCCATTACTCCTCCTTAGTCTCGACGATTCCGCATTCGGAAACCTTTAGAATTGTCACAAGATCCAATAAAGACCTAATATCGCTTTGGCTTTGAGCTTTCAAAATCATCACGATCATTATTCGGATAGCAAACGGATCCAAATATATGAAAGTGTTTGAGATTCGGTTTATAGTTGTGGACAAGCTCGAAAGGTGTTTTGTTGTATGCTTTGTGATCATAGAACGTTTTGAGTATAGCATGCAAGAGATACGCCTTCGCCCACAAGTAACTGGAAGTTTAGCATTGATTAACATTGTTCTGCAGCCCACTAACGCTCGGTTTCGCTTTCAACAACTCCGCTTTGTTCGTGTACGGCAATAGATGTTTGATGTCAATTCACTTTCTCATAGAATTCACGAAGGGTTTTGTTAACAAATTCGGCTTTTGTCTGCTCGATTAGTCCGACGGTGTCATGAGTCGAACTCAGATTTTCGTGAGAAAGGTGATGATCATTTGTGAGCTTGGTCTTTGCTTCAAGAAAGTAGACCCAAGTCCATCGTGAGTAGTCATCAACAATTACTAAGATGTAGCGCTTGCCATTGATCGCTTGCACACGCATTCGGGCCACACAAACCATGTGAAGCGTGAAGCACATGCCGAGAGTCGTGTTCCACCTTTGAAGGAAAATGAGCACGAGTGCTTTTCCCTTGTTCACAAGTCGAGAAATGGTGATCTTTTGAATACCGGAATCGTGGAGTCCTTCAACTAGTTTGTGTCGAGCAAGGTTGGTGATGGTTTGAAAGTTTAGATGTGAGACGACGACGTGCCATAGCCGTGATTTTGTTGATGTTGCCTTTGAAAGTAAGCATACGGGAGATGAAGCAACCATGTCTTGCATAGAGATAGTGTAGACTAGAATTACGCGAGCCGCACATAAGGTCATTTCCTTGTAGATCACGAATGAAACAAGTTTTCTCCCCGAAAGCAACCTCCAAATCTCCATCACAAAATTGACCCATCGAAACAGACAGACCGAGGCCTTCCACATAGTAAAACCTCGCCGATTTCGATGTTCCCATTGACATAATCTCCAGAGTCCATGATAGTCGCAAAGTGATCATTCCCGAACCCGACAAAGGCAATGAACTTTGCAATAAAGTTTGATAATGCTTTAAGGTTGCTCGTCATGTGCTCGGGAACATCCGCTATCAACAACTAGAGAATGATCAGACACCGTGATTACACACGTATGACATGTATGGAATAGAAGTAGATGTGGAACCCGAAATGTTAGAGGGTTCCAAGGCGTATATTAGACATACACATTAATAATTTTAGGCATCCATTTAAATCCTAGTGTGTTATATATCCATTTCGCCATCTATAACTACTCTTGCTTTAGTCTTAGTGAATGCACTAGGTGGTACTACATTCTTAGGAGGTGAAACCGAGCTACAGTGACAACAATGTTTGCCTTAGAATCTAAAGAAGGCGGTCTACCAAGCACGTACTTAGAATGATTAGCGGCCTAGAGGTATTCCGATTCTTAGGATTCCGTAATCGAGATTATAGCTTTAGCAACACATTTGTCATGACAATCGAATTCATACTTTTACGACAAATAACATAAGGTGCATCGATCAATATCAAAAGTACTTAACGGTTTAGCATTCGTTACATCACTATTTCTATTACATTTGCCAAACGCAACATCTATAGTGGAAGCAACGTGAGTCTTATTCATAGTCCTAGGGTGTTCTTCTACTTTAGCATTCCTTATTGATCTTTTCTTAGGTCGCAACTTCCTATTCTTCGATTGAGTGCTCCTAGGTCCGTGAAGTGCGGACGCTTTGAAAAGACGCAACTATTCCTGCTTCAAGAGAGGGAAACACGTTAGCAACTTGTGATTTGGCAAGAGGGATTCTAGGTTCACGATTACTAAGTGTGACTGTGCTATTCTCTTAATCACGGTAGGCGGAAGTTGTTCATACTTTCCTAACATTTTCTTAACTTAGAGATAGTGTGAATCAAATCTTGATTTTCGTAACCTAATATTACCAAAGAAATTCATGACTTCTAGTGTGAGCAAGATAGTGATCAAGTTCGTTTGATGCTTCATGACTAGTCTTATTGAGTAAATCAAATATGACACCATATTCCTGCTTAACTTTTACAAGTTCTTGTTCATATTTAGAAATTTGACTTTTCAAAGACACTTTTGATCATCCAGCTGCTCAATTTTAGGATCGTAAGATTTTACACTCAACCGAGCGATTTTCTTTTGAAAACCAAGTTGATGATTGTGAATATCGTTTTCACACCAATGAAGACGACGCTTGGCATTGTAAATTTCGTTGAGTAATCGCTTATTTTCAGCTTTTAAAGACTCGATCCAAGCACATTATCGGTGTTCTCAACACATACAACATTTTCAACAATATCAGCAGAGATATAATCGATGCATATGGCAAAGAAAGAAACAACACAAAGATTATGGACATCAAAGATGATAAGGTCTTCCAAGAGTCGATCAACATCTTTTCTCAAAAGTTTCTTTTTACGCTTAGTATTAGAAATAGATGTTTCGTCTCAAAACGACCTTCATAGTTCCAAGTTCCTTATGAAAATCCTGCTCCGTGCTAATGCACAACTTTTCAAGTTTTTAACATTAGGTAAAAGATTTTTCCAAAATGTCTCTTTGTTCTCGCACCAGAGGCCATTGAAAATGTTCAATTTTGATTTCGTAACGATATTCTATCTCATGTTGTAAAATTTTGAGGTCACCATGAAAATGTCAAAATATCAAGAATATTTCGATTTTCGTGTTTTGAGTTTACTTCACTAATTCAAGGTAAAGGACCATAAGTTTGTGCATAACTGCTTTGGGATTAACATTAGAAGACCTGTGTGTTTTTGATGATAACCCTTGGTGTGTTAGAAGAACCGCTGGTGTGATTGAAAGTGACCGCTTTTTATAATTAAAAGGTTTGTTGTAAACAACGTTTTTAATTTTGATCGACTCGCCTTCGCGATCTAATTCCTCTTGACGATGATATTCAACAACACCATAACAAGATTATCAATTTTGTATTCTCGTGACCGGAAACTTCGTGAGTTGGTTTGAATGTTTTTAGTGAAAGCTTTGGTTTGTAATCGCCTAGATTTTTTCCATATCCTTTTGGATTGGGTTTTAAGGTAAACTTTTCAATAGTCATCATCGATTCACCATGTTTGTAAACAATGCTTTAAACTCTTTAAGTTTGTTTTGCAAGTCGATAATTTCTTCAAGAAGGTCATCTACCCGATTCGTTGAATGCTTTTTGTATGCGGAGAACTGCTTTTGACAAGTTAACAACTCAAATTTTAGCTTTTTGATTTTCCAAGGTGAGAGCGTTAATTGCTTTTATGTTCATGTTTCGCTTGTTCTAATTCGAGACAACAAAGCATTCTTCAAGCGGCTAGATCACGATCTGCTTTTCTAAGTATTTTCGCTTTTGATGAGATTTTGCAAAGCGGCTTCAAAACCTTTTTCACGGTTTTCTTGAGTTTTGAAAAAGTTGAGTTGCATTTGTAAGCATTCAAAATCCTTGGTTAGCAAGGCATTTTTACTTTTTAAGATCCGATTTAATGCAATACATTCAAGAATTTGGGATTGTTGGTCTTTAAGCAATGTAACAAGATTCGGATGAGGCAAAGGTTCACCGTGTTCAACTCGAGTCACAACATGATCATTATTTAGATCCTCAAGTATAACCACCGAGTCAATTTGATTATCAAGGGAAACTATAAGGTCATCTTGATCGTCAAATGTAACTACGGGTCTATTTGAAAATCGTAATGAGATGTAGATGACTCATTTTGAACATTCTCGAGCCTTGCCGGATTCGTGATATTGGCGTAGATATTAGTTCGATATGATGATGGTTTGTTCTGCACGAGAGATGCCATCGGTGTCACACACTGGGCCTATTTCACTCATGTAACTCTTGCATATTAGCCATCAACATAACAACCTGATTGGCTCGCAAGTCCTCCATATCATCATCTCGAGTCAGATCCGCCATAAAGCTCGTTTTGTTTGTGAGAGAACCACCGCCTTCATCCTTAAGAGCCAAAAGTAAAGCTTCTTTGAAATAAGCACGCCCCTAGTCCCTCGGCTTTGGGCATGCATTAGCTAGGTGTCCCTTCTCATTGCAGCTTGTAGCATCTAAGACCATTTAACCGATTCGAGCATTTCCATGTTCCACCACTTGAGCTCATTGTTATTCCTACCCACAAGATTAAACCCTTGACCACCGCCTATCCGACGACCATAATCACGATTCTCGAACTTCAACACGTCCATTGTTCACAATAGCTTGAGTCCGTGTGTTAGATGAGGAACGAATACGATTGTTGGATTTGTTGGTGTAACGGCCAAAAGCATTAGCAATCATAACAAACTTGTTGCAATGCTTCGAACGGATCGATTTCAAGAGCTTCAACCGACATATGCTCGAGCATTGTTGTTGTTGTATGGAACCAATTGATTTTGTTGAGGTTGTTGTGGAAGGTGTGGTTGAAGCGTTGGTTGAGTTGCTAGTTAGAGAGGATAATTGCTGAGCATACAAGGCAAGTTGTTGATTTTCCGGATGCGACTGCTTAGCAATTTGAGCACGGAGAATCCTTTCCCGATCAACTTCCTTTTCATGAGGCTTCAAGTAATCGTACAACAATCCATATGTAGAATGATGCATATTCTTCGCTTGACGGAGAAAAATGACATACTTCTCCCATTCGTGACCAAGACTACTCAGAACTTAGTATTCACCGCAATTCTTGGCATGATGATGTTGTGTTTATCCAAATCATTGATGATGTCTCGAAAACGATGATGATAGGACTCTAGTGTCTCTCCGTGTTCAATCATGAAGTGTTCATAAGCCAAGTAGATTTTGGATTCCAAATCCTCCCGATTGAGTACCGATCCTTCCATAAGAAGACGAATATGATCCCACATTTTCGTGCGCGTGCTTTTGAGCATCAACACTACGAAGAATTGGGTTTGGTAATCCTAAAGGATATATTCCATTGCAAGTTCATCTCCGCTTATAGTGGAGAAGTTCTTGAGCATTCAAGTCTGTAACGAGCAATGTTTGTTTGTTCATCTCTTGGTGGAATAGCAGGGATCTCCGCACAATGACAAGAGCATCTCAAATGGACCTTCCAAGATAACCTTCTTTAAGAACTTTCCATGTGGCTTCTTCGTGATCACAAAACCTAAAGAACCTTATCACCCATTGATCGTAGTTTTCGGAGTGAGCATTGGAGGTCCGCAAGTGATCCAAATTTCATGAATTGATTGTTGGTCGCTTAAAGCTTCACACATCTGCAAACCAAGTGGGTTCCTTCATAGTGTTCCTTGATGGATGTTGATTGAAATCGTTTGTGTAGGGTTGAACTTGAAGGCTTGGTGGTGTTTGAACCATTTGTGGTGGTGGATTTGCACCAATTTGTGGATTATGTTGTTGATTAAATTGTTGTTGATAAATTGCTTGTTGTTGATTCCATTGTTGATGTTGTGGAGTTAATTGTTGTTGTTGTTGATGATTATAAGTGTGAGGAAATAGTTAGAGTATGGTGGTTGAGACATGTTGATAAACTTGTAGTAAAATGGATCTTTGTAGTCGAATGAACTTTTGTTGATGAAGTGTCCTTAGGCGAGAAAAGACAAGAAACCAAGTAGCACTTATGCGAAAAACACCAAAGTTACGCTCATCAATAAAGAGACGTTACGCGTAGAGGATTTAGCTTACGCGTAAGTAGGGAAAAGCACTAAAGTTAGCGAGAAAGTTAGCGAGGATTTTCTTATGCGTAAGACTAGGCTTAGGCGAGGGAAAATCTTAGGCGTAGGATTTCACGCCGTAAGCTTATGCTTATGTAATTTTAGGGTTTTTGCCCAAATGATCTTTACACTATCACAAAGGCAAGAGATATCCAAAGTCCACGTATTTTCGCATTATCCAAGTAAGAAAACACGGAATAAACCACGAAAATGAAGATCAAACCAAGGAGGCACTTACGCCGTAGTTTTAGGGTTTTACTACGTAGAAATGCTCAAAATTATGATTCTCGTCCAAAAGTGTTTCTAAACCAGTTTTTGTGTGATAAAATAGCTTCAATAACACCAAAATACACAAAAGTGTGAAACTTGATGAACCAAAGCCTCTAAAAACAGCTATTTAGTAGGATGAAACCCTCGCTCAAAACACGGTCAACAACAACTATCCACGATAAAGTTTGAAAATTTTGCCAAAAACAAGTATTTTAACACCTTAAAACGTTGAAAGTACAAGAATCTTGGATTAAAAGTGTAAAAACAAGTTTTAAGTTAACCAAAGTATCAAATGTGCGTTTTAGGTGTAGGACCGAACCCACTTCAAAAACAAACACGATTCACCCAACTAGTAGGCGATTGATACCATCGTTAGGTCACTAGTTTTACAAACACAAGTAATATAGAAAGAGATAAGGCGATTGAACAAGATCTAACACACACAAACAATAATAATATGGTTAGCATAAGGAGTATGAAAGAAAGAAAACTTGAACAACCAACCTTCAAATGAAGGTTTACATAAGGTATTTATAGGAGGAAAGATAGGCAACACTCCTAGTTTCCATCCTTTCTTAAATGGGCTTCGCCTAAGCTCACCTAAAACAATAATAAACTCAAAAGTTTGGTCCCCTTTTTCATGGGTCCATTAGTGTTAAACATTCCATTCATGTTAGACATGTATGGATAAGATGAGTATGCATTCAATGGAGCAAAGTTTTGAAAAGAAAAACCGTTTTGCATATTTGGGTTCCATCCCATTTGATGGTTACTTATTGGATAAGCGTTATTAGGTCTCCTAAATGAATTAGGTTTGAAAAGGATGGAGCTTTGTTTCTTTGAAAAGTAGGATTATATTTTGAGGTGGTTTTCTAGTGGTGATGTGAGTTGGTTTCTTCCTATTAATGATAACAAAATTAGTTCTAGATGAAGAAGCTACGTTATTGCTACTTTTGCTCAATGAGATCCACGGATCCTGTTTGTACACTAGCCGATTCACTTATGAAGGGATCTATGGGATCCGTCAATGATGGGTGGTTTTCTAGTGCTTTAACAAATTTTGTTTCTTTATTTTCACTAGTTGATGGATCAAGTTGTTGAATACCTAAACCTTTTTGGTTGTTCTGGGTTTTAACACTATCTAATATCGTATCTAAAGTGTCCGTACTCATTCTAGCAATTTTAGAATCTAGATGATCAACTAGTGTTTGAAGTTGAGCATAAAGTTCACATTACACTTGCTATTTTACCCTTTTCTAAACATTTTAGTGTTGCTTTTAATTCTATGACTTCTTTATCTAAACATTGGTTTGACTCTTTAAAAGCTTGTTTTTGTTAATTAGTTTTAAGCTAATATTGCATAGTTTGTCATATTCATTATGCAATGAGTCGTCATCAAGTGATGAGCTACTATAGTATTCGTGACATACCTCGTCATTTGCCATGAGACAAATTTCTTACGTCTTTCTCGTCGCTCATTCCCACGTGCGCTCACGAGCGCTTTTGATCATCCCGTTTGGGACACTTACTAATAAAGTGGTTAGGGTCACCACATTTAAAGCAAGTACAATCATCTTTTGGCTTCTACCGTCCTCTTTGCTTTTCCGAAATCATTTCTTATCGTCATACGGTTGTTTGGCGTATCTTCCCTTTCTTCTAAAGAACTTTTAAAGTCCTCTTTACGCCATAGCGTACTCCTCGTCGTCACTACTCGAGAGAGTTCTCTTCATCGCTTGAACCCTTTTTGCTTTAAGGGCAAGAGATTTGTGTTTCTCTTTTACCTTTGAGGCTTTGGTCTTTGGCAGAACAAGCTACAGACTTTTAGGTTCCTATGAGTTCATCGAGGTGAGGATTGTCAAATCTTTTGACTCTTCGATCGCCGTCACCTTGGATCTCCACCGATGGAAGTGCCTTAGATATCTCCTAACATGGTTACGGCTAGAAAAGATTCATCGAGTGCTTGTAAAGATGTAATAATAGTATTAAAGTTAGCAAAAGAATGATCTATAGTTTCCTCGTCCGATGTTGAAAATTGTTCATATTATTGAACAAATAAATCAATTTTATTATTTTTAACTTGTTGGTTGCCTTGATGAGTTACAACTAAAGAAGTCCAAATTTCTTTAGAGGTTTAAGCATAGAAATTCTTTCAATTCCTTTTGGGTAAACCATTATATAAAACCATTTTGCTTCACTATTTTTAGAAAGCTTTTCTTCATTTCATCATTTAGTTTATCATGAGTATGTTAACTAAATTCCTTTATCGTCTTTTGAGGTAGCCTCAAAGTCGCCTTTAACAATAATGTACCAAAGATCAATATCTTTAGATTTCATATGTTTGAATCTATTTTCCAATATATAAAACCATTAGTTTCAAGTAGTGGTGGTGGGTGCATAGATTTCCTTCCTTATAATTTTCGAACCCATAGTGATCGAAAAGTTTTTAAAATACAATTTTACTTTAAAACTTTTATAAACTTAGCTCGATACCAATTGTGAAAAACTAGAAGGGGTTGAATAGTTTTGCCGATTTTACGTTAGTTTCAATAACTTTAGATTCGTTAATATATGAGATCTTATGGATGTAGAAAGTATAGATCTAATGATAAAGCAAGTAAATAAAGTAAGCGAAGGGAAAGAAAAGACACAACCGATGTATAGTGGTTCGGCTATAAGGACACCTTCCTTGCTCTACTCCACTCCCCGAGTCACCTACTCGAGTTCAAGCACTATGTCAACAAACTCCTTCTTGGCGGAGAAGCCTTCACAACGTTTGATACGCTTACACAGGCGCATTCGGGGTCAAAGGAACTTCCTTTTCGTCGAGCAAGTTTTTCAACACCCTAGGCGATGAACCTAATCGTTGTAGTGTAGTATTAGGGTAAGCCGGGTATTGATATCATTCTCTGGGGAATAGGAATGCTAGTGAGAAGTTACTACGCTAAGGTTAAGGTTGAGGAAGATTATTTTTATCTTTTTATGTTTTTAGGAAATTGAAAAGTACGAATCTCGGGTATTGGATTTAGGGGTTGGTATTTCACCGATTACTCTACTATTATCTAATTATCTAAACTAAGGTGGTGGTAGTCTATGTCTAATTAATTGTGTGCTCGTATGATAGTTTAAAGATGTGTTTACTTACGTTTTACTACTCTTTAATTATCTCCTATTGATGGTTGAGTTGTCACGTCCTTATTCTTAGTTGCGTTGTGTGTCTAAAGTTGTAGGGTGTCGTTTCTCCCTAACTCTTTGAACTTACCAAAGGGTCTCGTCTACAAAACCCACTAGGATAATAAACTCTTACTCTAAGGCACTCTTTGGATGGTTTAGCTTACAACTACTCGGTAATTATATTCTAAGGTTCACAAAGATGAATCAAGCATTAAGTACACAATGAATGACCTATCGCATTACTAGATCATTAATCAACTAAGATAAGAAACAACCAATCAATATTTAATAATTAAGTTTCATATTCCCTAAGCAAACATACAAATAAATTAGTAGGGCATGGAGAACATGCAAGCATACACACAAATAATTAAAGACATAATGGAATTGATGAAGTAAATACTTATCTTGATGTAAGTTAGGGTTTGGAACCCTAAAATCTTGTACAAGACACCCTTGGTTCGGTTTAGGTTTTCACTCCAAGCAGACTCTCTAAAGCGAAAAATTGGATTCTATATATAATATTACATATGCGACGGCGTCACCTTATGTTTTGTGGCGCGTCGTGTCGCCCATTAGGGTTTCGTCTTGGCCACGTTAACCTTGCGACGGCGTCACCTTATGTCCGCGCCGCCCTCTTGACTTCGACGTCGTCGGGTTGCATCTAGGCCGTCTCGAGTAGCAACGCCTACTCTTTTAAAGCCCGGACGTCGTCACTTGAAAATAGAGTTTTTAGCTCTTTGTATCGTCACAAAATCCTCCGACGGCGCCGCATTAACACCGATGCCGTCGCCTTACATTTTCGGTGATTTGAGTGTCTCGATTCGACTTTGGCCATTTTCTTGATATTCACGCCTTTTCGTCCAAATAAGTGCCATTTCAGCATTTTGCCTTCAAGAGACCTAAAAGTGAAAAGGAACGATATTAAGCAATAACGGATACAAAGTGATCAAATAAGGCTTAAACGACCCTCAAAATGGTACCTTTTAAAACCTTATCAAATATCCCTACACTTGTTATTTGCTTGTCCTCAGCAAATGTGCTTTTAGCCAATTAATTTATAAGTTAGGGTCATGAAGCATTGATTTAAAGCGGTCCACAACACATATAAGCCCATAAAAGTCATAACAAGCACGGAATTACATACTAGCACCTCACATGGGGTGTTTGGATACTCACATCTCTCTCGGTGTATATATGAAATATAACAAATAGGAAATGGAAGATAAACACTCATTAACCGGTCCTAGTACATAGATTACCATAGGCTTGAGAATAGATCAAACCTCCATCGCTTTGGCGAAGCACCTAGGAAAGACTATCAAAGAGGTCTTTAAAGGGTTGTAATGTTAGGCTACGGTAGGGAAACAAGGGTTTGGTGGGATAGGCTTTTAGTGGTGGCAAGTCAAAAATCTCTATGTTAAATGCATACGAAGAATGGCGTTGCTAAGCCAAGACTCGACACTCTAAAACTCTAGGTAACGAAATAAACAAACATAAATTTAAAGGATAGATGTAGGATGGTAGCTGTTTTTTCTTTTTTTTTTTCATACACTTTTACTCTACCATCCTCTACGGTAACATCAAAATGATAGGGATTTATAGGCACATCCCTACACTTGAGTTTTATTACTCTAACACTAATTTGACTCGAATTGAAAGATCAAAATACTTGGGGTACATTATTACGCAAACAAAGGGAATTTGAATTTAACGCCCTTCCCGTCATTTCATAAACTTTGTTAGGTCACTAGTTTTACAAACACAAGCATATAAGAAAGAGATAAGGCGATTGAACAAGTAAAACACACACACACACGATATAAGTAATACGGTTTACGCGTAGAGTATGAATGAAAGAAAACTTGAACAACCAACCTCAAATGAGGGTTTACAAAAGTATTTATAGGAGGAAAGCTAGGCAACACTCCTAGTTTCCATCCTTTCTTTTATGGGCTTGGGCCTAAGCTCATGGCCTTCATAAGCTTAAGGCTAATAACAAACATAAAGGCCATAATAAAGCTAACTATTACATATTAATTACTAACACTTGATTATGGTTTAGGAGTGATTCCAACAATCTCCCTCAAGTGTTGGTGATAAGCAGTGAAGGCGTTGATGTAATAGTAGCTCGGACGTCTTCGACATTCTTCTTTCTTGTGAGAAGAATTGCCTTGATTTTAACAATCTCTCGGTGTAGAGAAATTGTCTTCTTTGAATGGTTATGCTTTGGCGTCATCTTTAACTTTGTTCTTTGATTATTGTTCTTTGTGGTGAAAGTGATAGTATGTTGTTGTCGCATCGATGCGCCTTTCAGTGCGCTTCACGCTTCAAAGGTCTCCACGTCATTCTTCAACATGCTCACACGTTCTATGACGTTGGAATTCAATCTTGATGAAGTTCTCTAAGTCTTTAACTTTGTAGATTCTTTGGTTTGACGAATAATCATTCGGCGGTTGTGTTGCTTTTGAATAGAACTTCCATTAGTGATGATGTTGGCGTGAGCATGAGAAGAATCAACACGATCATCCCGCTCCGAGCTTCCATAAGAAGAAAACATTTCAAGCGGTTAGTAATAGCGAGTTTAAGACTTACAAGTTTGAACTTCGAGTGTTAACGAGATAGTGTGAAAACACAACTCTAATTCTTACAAAGGCCGTTCTGAGCGAAGTCCCACAAGTGAGATAACACGATGAACCGAAGTACATCTATAGTTCGGATAGAGTTGAGGTACACCGTAGCATCACCTCACGATCAGACCGTTTGAGACACACTCCGCGTAATCCACGGGAGTTACCAAGTGACCTCTTTGCCGTGGTGCTTTGATGTTGACCCCGGCGGAGTTTCCATTCAATCACCGAGGATCATGATGTGAACCTCTCATAAATGTTCTCGACAGTTGCTAAGATCTCGTGAAGGACTCGATATGAACCATCGATAATCTTATTTGGTGATCGTCAAGTGATAAAATGTCAAATGTTCCTAAGAGATCTTTTGATGAATCTCATGGCTCTAGACTCAATAGTGCATTTTGGTTTTCTGGCGGAGACTAGGGAGGGTCTCCTTCTTCAATACGGTGATCTAAGAGAAAGCCAATAGTTTCGTAGGGTTCCCTGTGAGAATGAAACAAGCACATTGAGAGAAACTTGAGTGGCTAAGAAGGTTTAGTGCATGCGTCACCGGGTCCATGACGACTTTTAATCTTCAATATCGGTGTCACTAAGTGACAACCAAGAGTATATGAATTGAACCGGTGTCACGCCTAAGTTGAGTAATCTGGAGGCTATTTCTTTTCACCCTTTACTTTTCATTTCTTTTTGATTCTTGACTCCTTGCTTTCTCCGATTCTCATTTCTCCTTTTTACAATCATTCCTAAGGACTTCTAACACTAACTAATGGTAGTGTCCTTGGGTAGATCCCTCAAACTCTGGCGGATCATAGGACAGTTATTCCTAACCTTAGTCACCTTATAACTCCATGACTAACCTATGTTGCCATTAAAACCCATTGTTTGTGAAAAATCTCTCAAATGGTTTGTAAATGAAAACATGTTTGAACCACTGTGAGAGATAAGGTTTGCATAAATACTCCCCATCCACATGTGCTTAAGAGTTTTAATGGTTTTAAATGCACAAGTGAGGAAAGAGCCCGCACATTTTGAATTGATCCACCGGAGATAGACAATCCCATGAGACATGGTTACGTTGCATAGTTAAAGAGTTACATTGTCGACTTTTAGGTGACAACTAGCTCTAATAACTACCTTGAAGGTGTAGACAAACCTCGAAAGGTTGTCATACCGTCGAGTTCATGTCTACCAAGAGTTTCTCGAATGGTACTTTCTACTTGGACAAGTCCTTTGCGAGACACGTTTACTTCTCGAATGGTACTTTTACTTGGTTGATCTCTTTGAGATGAAGAGTCGATGATGAGGAGACATGAGGAGGCTAGGGGTCCTTAGGCGGTTCGAAGTTTCCTTACAGTGAGTGTGTGGGACTTTCCGAAGCAACTTGTCATAATCATCATCTTTATCTTTCTCGCACTTTCGGCCTGTGGTTCTCAAACTCATATTCGATAGTATCCTCCACAAGCTTTTGTTGTTGCGAAGAGTGGTGGCACGGATCCTTATCGGGTCGATTAACGCATCGGGATCACGGTGAGGAGTCAAGCGACACCACTTGATCCTCAGGGCCACCCATTTGGTCTTTGCAAATTCTTGACCTTTTGAAGGTGACTAACGAATTTAAACTTCTTCAGTAGGATTGATCCGGTTGCTCTTCTTCTTCTTGAGCTCTCATTATAGGGCACAAGTGCGAGTCTTCCCTTTTCCTTTATCGACTTGAGGACTTGGAGGTTTTGGTGCGGAAGGGTTGTCATCCTGCGGTTTGAGAGAATGTGTTCTCTTCATACGTGTCAGATACCTTGAGCTTTCGTCAAAAGCTTTCTTTGTGGTTCGGGATTGGGGATAGGGATGGGAGTAGCTTCCTTAGAGGAACAATCCTCTTTCTTGAAGGGTTCCTCTTGGGAATTTCCTTTGACTCTCGTACTTGCGGCACTTCCAACCTCGCCTCTTCGGTTCTCCGGTAGGTGTCCCGAAGCCTTTTCATCAAGATGGCCAACTTTGCCTTCTTTAACGGCTACCCGATACCTTTTATGCGTTTCCGACTTTTGATTTCCTCTGTAAGAAGGTGATCGGGCAACTTCGGACCTGTTTCTTCGTAGATGATTCTTTGATTCGACGGATAGTATGTGCTCAAATCAATATGTCATGATTATCTAGGTCATTGAGTCTCACGGGATATCGGGATGAAGTCCAAGAGCTCTCGGATCAACAGTTTGGTGTGTCGACAGAGGAATTTTGGAGCCAAGCTTCTTATGAAACATCATCATGTCTTCCCATGATGCTTCAATTATAATGTCCTTCTTGTTGATCAATGACCGAAAATTTGCGGTTCCATGAGCTTGGGATGCTCATAGCCCTGTCGCGACCGGAGACCGATTTCGTGATGATCATATAGAGTGTCCTCCATGGTTGAGGAATATTCTTGACTCCACGTGAGAGTGCTTAGTTTTGATTCCTACACTTCATCATAACCAATATCTATCAAGAATTGGGGCGATCTGTTGGTAGGGGTGGCAAAGAAGTCGGTTGGAGCGATTTACGGAATGATGAGAACGACTCGTAAGTCATCGGGAGTGATAGTGACTTGTTTGTGATTAAGAGTCACATTCACGGCATTTTGACCAATGATCCTGCATAGAATCCTATAATTGTTGAATGTAGACCTCGGGCTGTGGCGAGTGTAAGAGCATGTTACGTAGGGATGATTCACGAGAATATCCGCGCAATGAGACAAGAAGATTACGAGCATGTGAGGGTGTCAAAGTTAACCCTAAGGTTGTTCTTTCCAAGCTTTCTCGGATAACCCTCGGAAGATATCGCAACTATAAGAACATCCGATGCATCCACATTCATTTGTTCGACCATGTCGTGATCTCGAAATAACATTAGCCAAAAGAACCAACATATCGAAAGACATAATGTTAGTCAATGAGAAGGTCTTATTGTCTAGTTATTGAATGTACGATGATAATGATTATTCTGAGTCCTAAGTCACTTGTTTGTCCAATAGTCTAATGGCGCCGTGAAATGTTTCGTGAGTTAGTTAACTTTAAGTTTTAAAGTTTATGTTATCACTTATTGTTTACAACATATCAAGCGATTAAGTTTATTAGTGACATTATTGGATTCGTGATGATATGATTAGTTTATTAACAAGTTTGTACACGTAACAATTCATAATGAAGGTCAATCCGGGCTTAGCGTAGATTCGACAAAGTTAGCGTAAACAATAATGAGACACGGCGTGAGACGAAAGCTTACGCGTGGGATCCTAACTTCACGCGTAAGAAATGTTACTGGCGTGGGAAAGGGACCTTATCGCAGAGCTTCGGCGTAGGCGTATAAGGACCTTACGCGTAAGGCTTACTCGTAAGAGTAGACCTTATGCGTGGAGGTCCTTCACACGCATATCCTTCACGGGATACGCGTGGTCCCATTGTAGAACCTACGGCGTAATGGTTGTCGTGAATTATTCTTACGATAACTTGACTACGCGTAGGGTAATCCTTATGCGTAGAGTTGCAAATGACCTTGATTCTTATTATTAAGCGTAGCAAAGCACGAAATAAGTTCATCAAATCATCAAAGTTAACACAAAACATTATTTTATCAACAAGTTATGGCATGAACATTCATAACACGATTCTGGCGTAGAAAGTAAATCTTGTGAGTCAAAACTCTAAGGGTTAAGATTTACGCATATAATTTCTAGCCATAGGATTGCACCAAACTTTGGCCGGTAGTTCAAGAGTGTCGTGAGAGTCTTTAGACCAAGTATTAACATCTAGTTCATGATGAATCAAAATACCCAATTTTAGAACTTTAAACCCTAATTCCTAATTCGAATCAATTAGGGTTTCGGGTGGTTATAAGGCATGGATATCATCAATTCAACATCACATAAGCATAACACAACAATCTTTTGACCAAAACACTTCACATTCGAAAATACCCAAATCAACTCATAAACCCTAATCTTCAAAAACCATTAATTAGTGTTTACGGGTATGTTTAGGTGATGAAAAGTGTTTGTTGATGTAAAGAAACATTTTGACACAATATTTTTAACCACAAACACCCATTCTTGATTGAGTGTTCATACGCTTATCGTAGAACACTAAATCAAGCATAGATCAACATTTGACCGTTGGTTTTGTATGAGAATCGAAACCTATGTTTGTAAACACGTTAAGATCATAAAACCACTTACAAATAGATGATCCAAAACACGATTTGTAGAAGGATTTTAGGCGTAGGATTTTAGTTGGTTGGAGAAATAAATGTGAAGTAAATGAGTTAGGTGGAGAGTTTTGTATAAAACAACTTTAAGGTTATGACAGTTTTGGTCCCTCCACCTTTTCCTTTTTCATACAAAGCCATTTAACTTCCATTTTGGTTACCAAACAAAGGTTTTTAAGAAAGAAACTTGACGACACTCCCCCTCGACTCTAGAAAATAATGAAAGGTTATTAATTTTAGTCCGAGGAGTGTCATTGTACCAGAAAATTTACCACCATTTGTTAAAAGAAAACAACCGAGATATGATAACATGCAAGTACACAGATGTTTTGAAACAGTTAAGAAATTATTTCTCCCCCTCAACACTTGATCGGAAAAAATACTGAATTTTGAAAGATTAAAGTGTTGACGGAAGAAATGTACTTGCCATGTTGAAAGAAAAATATATTAGGAGAATATTTTGTTGTTTTATCGATTTTATATTTTGTATTTTGTTTTGAAAATTTATTTACAAAAGAGAGTTTTGGTGTTTGAGGTTTTTAAGGCTGTTTTAAGAGGTCATCCAATTCCTCTTGAGTCAAACACCTCATACCAATCCGTGGACCAACTCATTAAATCTAGCGGAGGCAAGGCTTTGGTGAGCGGATCCGCCAATTGGTATTCAGTACCAAAGTATAATTCAACGGTGCCACTGCTCCACGTGGTCCTTGATGAAATGATAGCGAAGATCGATGTGCTTTGATTTCGAGTCTTTGAGCCAGAGTTGCGAGATCGCAATGGCACTCCGATTGTCGCAGATACATCGAGGATTCATCAAATACGTAACCATAGTCTTTGAGTTGTGTTCTCATCCAGATGACTTGAGCACAACATGCGGACATTGCTACATATTACGCTTGGTTGATGATGATGTATAATCCCTTCTTTGATTGCCAAGACACCGGTTTATCACCTAGAAATTGTAGAGCTCACAAGTACTTTTCCTTGAGTCTAAGCATCCTGCGTGATCGTGTCTGAAAAGCGATTAGTTCAAAACCGAATCCTTTGGATACCGATCCCCAAGTTAATGGTTCCCTTGATGTATCGGAGGATTCTTTTAGCCTCGGAGAGGTGGGTTTCGATTGGTCGCGACGATAGCGGGAGCATAGATAAGCAGCAAAGATAATATCAGTGCGCTGGTTGTTAGATACATGAGAGACCCAATAATACTTCGGTATTTGGTAGGGTTAACTAATTTCCATGTAAATCGATCTAGCTTCTTGGTATGAGTCATTGGTGTGGCATAAGTATCACAGTTTTCATTCCAAATTTGTTTAACAATTCAAGGGCATATATGGATGGCTCAAGAAAATACCACGGGGTGATTGATGAACTTGCAATCCTAGAAAGAATGTAAGTTCACCCATCATGGACATTTCAAAATCTTTCTTCATTAGTTTTGCAAAAGCGCTTGAAAACTTTTATGTGTAGACCCAAAATGATGTCATCCACGTAAATTTGATCAATTAAGATATGTGCCCGTGATATTGTATAAAAGAGTTGGGTCAACCGAACCTTTGGTGAAATTATTAGCAATGAGGAAAGATGATAGCTTATCGTACCATGCCCGAGGGCTTGTTTGAGACCATAAAGAGCTTTGTTCATTTTGTAGACATGGTTGGGCACTCGGATCAACGAATCTTTCGGGTTGGTGACATAAACCGTTTCTTTCAGTTGTCCGTTGAGAAGCGGGTTTGACATCCATTTGAAAGACCGTCATATTCATATGAGCATAACGCGAGAAATATCGAACGACCTCAAGGCGAGCAACGGAGCAAAAGATTCTACAAAGTCTATTCCTTCTTCCCGACGATAAGCCTTAGCGAGGCGTGACTTGTTTGGATGGCGTTCCTTGACATCAATTTGTTTTCCAAATCCATTTAAGACCAATGGCGTAGACCCTGTTGGTCTTTCAACCAGTTCCATACTTCAAGACATTTGAATTGGTTGAGTTCTTCTGCATGGATTCAATCCGATTATCTTTTGTCATTACGTCTTTAATGTTTTTAGGCTTAGATTGGCGGAGCGGTGAGTGTATAGATGCAATGTTCACCATCTGTGTGAAGGCGTTGTCTCGTAACGATTGGTTGATTCGGGTTGCCAATAATATTAGCGGAGGATGGTCTTTTGTCCATCTATGTGTAGAGGTTGATGTTGGTATACATTGTGCGATTAAAGATTCAAATGGTTTGTTGAAGATTCGCGACATCAGTGCGGCGATCTCGAGAGCAAACGGGTTGAAGAACGCATTTGGATCAAAATCTGCGGTGGGGTACTTCATTCGAATATCATTAGTTGGTTCATCATTGTTGGAGCGGTGTGTTCAAGCTGTTGTGTTGGAGTCAATCGGTGTAGGTGCATCTTCAACGATGTTGTTGTAGCGGTGTATCGGTATAGGAATATTATCGGGTTGTCGTGAGCAGCGGATACACACGGAGCACGTTCATCAATATCGTCAACTGAGCGGAGGAGCAAATAACCTTTCCATTTGTTGTGAGAGTACAGGGGCTTTGTGCGGTGATGATGGGGTTGAGGAAGTTTAAGCGGTTGTTACCGAGTTCTAAGTGTTATACTCGAAGCCATTTCCGTGAGTTCATCAAATGAGCATGAATCGTTTCCATTACCTCCTTAGTTCGATGATTCCAGTTCGGAAACCTTTAGAATTGTCACAAGATCCAATAAAGACTCCAATATCGACTTTGGCTTTGAGCTTTCCAAAATCATCACGATCATTATTCGGATAGCAAAGCGGATCCAAATACATGAAAGTGTTTGAGATTCGGTTTATAGTTGTGGACAAGCTCGAAAGGTGTTTTGTTGTGGCGTTTTGTGATCATAGAACGGTTTTGAGTATAGCATGCGATGATCTGAACACGCCCATAAGTAATCTGGAAGTTTAGCATTGATTAACATTGTTCTTGCGCTTCCACTAACGTTCGGTTTAGTCTTTCAACAACTCCGTTTTGTTCGGTGTACGTCGTGCAATAGATGTTTGATCTTTGAATTCCACTTTCTCATAGAATTCACGAAGGGTTTTGTTAACAAATTCGGTTCTTTTATGCGTTACGATGAGCTCGACGGTGTTGCGGGTCGAACACTGTATTTTGTGAGAAAGGTGATGATCATTTGTGGAGCTTGGTCTTTGCTTCTAAGAAAGTAGACCCAAGTCCATCGTGAGTAGTCATCAACAATTAATAAGATGTAGCGTTTGCCATTGATCGTTTGCGCAGCGCATTGGGCCACACAAATCCATGTGAAGAAGGTGAAGCACATCTTTGAGTGTGTTCCACCTTTGAAGGAAAATGAGCACGAGTGCTTTTCCCTTGTTCACAGGGTGAGAAAGGTGATCTTTTGAATACGGAATCATGGGAGTCCTTGACTAGTTTGTGTCGAGCAAGGTTGGTGATGGTTTGAAAGTTTAGATGTGAGAGGCAGCGCTTGCCATAGCCGGATTTTGTAGATGTTGCCTTTGAAAGTAAGCGGATGGGAGGAAGCAACCATGTCTTGCATAGAGATAGTGTAGAGACTAAATTACGCGAGCCGGACATAAGGTCATTTCCTTGTAGATCACGAATGAAACAAGTTTTCTCCCGAAAGCAACCTCCAAATCTCCATCACAAAATTGACCCTTGAAAGCAGTTGTGACCGAGGCCTTCCATAGTAAAACCTGCTGATTTCGATGTTCCCATTGACATAATCTCCGTAGCCCATGATAGGCTGAAGTGATCGTTCCCGAACTGCGATTGCCAATGAACTTTGCGACAAAGTTTGATAACAGTTTAAGGTTGCTGTCGTGTGTCGGGAACATCCGCTATCAACAATCCGAGAATGATCAGATCACCTGCATTACACACGAGATGACACGAGATGGAATAGAAGTAGATGTGGAACCCGAAATGTTAGGGTTCCGAAGCGTGTATATTAGACATACACACATTAATAATTTTAGGCATCCATTTAAATCCTAGTGTGTTATATATCCATTTACGCCATCTATAACTACTCTTTGCTTTAGTCTTAGTGAATGCACTAGGTGGTACTACATTCTTGGGAGGTGAAACCGAGCTACAGTGACATCAATGTTTGCCTTAGAATCTAAAGAAGGCGGTCTACCAAGCACGGACTTAGAATGATTAGCGCCCTAGGTATTCCGATTCTTAGGATTCCGTGTCGAGATTATAGCTTTAGCAACACATTTGTCATGACAATCGAATTCATACTTTTACAACAAATAACATAAGGTGCATCGATGAATATCAAAAGTACTTAACGGTTTAGCATTCGTTACATTACTATTTCTATTACATTTGCCAAACGCAACATCTATAGTGGAAGCAACGTGAGTCTTATTCATAGTCCTAGGGTGTTCTTCTACTTTAGCATTCCTTATTGATCTTTTCTTAGGTCGCAACTTCCTATTCTTCGATTGAGTGCTCCTAGTGCGTGAAGTGCGGACGTTTGGAAAAACGCAACTATTCTGTTTGAGAGAGGGAAACACGTTAGCAACTTATGATTTGGCGGTAGGGATTCTAGGTTCACGATTACTAAGTGTGGTGGTGCTATTCTCTTAATCACGGTGGCGGAAGTTTTCATACTTTCCTAACATTTCTCTTAACTTAGAGATAGTGTGAATCAAATCTTGATTTCGAGCGAATATTACCGGCAAAATTCATGACTTTCTAGTGTGAGCAAGATAGTGATCAAGTTCGTTTGATGCTTCATGACGAGTCTTATTGAGTAAATCAAATATGACACCATATTCTGTTTCACTTTTACAAGTTCTTGTTCATATTTAGAAATTTGACTTTTCAAAGACACGTTTGATCATCCGGTTGCTCAATTTTAGGATCGAAGATTTTGCACTCAATCGAGCGATTTTCTTTTGAAAACTAAGTTGATGATTGTGAATATCTTTTCACACCAATGAAGGCGACGTTTTGCATTGTAAATTTCGTTGAGTAATCGTTTATTTTCGACTTTTAAAGACTCGATCTGAAGCACATTATCGGTGTTCTCCAGCAGTTACAACATTTTCAACAATATCGGCAGAGATATAATCGATGCATATGGCAAGGAATGAAACAACACGAGATTATGGAAATCGGAGATAAGGTCTTCCAAGAGTCGATCAACATCTTTTCTCAAAAGTTTCTTTTACGTTTAGTATTAGAAATAGATGTTTTGTTTTCTAAAACGACCTTCATAGTTCAAGTTCCTTATGAAAATCCGTTCCAAGCTAATGCACAACTTTTCAAGTTTTTATCATTAGGTAAAAGATTTTTCCGAAAAATTTCTCTTTGTTCTCGCGAGGCGATTGAAAGTGTTCAATTTTGATTTCGAGCGATATTCTATCTCATGTTGTAAAATTTTGAGGTCGACCATGAAAATGTCAAAATATCTAAGAATATTTCGATTTTCGGGTTTTGAGTTTACTTCACTAATTGAAGGTAAAGGACCATAAGTTTGTGCATAATCTGTTTTGGGATTAACATTAGAAGACTCGGTGTTTTATGATAACCCTTGGTGTGTTAGAAGAATCCGTTGGTGTGTGAAAGTGACGCGTTTTATAATTAAAGGTTTGTTATAAACAACATTTTTAATTTTGATCGACTCCGTCTTGCATCTAATTCCTCTTGACGATGATATTCAACAACACTCATATGATATTATCAATTTTGTATTTCACTTTGGAAACTTGTGAGTTGGTTTGAATGTTTTAGTGATAGCTTTGGTTTGTAATCGACTATATTTTTCCATATGCTTTTGGATTGGGTTTTAAGGTAAACTTTTCAATAGATGTTCTTGATTCACCATGTTTGTAAACAACAGTTTTAAACTCTTTAAGTTTGTTTTGTGCCGATAATTTCTTCAAGAAGGTCATCTACCCGATTCGTTGAATGCTTTTTATATCACGGAGCTGCTTTTGACAAGTTAACAACTCGACCTTAGCTTTTTGATTTTCAAGGTGAGGCGTTAATTTGCTTTTTATGTTCATGTTTCAGATTGTTCTAATTCGAGACAACAAAGCATTCTTGAGGTGGCTAGATCACGCATCTGTTCTCTAAATATTTTTCGCTTTGATGAGATTTTGCAAAGTAGCTTCAAAACCTTTTTCACGGTTTTCTTGAGTTTTGAAAAAGTTGAGTTGCATTTGTAAGCATTCAAAATCCTTGGTTAGCGATGCATTTTTACTTTTAAGATCGATTTAATGCAACACATTGACAATTTGGGATTGTTGGTCTTTAAATATGAGAACAAGATCCGGATGAGGCAAAGGTTCGCGTGTTCAACGTGAGTCACATCATGATCATTATTTAGATCCTCAAGTATGACCACGAGTCAATTTGATTATCAAGGAAACCATAAGGTCATCTTGATCGTCAAATGTAACTACGGGTCTATTTGAAATTCGTCGAATGAGATGTAGATGACTCATTTTGAACATTACGAGCATCACGGATTCGGATATTGGCGGAGATATTAGTTCGAGATATAATGATGGTTTGTTCGGTACACGAGACAAGCCATCGATGTCATCTCTGGGCATGTTTCACTCATGTGTAACTCTTGCATATTAGCCATCAACATAATAAATGCATTGGCTGCAAGTCCTCCATATCATCATCCGAGTCGCATACGCCATAAAGTTCGTTCTTTGTGCGTGAGAGACCCACCGACTTCATCCTTAAGAGCCAAAAGTAAAGCCTCTTTGAAATAAGCATCGCCCCTAGTCCTCGGCTTTAGGCATGCATTAGCAGTGTCCCTTCTCATTGCGGTTGTAGCATCTAAGACCATTTAACCGATTACGAGCATTTCCTGTTCCACCACTTGAGCTCTGTTGTTATTCCAACCCGACATTAAACCCTTGACCACCGCCCATCCGGCGATCATAATCACGATTACGAACTTCAAGGCGTCCATTGTTTACAATAGCTTGATTACGTGTGTTAGATGAGGAGCGAATACGATTGTTGGATTTGTTGGTGTAATGGCCAAAAGCATTAGCAATCATCACAAATCCTTGTTGCAATGCTCGAACGGATCGATTTCCTCGGTAGCTTCAACGACATATGCTTGAGCATTGTTGTTGTTGTATGGAACCAATTGATTTTGTTGAGGTTGTTCTTTGTGAAGGTGTGGTTGAAGCGGTTGGTTGAGTTCTTTGGTTGAGAGGATAATTGCATTGAGCATACAAGGAAAGTTGTTGATTTTCGGATGTGTTGTTTAGCAATTTGAGCACGGAGAATCCTTTCCGATCAACTTCCTTTTCATGAGGCTTCAAGTAATCGTACAACAATCCATATGTAGAATGATGCATATTCTTCGCAGCGGAGAAAAATGACATACTTCTCCCATTCGGGACCAAGACTACTCGGGAACTTAGTATTCACCGCAATTCTTGGCATGATGATGTTGTGTTTATCCAAATCATTGATGATGTCCGAAAAGCGATGATGATAGGACTCTAGTGTCTCTCGGTTCAATCATGAAGTGTTCATAAGCCAAGTAGATTTTGGATTCCAAATCCTCCGATTGAGTCTTGATCCTTCCATAAGAAGACGAATATGATCCCACATTTTACGTGGGTCTTTTGAGCATCAACACTACGAAGAATTGGGTTTGGTAATCCTAAAGGATATATTCCATTGCAAGTTCATCCGCTTCATAGTGGAGAAGTTCTTGAGCATTCAAGTGCATGTGATAGCAATGTTTGTTTGTTCATCTCTTGGTGGAATAGCGATAGGATCTCCGGGTACAATGACGATGAGGCATCTCAAATGGACCTTCCAAGATAACCTTCTTTAAGAACTTTCCATGTGGCTTCTTGGATCACAAAACCTAAAGAACCTTATCACCCATTGATCGTAGTTTCGGAGTGAGCATTGGAGGTCTATCAAGTGATCCGACTTCATGAGTTGATTGTTGGTCGCTTAAAGCTTCACATCTTTGCAAACCAAGTGGGTTCCTTCATAGTGTTCCTTGATGGATGTTGATTGAAATCATTTGTGTAGGGTTGAACTTGAAGGCTTGGTGGTGTTTGAACCATTTGTGGTGGTGGAATTGCACCAATTTGTGGATTATGTTGTTGATTAAATTGTTGTTGATAAATAGCTTGTTGTTGATTCCATTGTTGATGTTGTGGAGTTAATTGTTGTTGTTGTTGATGATTATAAGTGTGAGGGAAATAGTTAGAGTATGGTGGTTGAGACATGTTGATAAACTTTGTAGTAAAATGGATCTTTGTAGTCGAATGAACCTTTGTTGATGAAGTGTCCTTAGGCGTGAAAGACAAGAACCAAGTAGCACTTATGCGTAAAAACACCAAAGTTACGCGTAACAATGAGAAGTTCTGCGCAGGATTTAGCTTCTGCTGAAGTAGGAAAAGCACTAAAATTAGGCGTAGACAAAAGTTAGGCGAGAAAGTTAGGCGAGGATTTTCTTATGCGTAAGTCTAGGCTTAGGCGTGGAAAAATCTTAGGCGTGGGATTTCTGGCGTAGCTTATCTTATGCGTAATTTTAGGGTTTTGCCCAAATGATCTTTACACTATCACGGTGCAAGAGATATCCAAAGTCGACGTATTTTCGGACTTATCCAAGTAAGAAAACACGGAATAAACCGGAAAATGAAGATCAAACCAAGGAAGCACTTACAGCGTAGTTTTAGGGTTTTACTACGCGTAGGAATGCTCAAAATTTTGATTCGTCCAAAAGTGTTTCTAAACCAGGTTTTGTGTGATAAAATAGCTTCAATAACACCAAAATACACAAAAGTGTGAAACTTGATGAACCAAAGCCTCTAAAAAGCATTCTGAGTAGGATAGAACCCTCGTTCAAAACTCGATCCAAAACAACTATCCACGCATAAAGTTTGAAACTTTTGCCAAAAACAAGTATTTTAACACCTCAAAACGTTGAAAGTACAAGAATCTTGGATTAAAAAGTGTAAAAACAAGTTTTAAGCGAACCAAAGTATAAAATGTGCGTTTTAGGCGTGGGACGAAACCACTTCAAAAACAAACTCGATTCACCCAACTAGTAGGCGATTGATACCTTTGTTAGGTCACTAGTTTTACAAACACAAGCATATAAGAAAGAGATAAGGCGATTGAACAAGTAAACAAACACACACACACACGATATAAATGTACGGTTTACAGTAGAGTATGAATGAAAGAAAACTTGAACAACCAACCCTCGAATGAGGGTTTACAAGAATATTTATAGGAGAAAGCTAGGCAACACTCTAGTTTCCATCCTTTCTTTTATGGGCTTGGGCCTAAGCTCATGGGCCTTCTACATAAGCTTAAGGCAAATAACAAACATAAAGGCCATAATAAAGCTAACTATTACATATTAATTACTAACACTTGATTATGGTTTAGGAGTGATTCCAACAAACTTTAACTTTTCCCATGAATCCCAATCGTCCCAAAACTGTATACAAAGGATATGACTCGACTTAGCAACTCATGCAAGTAACCAGATAATTGAACTAAGGGTTTAGGGTGATAACAAACATTTGCACTAAAAGTGAGTGCATAAGGGGTGAGCTAAGGCAATTTGGGTGTATATTTGGGGTGGGGTGTAAACAATGCTCTTCATTGATATTCGAAAACCGAAACATCACGAGAACCGCGAAAAGGATAGGCTCGAGGGGTTAACTAGGGGTATCGTGTACTAAAGATGAGTACAACGCAAAGGGTGTGGGGAATTACTCAACCGATGTGGAAGAAGTAATTATATTACGGGTATCAAACATGGGTTATCCTAATGCCTCTAATCATTTAGTTATTCCTAACTACACAAGTGTAGTCTCACTTGCGATCTCGGAATGCATTACAAAACAAATTCTAGAATCTAATATACTACGGTTCACACTCTAAGCATTGAAGATGAATGCTTTTAATTCCTACTAATCTAAGGCGATCCTCGCATTTGGGTGGAATTTGGGTGGTAAAGGGTTTTGTGCTAGTCATATAACTTCCTATCCGTGAGGCGCTTTTGTTAAGACTAATGGCCCACTCCTATATGTCATGAAAAATTTTAAATTTGGTGCCAAAATTACCCTAACCGACATTTTCTCATGGTTTATTACGCAAATGCAATTAGACAAAGCAAATAATCAAGGATAAGCATAGTTTCAAAGTTCCGTTTTATTTTCCTCCCTACACTTAAAATGAACATTGTCCCCAATGTTCCCCGAAAAGTATCAAAGTTATGATAAAGAGGGTAATCAAAAGCGAAAGAAACTAATACTCCGTGATTAGCTCGGTAGGATCCGTGTGTGAAGTAGTGGTTAAATCCTTTCAAGAAGAATTTATGCGTGAAAAGCTCCTCGATCTTATATAACTTCTTCTTGATAAATTAAACACGCACACTTGAAGAAAACAAAGCGAAACCTTAGCGTAAAATCGGCGGTAATAATATATATAAGACTCGATTTAAACTAGGATATAATGCTTGTGGAATGGATGTTTACGAATTTCTAAGAAAATTAAGACCTAGAAATTCCAAAAATTTATAAGTAGCTCGTAAAACGAGAAAAAGTGATCGATGTTTTACTCCTTCCGACGTCGAGTTGCAATCTGACGCCGTCGGTTATCCCGACAAAACTGCATTACGCCATTTTGTGAAAAAAATTACGGAAAATTTACATCTTTAGAATCGGAAAATTTACGCAAAACATCCATTATGACTCGATACAAGCATTTGACTCGAACAAACAAACATACATATCTTTTATTTAATTGTTATTCTCATGTTTACGTTTCTTTTGAAAACGTGTGTAATCCTCCTACACTTATCCCTTATGTAAAATACCTTTATATGCAATTAAGACAAGGTTAAAAACAAAATAAAGCATTTTACAAATTTAAACATGAGGATAAACAATTAATAAAAGATATATGACACTAACAAGCAAACAATTAAGCATGGGTTGCCTCCCATGAGCGCTTTTCTTTATTTAAGAGTCTTGTAGCTAGACTCGTAGTCGGTACCCTACGTTTTCTCATTACCGCCCTCTTCACCCTTTGTTTTCCTTCATCGAAAGGGTGTAGATGTTGTATGCTCACTGTGGATTCCTTGCCAATCTTTGTCAATTATGGCGGCGGTTTTATCTTTTAAATTGGTCTCCTTAAGCGTGAAAGGCCCAAACCATCTTGGTTTGTTTCTTCCTCGTAATGCCCTTATCCGAGATCTATACAAGAGCAATTTTTCTCCCTTTAGAAATTCCTTAGGGTCCTTTTGTACCTTAGGTATTGAGGTGGGATTGCTTCCAACTTTTATCGGGTTTCCAACGTCGCATGCAATCCTTGAACCATAAAGTCTCTAAGCCCTTTTCCCGTCATTCATCTTCTTCTTAACATTGTTGCTCGGGGCTTTTCGATTTCCACCCGTAATCATTTCCATGATCTTAAGAGGGTATCTTGGGATGATGGGTATCCTAGCGTACCCTTCCCGCTTTTGAGTATCATGATGCCTTCTTCGCATTTGATGGTTGCCTTGGCGGTGGCGAGCGGTGTCCCAAGAATGAGGGTGCGTTTTATCTTCCTCAACATCAATGATCACGAAATCCACGGATAAGCGATGTTAGCCACCTCAATTAGAACATCTCTGACGATTCCTACGGGGTGGACATAAGTATGATTAGCTAAGGAAAGTCTACGGTCGGTCTTGGTGGTTTCTCCTTAGTTAACTTATTATAGATTGATAATGGCATTATGTTACGATCCGCTCCGAGCGGTCTATCTTTTACTAGTCAACCACTTGTGAATGGTCAACCATAAAAGTCACACACTCGAGCAAGAATGCAATAAAGTCCGGAGGAGTTTAGTGTTTCCCGGTCGTTAAGTCCCAACGAGGTGTGGCGTAATACAACGAATCTATGATCGGGTGATATTGAAAAGGAAAGGGTTATGATTGATTACACTAAGGAAATTAAATCTAATAAAGACTTTGAAGTCATTTTAATTCTATATTTAAAATCGATTAACGTTTAAAACCTAAAGCGTGCGTTTAAATAAAATTACGTGGCGTATGAAATAAAACATGAAAATAAAGAAGTAAAATACCTACGGATATGGAAAATACAATCCTAAGAAACAATTAAACGATGCTAAATTACATCCTAGGGTGTTAAAATGCAAAAGCAAAACCGGAACTCATGAGCCCGAAAGTGAAAAAGATGAAATTTAAGTCCTATGAGTGCAAAACTAATTTTCCTACATTCTAAATGACTAAAAATAATTTTAGGAAAAAGCGGGTATTTTTAGACTATTATTTTATTTACTACAATTAAAAACGATTTTACACTAATTAATTAATTAAAAATACCAAACCAATTGGGAAAAATCTGGAAAAATCACTAAAAGTACTTTGAATGACGCTAATCCTAGGAAAATTAAAAGCAGTGATGGTTGCTTTGGAAAATAAGCTCAAAATAAGCCAAAATTGGCGATAAGCAAACCGACCAAATGTCTTTAAGTAATAAATGTTGCAAAACAAAACCAATAGAAGTCCCAGTAGCATGGCATCTGGTACTCACTAACACTCTCATAAAGGTGGGAGGTCTCGGGTTCGAGCCCTGCCTCCCCACCTTTTTGTTTATTTTTTTTTCTTGAATTTTTTATTGGAACTCGAAGTTGGGATTAAAGTGGTAACTTTTTTGTGAAAAACTTTTGTACGAGAAGCAAGGAATAAGCAATTGAGACTGCTTATTTGTAGCAGCAGACTTGGAAAAAAAAAAGAAACATAAGGGTATGTTTGGGACAGCGCAACCAAACACCCTTTTACTTGTTTTGGTCTAAAAAGCACATGTAAGCAATTGAAATAAACAATGTAAGGGATAAATAAGCAATAAAAAACTACATATAAGCACCAAATAAGCTAAAATGTAAACTAGCCTAATTCTAAATACATTAAAAGCATTAAATAAATCCTAGCTAAGTTGGAACAAAAACACGATAAGCACTAGAAACTAAATCAAGGCAACACAGTTATCTATGGACTACAATCTAACCAAAGAAACAAAAATCAAGTCATAACATTGAATGAATAAGCAAGAAAGCGAATCTGAAAGTGCTTACATGGGATGAGGCGATGGTGCGGGGAGGTTATCACAAAACCACTCACTTTAAACCATCCGTAGCTTATGTAAATGAATTTTCTAATTTTTTCCTTTGTGCAAACTTAAACCAACTATCTAACTTGTGATTTTAATTTTAAGAATTTTATAACCACTACAATTAACACTAAATGCTAAAGAAAAACTAGGAAAAAGCTGTTTTGAATACTTTTGACAAAATAAAAAAACTTGAAAACAAACTTTACTCTCCCAAAACTTAAAACTATGAATGATTTAAGTTCTAAAATAGTTGAGAAACATGATGAGACAAATTTGACTTAACCAAAACTACTAAAACTCCTATAACTTTGTAAATCAAACATACCTTAAGAGAACTAAATGAGATTTAACACGAAAACTTGAATAAGCGTAACTAGAACTAAATGGAAATGAATCACTAATCTAAATCTCAACTTGAAACAAATCAAACCAGATTTCACTCAAAGCGAAATTGACTTTACAAGTTTGACTAATTTTGACTTTTTGGGAAATTGAGCAATTAGACAGAAACTCTACCAATTTGCTTAAAACACTTTTAATTAAGTTAAAAGAAGCTTAATGAAGCATTTTAGCAGCTTAAAACTTAAGAACAAGCTACAATTGATTTTGGCGGGAAAACTAGAACAAGCAGAAAACTAACAGTTGATGATAAAGAACTTTGAAACTAAACTAGAATTAACTTGTACAAGACTTAGAACATGAAACCCAGAAAGATTTTTGCATTAAAATTAAAAACGATTACAAGTAAAAATAGAAAAAGGTCTAAAAACAGTGACACTTCATTTCTCTGTCTTCATTCCCATAAATAGTCATCCAGAAATCATCTCTCTTCATCCCTAGCCATTGGATGGCTTTAATTAATCCAAATCGTTGATTTCCATTTTTGGCGCCAAAACTATATTTGCCAGCTGGTCTGATGACTTGTGAAGGGTAAAGGGCATTAAATGCATTTTTGGTGTGTTGTGGAGGTCGAGTGATAAGGGTGGTGAATGTGAGCCGGAGGTGATGGGTGTTTGGGTTTTGCAGACATTTGGTGAAGAAGACAGGTTTTTTTGGAGGGAAAAGGTGGGGAGTTGACTGGTTGGTTGACCGGGGTGTATTATTAAGGTAGGGGGTTCAAGGTCCAAGGGGTCAAGTGGTATATTGGCAGGGGTTCAAGCAAGGGTCAAGGGTCAAGCTTTGAAATTAATACACAAGGACCAATCTTGTAATTTGGCGAACTTGAGGGAGCAAAGCGTAGCTTTCCCAAACTTATCAAAAGGCCAACCATGCCAAGTTTCATTAGTACAAGGACCATAAAGATATTTTTCCATTTTTAAACTTCCAAGGACTATTTTGCCAATTTTGAAACTTAAAGGACCAAACTTGTAAATTCTCCAAACTTTTACCCAAGGATCATTTTTGATAAATTTTGATTTTGAACGGACTTGGGTTGACTTTTATTCAAAACAAATACTCGGGGCCGATTTTGTCAAGATTTGAAAGTTGAGGACCGAAGCGCCAATTATGCAAACTCATTTCGATTTTCATCGATTTTAAACATTTTGCATCGCAACATATAAAATGCAATTTTGGATATTTTCGATATTTTGATGCATTTGGTGTGTTTTAAATGTTTTGCGATTCAGATTGACCAAAAATGATGAGTATTTACACTCATCAATCCCCACACTAAACTATTGCTAGTCCCTAGCAATCTTTTGAGAAAACTTAATGGATTTGAATCTCTTTACCAAAAGCCATTACTTACGGAGTAGCCAAATGTTTCGGTTCAAGTAAGAACCTTGGTACAACGATAACCAAATGATGTTGAGCAAATCACCGACTTTCAACGGTTTGATTTGTCTTTACCGAGCCGTTTGCTACGGATTAATAACTCTTAGATAAAATATCTTTGGTGGTGATTACCAATTATGGTTTTCAAGCGCCTTTACCACAAGCCATAAACTTGCGGGCTAGCCAACTCTTTACTAATTAAAGATATGGTGGTGAACACCATACAATTTGGGCAAATTGCAAGCCGTCAACGGATTTGAGATATCTTTACCAAGAGCCGTTTGCTCTGGATTAGCCAATCCTTTTCTTTGTTAGACATGGCGGATCGATATCGTAGTGAGTAAGTGCAAAACACTTACTCAAAAAAAAATTGGCCAAAATGGGGGCTGGGTGGTACAATTACATGATAAAATTCGTGAGAATTCCACCCACACTAGAAATGAATATTGCCTCAATATTCAAAGTACCTACTGTTATGCCGAAACATAGAACGTAAAGGAAATACTACGGCCATTATTTGGAAATTTTTTTTTTTTTTTTGATTTAGAAAACTTATATACAACAGTGAGGCAACTCCCCACACTAGGGTGGTACACGGGTGAAAACCCATGTTTAACTCTCATTTTTGATTACCGAAGTCGCTAGCTTGACTCGACCCAATTAATTTGTTCATGGGAAGCGGTGGAAGAACAATCTCCATCGGACTTTCATTCAAAATGTTTGTATAAACATTGAAGTACGTGAAAGTTCCACACCGATGAGATATACTGGATCCGGCTCACAAATAATAAATGAATATGTCGGGTCAAAGATAGTGTCTTCATTCGAAGGAGTGAAGATGAAGAGAAATCACAAGATATTTGAGGAAAGGAAGAAAGATTTTGATAACAATCAAGATCCATTCTTCATCCTCAAATGTGAACATATCGGGAGGAAGGGTGAGGTAGTATCATCAATAAGCAAACTCTTATGATAGAGTACACCTTCCTCCAAGCCAATATCATCCTCAAGATCAAAATAGAAATGATCATATTCGGAGGAGATATGTCATGAGAGAGTTCACGGAGAACTCTTCATGAAGAGAATCATTCACATGAAGTGAATTTGTGAACTCTTGTTCCATTGTGGGCTCATCACTATCCTCGTCAAAGATTGGATTGTTAGAAATCCAAGTGAATTGATTCAATTCAAATAGAGGATTGTTGAAAATAGCTTTGAATGTTTCGGAACAAAGTGATCAACATTCTCTATTGAATTGATTAGGGTGAGAAGTGAGTGAATGATCATTATAAGGGAGACTTTCAATTTCTCCTAGGTCGGCTTGAAATCAAAGAGACCGTCGTCACTTTCGATGAAAATGGGTGATGTGAGTGAGTTCATCGGTGAACTCCTCAAGAAGAGGGTCGAGCTGCGGAGTGATGTCTCAACATACTCGATGTTTCCATAAGAAGCATAATCGTCGCTATAATCGGAGAAAGTTTCAAAATGATCTTTTGAACACTCGAGAGGGAAAGAGAATCACACATATGATCGAAGTTCCTGTGACTCTCTCGGGATTGGGACAAGGTTCTCAACACTAGACTTTATGAATTCGTCCGATTCCTTTTCGTGAACAGTGTCAAGATGCTCGTCCCCATGTTTAGAGAGTGAGTGGGAGCTTGGTGTGATAGCAGTTGTTTGAGAATGAATCTCAACTTTGGGATATCAACCGACGAGGAGTTGAGAAATAATATTCTTAAAAGGAATACTCTCCTCGTCATCATCATACATAGTGCCTTAAGAAATTGGGAGCACGTAGATTTGCATGCTCTAGGACTAATAATTCTTCCCTAGATTTGCGAGCCTCTGGTTCTTGGCTAGAAATTCTCCCATGGTTTCTCACCACTCACTTGATTCTTAAAGTTTTGAATCATATCATCAAGTGTTTTCATTGCGGTTTCAAAATCTTGGGAAATTTCTTTACGTAACAGCTCGGTGGAGTTTGAACCGTATGGTCTTGTGGAGGTTGGAAATTGTCAAAACCGGAAGTATAGTAATTTTGATTCCACGGTTGACATTGAAAATTATCGTGAGGACCTCCACAATTCACAATGAGAAAGCTGCTGAGCACGGATTGGCGAATTATATGGATATTGGTCATAACCAAAGTTACGAGCATCACCGAAAAGCTGTTCATAGAGAAGCGTGTTTCGGATTGACACTCAAATCCTTGGTGAGGACCTCCACAAAATTCACAAGTGATTATGTTGATTATATGAAGATAAGTCGGTTGTGGTGGGTAATTGGAAAATTTGAGGGTCGTTAAATGAGTTGATTAGGATCATAATCAAATGAATTCCTCGAACCACAAAACAAACAACTCCCGTTCGAATATCATTACCACCTTGTACACGTACACGGCGACATGGTGAACCAAAAGAGGCTCACCACAACCGACACAAGGAATAAACGATTCCATTTGAGAGTTATGAGAAGGAATCGGTTCATTCAAAGAATCAACAAAACCAAGATGGTGATCCGAATGACTATCAAGTCTCGAAGAACATTTTGAAAAATCCGGAGGTGGGACAAGTGGTGTGCTCGAGAGCTAGAAATTTCCACCACTTCGTTATGGTCTCCGGTTACGGTTTTTGAAAGCGTGAAGTTTAGGCAAGTCATTCTTGCTAGTCACCGGTCTAAATTTCGCATGATTGCTTTTAACAGTAAATTGTGAAAGTTTAGGATCAATTTTAGGCGGCTTAGGAGCAATTGAGGGTTAGATCTTTGGATAACCATAGGTTGGACGTATTTAGCACTTCCATTATCGGAGGAAGTACCGGTCCTTTGTCACCCGGTTTCTCGTTCCATTTCCACGCAGAATTAATGGATCATCACGAACAACACGAATTCTTGACATTTGTGATAAAGTATGAAGTTTTCAAATTGTTCGAGAATTCGCCGTAGTCGAGAGATTCCATGAGAATAGAAGAAGTTAGAATCAAATGGATGGAGGTAAAGGGATAAAGAATCAAAAAGGGTAAGAGGGTAAAGATGAATATTTTGGTATTTTTAAAAACATGTTATAAAAACAAAGAATGAAAATATTTTTGAATTTTTGGATAAACATTTTGTAAAAATAAGAAAGAAAATCTTTTTGAGCTTTTGATTTTTAAGATGTTTTTAGATTTTTGGATTTTTATAAGAAAATATAAATATATATAGATGGTATGAACAAGGAGTGAATATAAAAATCACTAATCTGTTAAACGTAAGATTATTAGCACAGGTCCCCGGCAGCGGCGCCAAATTTTGATCCGCTCCGAACGGTCTATCTTTTATTAGTCAACCACTTGTGAATGGTCAACCATAAAAGTCACACATTTCGAGCGAGAATGCAATAAAGTCCGAGAGGAGTTTAGTGTTTCCCGGTCGTTAAGTCCCAACGAGGTGTGAAAGCGTAATACAACGAATGCGTGATCGGGTGATATTGAGCGACAAAGGGGTTATGATTGATTACACTAAGGAAATTAAATCTAATAAAGACTTTGAAGTCATTTTAATTCTATATTTAAAATCAATTAACGTTTAAAACCTAAAGCGTGCGTTTAAATAAAATTACGTGGCGTACAAAATAAAAGCGTGAAAATAAAGAAGTAAAATACCTACGGATATGGAAAATACAATCCTAAGAAACAATTAAACGATGCTAAATTACATCCTAGGGTGTTAAAATGCAAAAGCAGCAAAACCGGGAACTCACGAGCCCAGAAAGTGAAAAAGATGAAATTTAAGTCCTATGAGTGCAAAACTAATTTTCCTACATTCTAAATGACTAAAAATAATTTTAGGAAAAAGCGGGTATTTTTCGACTATTATTTTATTTACTACAATTAAAAGCGATTTGACACTAATTAAATAATTAAAAATACCAAACCAATTGGGAAAAACGGAAAAATCACTAAAAGTACTTTGAATGGCGCTAATCCTAGGAAAATTAAAAGCAGTGATGGTTGCTTTGGAAAATAAGCTCAAAATAAGCCAAAATTGGTGATAAGCAAAACCGACCAAATGTCTTTAAGTAATAAATGTTGCAGAACAAAACCAATAGAAGTCCCAGTGGCATGGCATACGGTATTCCACTAACACTCTCATAAAGGTGGGAGGTCTCGGGGTTCGAGCACTGCCTCCCCACCTTTGTTTATTTTTTCTTGAATTTTTATTGGAACTTCAAGTTGGGATTAAAGTGGTAACTTTTTGTGAAAAAATTTTATGCGAGAAGCAAGGAATAAGCAGTTGAGGCCGCTTATTTGTGTGACAGACTTGGAAAAAAAAGAAACATAAGGGTCTGTTTGGGACAGCGCAACCAAACACCCTTTTACTTGTTTTTGGTCTAAAAAGCACATGTAAGCAATTGAAATAAACAATGTAAGGGATAAATAAGCAATACAAAACTACATATAAGCACCAAATAAGCTAAAATGTAAACTAGCCTAATTCTAAATACATTAAAAGCATTAAATAAATCCTAGCTAAGTTGGAACAAAAACCTGATAAGCACTAGAAACTAAATCAAGGCAACACAGATTATCTATGGACTACAATCTAACCAAAGAAACAAAATCAAGTCATAACATTGAATGAATAAGCAAGAAAGCGAATCTGAAAGTGCTTACATGGGGATGAGGCGATGGTGCAGGGAGGTTATCACAAAACCACTCACTTTAAACCATCCGTAGCTTATGTAAATGAATTTTCTAATTTTTCCTTTTGTGAAAACTTAAACCAACTATCTAACTTGTGATTTTTAATTTTAAGAATTTTATAACCACTACAATTAACACTAAATGCTAAAGAAAAGCGGGAAAAAGCTGTTTTGAATACTTTTGACAAAATAAAAAAAAACTTGAAAACAAACTTTACTCTCCCAAAACTTAAAACTATGAATGATTTAAGTTCTAAAATAGTTGAGAAACATGATGAGACAAATTTGACTTAACCAAAACTACTAAAACTCCTATAACTTTGTAAATCCAAACATACCTTAAGAGAACTAAATGAGATTTAACACTGAAAACTTGAATAACTGTAACTAGAACTAAATGGAAATGAATCACTAATCTAAATCTCAACTTCAGAAACAAATCAAAACCAGATTTCACTCAAAACGAAATTGACTTTACAAGTTTGACTAATTTTGACTTTTTTGGGAAATTGAGCAATTAGACAGGAAACTCTACCAATTTGCTTAAAACACTTTTAATTAAGTTAAAAGAAGCAATGAAGCATTTTAGCGACTTAAAACTTAAGAACAAGCTACAATTGATTTTGGCGGAAAACTAGAACAAGCGGAAAACTAACAGTTGATGATAAAGAACTTTGAAACTAAACTAGAATTAACTTGTACAAGACTTAGAACATGAAACCCGTAAAGATTTTGCATTAAAATTAAAAACGATTACAAGTAAAAATAGAAAAGGTCTAAAAGCAGTGACACTTCATTTCTCATCTTCATTCCATAAATAGTCATCCGTAAATCATCTCTTCATCCCAGCCATTGGATGGCTTTAATTAATCAAACCGTTGATTTCCATTTTGGCGCCAAAACTATATTTGCGGTGGTGCGATGACTTGTGAAAGGGAAAGGGCATTAAATGCATTTTGGTGTGTTGTGGAGGTGGAGTGATAAGGGTGGTGAATGTGGTGGAGGTGATGGGTGTCCGGGTTTTGCAGACATTTGGTGAAGAAAGACAGTTTTTGGAGGGAAAAGGTGGGGAGTTGGTGGTTGGTTGGTAGGGTGTATTATTAAGGCGGGGGTTCAAGGTCCAAGGGTCAGTGGTATATTGGCGGGGTTCAAGCAAGGGTCAAGGGTCAAGCTTTGAAATTAATACACAAGGACCAATCTTGTAATTTGGCAGAACTTGAGGGAGCAAAACTATAGCTTTCCCAAACTTATCAAAAGGGCCAACCATGCCAAGTTTCATTAGTACAAGGACCATAAAAGATAATTTTCCATTTTTTAAACTTCCAAGGACTATTTTTGCCAATTTTGAAACTTGAAGGACCAAACTTGTAAATTCTCCAAACTTTTTACCCAAGAATCATTTTTGATAAATTTTGATTTTGGAAGGACTTGGGCTGACTTTTATTCCAAAACAAATACTCAAGGACTGATTTTGTCAAGATTTGAAAGTTGAGGGACTGAAGCGCCAATTATGCAAACTCATTTCGATTTTCATCGATTTTAAACATTTTGCATCGCAACATATAAAATGCAATTTTGGATATTTTCGGTATTTTGATGCATTTAAAGGTGTTTTAAATGTTTTGCGAGTTCATTTGACCAAAAATGATGAGTATTTACACACTCATCATGTTCACATCGGTCCCTTGATCGGCCAAGGCATTTATATTATCAATGTCACCGATGCTAAGCGGTATCACGAAATTCCACTGTGGTGTCTCGTTTTCTTGTTAACGGTTTTTATAACCAACTCATCTGAGAGGTTCCATAGGTAGGCGTCATATTCTTCTTAGTCATTTTCCTTCAAGAGCTTCCTAAGAACTTCATTGTACCTAAAGTTGTTTACTTGGTTTGCAATGGTTTTCTTGTTAATTTTGTGCTTAAGGTAGTACTCAATGGTCTCGGGTTCATCATTAGGCAGACTCCTCCTTCTTGCTTTCCTTAGTTTTCCACATCTCAACCTTGCATTCTCGGGCATAATGGAAGCGGCGTTAACAAATGAAGTGGGAGGAAATCGTTGCTTCTTACGAGCACCTTTTCGGGACCTTTGTTTTGGTAAATTCAATTACCAAATTCATCATTTCGATCATTTTGCTTGCATTTTCTCTCGCCTATAAACCTCCTCTTGAATCGGCTAATCTCTCCGTATGAGTGCCATGTACTCCTCATTTGATCCTTGAAGCTTGGTGAAAGTGGTATTGGGAAGTAGAGCAGGCACCTTCGGAACTTGGGTTTGCTCACGACTTGGGAACTCCGAAGAAGGTGTGGGGCGGTTGGTGGAGTTGGCGGTTGTGACTTCTTGAGGAATTTGTCGGGGCTCTTTACGCCTTTCCATAAGATAATCAATTCCTCTCTCAATGGCACTCAATTGCTCCTCGAGGGTATCGGAGGATTCGAAGGAGTTGATATGGCATTAACCACGTTAATCGGAGTTTGGAGATTCATTCCAATCTTCGTAGCTTTGATCGGCAAGCTCCTCTAGAATATCCTAAGATTTTCTGCGTTAAAGTCGCTAAGCCTTCCACCGGCGGCTCGATCAATGGATCGTCGAGTGATGAAATCGGTATGATCATAGAAGATTTGGATTTGAAGCCAAAGATCAATGCCATGGTGGGGGAGTCAACGGAGTAGTTCTTTGAATCGAGTCTACGCTTTGTAGAGACTCACCTTGGAGTTCTTTGAAGCGTCAAGATGTCTCTCCTAAGTTTGGTGGTTCTCCCGGTGGGAAAAATTGAGCAAGCGCGAGGTAAGATCATCCCAACTTGAGATGGAGCCATGGAAGTCGCTCGAGCCAATTACTAGCTTGGTCCCGTAGAGAATTGGAAGAGACGCAAGCGTGGTCTCCCAGTAGTAGCATCAAGGTCGATGGAATCGACAATTTTGAGGAAATCCCTCGAATCTTGATTTGGATCTTGAACGAAGTCCATGGAATACACATCCGTTTTGCACCAACCGGATGGTGTCGGATCGCGAGGCCGTGGGTTGGGCTTGGTCGGGAAGCTCAATGGTGTTCCTATAGCCTAAGTGGCTTGGTCTTGAGTACTACACCAAAGTACGGGCTCTTGGCGGGTCATTTGGTGGTGGGTTGATGAGTGGTGGTTGGTTATCATCTTCCATGATAAAAAGTGATGGGTGTTACGAACAAAGGTCACGAAGAAGGGGATAGACTAAGAGAAAGCTAAAAATGAGAAAAAATTTTACTTGATAGGAATCAAGCAAAGAACCTAAGCGAGGTGGACTACTAACTAGCTATTCTATTCCCGTGGCGTAAAAACTTGATACGCTTACGGCAGCGTTCGGGGTCAAAGGAACTTCCTTTTGTCGAGCAAGTTTTCAACACCCTAAGCGATGAACCTAATCATTGTAGTGTATTATTAGGGTAAGCCACGGGTATTGATATCGTTCTCTAGGGAATAGGAATGCTAGTGAGAAGTTACTACGCTAAGGTTAAGGTTGAGGAAGATTATTTATTATCTTTTTATGTTTTTAGGAAATTGAAAAGTCTGAATCTCGGGTATTGGATTTGGGGGTTGGTATTTCTACCGATTACGCTACTATTATCTAATTATCTAAACTAAGGTGGTGGTAGTCTATGTCTAATTAATTGTGTGCTCGTATGATAGTTTAAAGATGTGTTTACTTAGGTTTCTGACTCTTAATTATCTCCTATTGATGGTTGAGTTGTCACGTCCTTATTCTTAGTTGCGTTGTGTGTCTAAAGTTGTAGGGTATCGTTTCTCCCAACTCTTTGAACTTACCAAAGGGTCTCGTCTACAAAACCCACTAGGGATAATAAACTCTTACTCTAAGGCACTCTTTGGATGGTTTAGCTTACAACTACTCGGTAATTATATTCTAAGGTTCACAAAGATGAATCAAGCATTAAGTACACAACGAATGACCTATCGCATTACTAGATCATTAATCAACTAAGATAAGAAACGACCAATCAATATTTAATAATTAAGTTTCATATTCCTAAGCAAACACACAAATAAATTAATGGGACATGGAGAACATGCAAGCATACACACAAATAATTAAAGACATAATGGAATTGATGAAGTAAATACTTATCTTGATGTAAGTTAGGGTTTGGAACCTAAAATCTTGTACAAGACACCCTTGGTTCGGTTTAGGTTTTCACTCCAAGCAGACTCTCCTAAAAGCGAAAAATTTGGATTCTATATATAATATTACATATCGTGACGTCACCTTATGTTTTGTGGCCCGTCGTGTCGCAAATCATTAGGGTTTCGTCTTGGCGTTAACCTTGCGACGGCGTCACCTATGTCTGTGTGCGAGTCTCTTGACCGGCGTCGTGCGGGTTGCATCTAGGCCGTCACGAGTAGCAGCGGCCTACTCTTTTAAAGCCCGCGTCGTCTTGAAAATAGAGTTTTTAGCTCTTGTATCGTCATTAAAATCCTCCGACGATACATAATTAACACCGACGCCATCGCCTACATTTCGGTGATTTGAGTGTCTCGATTCGACTTTGGCCATTTTCTTCGTATATTCGCGCCTTTTCGTCCAAATAAGTGCCATTCCGACATTTTGCCTTCAAGAGACCTAAAAGTGAAAAGGAGCGATATTAAGCAATAACGGATACAAAGTGATCAAATAAGGGCTTAACGACCCTCAAAATGGTACCTTTTAAAACCTTATCAACGTTTCTTACACTTTTTTCCGGTACAAAGCTAGATACCAAGTCCGTAGCACGGTGGACCAAACCAACACAACTATTAAACAACAAATATGTGAAATATCAAATACAAGATCTTCGCTACAGAAATCTTACGGAGTGACAAATCAATCAAGGAACCCTAGCTTGGATGATTTGTAGAATGCTCGTAATCTCGCCTTAGAGAAGGACCTATATGAGGATCACAAATAGAAAGAAAGAAGAACAACTCTCTAGATCAAGTGATCTATATGTTAGAAGAGAATGAGAGTGTATGAGAGATTTAGTAAGAAGAGGGTGAGTTAGAATGAAGAAATGGCTCTCTATTTATAGGCAAAATTCTTCCTTGTTCCCGGATCCCGGATCCCTTCCACTGGGATCCTTCTAGTGTAATCCTAGGGATCGTGGAATGCTCCTCTTTGCCCATGGGTTTTTGGTTATGGGTCATGGGTTATGGGTTATGGGTTGGTCCATGGGTTTTCTTTAGATTCAATGTATCTAAGTATACATTGTATCTAGTCTACTTGGTATGGGTTATGATCCATGGGTTATGGTCCATGGGTTATGGTTTTACCATCTAATAAACTATTACAACAAATGCTTAATTACTACATTTTGTATTTAAATGGCTATATGTAAATGCTTTACAAAAGTGAAATGTATCCTTTTAATTATACTTAAGATAACATTATATTTGTTATCAACAAAACAAAGAGATGCAAAATATTAATAAACTTTTACGGTTTATTTGTATTATGAGAGACCATAGGCGAGGTATGTTGAGTTAGCTCGATATATTTGGACTTTTCGGTTTTAGAAGGCGATATTATAGGATTATCACCCAAACTGACCTACCATTGTGAGTCTATCTAGCTTGTTAAGGTTTAATAACCTCGGATAAATCCTAAGTTATTAACAAAGAAACACCGAGCAATCTTTATCAAGTCGCGAATTTACTTAACAAAGCTAAGAAGAATAACTTTTATTATAAACTCTAAATCGCTTATTATGAGATACTCTTAATCAACTCTAAGATAATCGAACTTTTCTCTAAAACACTAATTAGTAAACTCTAAAACTCTTTTGGAATCGTGCCTCTAATGCCAATCTAGGAGTCCTTTTATAGGCTCAAGGATATCCTAGTCGGTTTACAACTTGTATTCTTGTACGACAAGTAATCTAAACATAGAATACAATACTTTCCATAAACGAATATAACGAGTTCTTTGTTCTTGCGGTGCTTTGACTTCATAGTGCGATGCTGACTTTGTCTTTAGCGATGCTTTGACTCTATGACTTCTTCGATACTGCTGCGGTTCTGATACTTTCATATCTTGACACTTTCATATCCCAACAATCCTCCCTAACTTGAATTCTACTTGCTTGACTTCAAGTTCCTTTATGAATATGTCTTTAATAACTTCATCTTTTAAAAGCGGATTGTTTCTTAGTCTTTAGATTGTATCTCTGTAGTATATGTGCTTGTCAAAGTATCTTTTAAATTGTTCTTTTCTGTGACATCCAATGAAGCTCCATCTTTTCAACAACACAACAACATATGACAAATTGTACATTAATTCGGTTTAAGTTGCATACTATTCTTATCACTTCTAAGTGAATCATTGAAAATTTAATGGATTTAGATCTCTTTACCAAAGCCATTATCTCGGAGTAGCCAAATGTTTTGGTGTGTAAGACCATGGTACATTGATAACCATATGATTTTAGCAAACCACCGACTATCAACGATTTGATTTGTCTTTACCAAAAGATGTACCTTACGGACTAGTTAGTTCTTCTATCTAATGGTGAACTAATTACCAATAATGGTTTTCCACGACCTTTACCACAAGCCATTTTCTTGTGGGCTAGCCAACTCTTCACATTATCGATATGGTGAGTTGATTACCATCCAACTTATTAGCAAGTTGTCAACTAAAAGCGGTTTGATATATCTTTACGAGCCGTTTGCTCATGGATTAGTCAATCCTTTTGTAACCATGGTGGATTGATAACCTATTGATGTAATCATCACAAAACCATTTATGCAACCTTTATTTCAAAATATTTATTACTTAGCAAAGGTTTCTTCTAAAATTTATTTAACTGGTTTATTTCTACAAACAGTACTTTGATGAAAATCTTTGTCGATCACGATACTTTGAATAAAAATCTTGATTTATCAAAAAGTATTTATTCAAATAAAATTCATACCGGTTATTGATCATCTTCAACAATAGTAGTCCGGTTGATAAATAAGTTGATAACCATGCAAGCGGTTTCATTATCCTCTTCTACTTCCAATCCATGCTCTAGCATTCTTCTCATGAGCTCGATTGTGAGAGGTATCTTCTTCTGCAAACATATGTATCATTGTTCCATTTTCGACTCTAAAACATGAACTCCGGACTCTTCAAAGAATCTCCACAAACAATTTCGGCTTTCTTGATTTTTAGGGTTCTTCTTGGTAAGACCGCCTTTAGTGCGGTTGGTTGTCGAGGAATATTAATGGGTTACGTAACTACTTCATTCCATTCACAATTACATTCCATAGAGCATGGTGCGTAATGGCAATATCTTGCCTCATCTTCATGCACCGAGATCATATTCTCCTTCTTGATTATTGGAATTACGGTGAGGTGATTGAGGGTGGTGGAGCGACTTGATCGACATCTTGAATATTGTTGAAGTAGGATTTCTTCCTAGTCGAGTTTCCACACAAGCTCGATACCACTTGTTGGATCGATATACTTTAATCAAACTAACTTAACTAGCTTGTTAAGGTTTAATAACCTCGGATAAATCCTAAGTTATTAACAAAGAAACACTAAGCAATCTTTATCAAGTGCGGAATTTACTTAACAAAGCTAAGAAGAATAACTTTTATTATAAACTCTAAATCGCTTATTATGCGGATACTCTTATCAACTCTAAGATAATCGAACTTTTCTCTAAAACACTAATTCGTAAACTCTAAAACTCTTTTTGGAATCGTGCCTCTAATGCCAATCTAGGAGTCCTTTTATAGGCTCGAGGATATCCTAGTCGGTTTACAACTTGTATTCTTGTACGACAAGTAATCTAAACATAGAATACAATACTTTCCATAAACGAATATAGCAGTTCTTTGTTCTTGCAGTACTTTGACTTCATAGTGCGATACTTTGACTTTGTCTTTAGCAGTGCTTTGACTCTTTGACTTCTTCCGATGCTGCGGTTCTGATGCTTTCATATCTTGACACTTTCATATCCCAACAATTAGTCACTTTCGACTTCTCGACCTCCATGTGAAACCCTTTTGTTGCACTCACCTTTAGTGCAAGATACCCCTAGATAAACCCTTCTGAGCCATTCCTTTCATTTTGTCAACTCGATATATTGTTTCGTTACACCTATACACCTTAGCCTACCCTGTAGTCTTTATTTGTGATTGGGAAGTTATCATTTGCCTAAGTTCAAGGTTCGAGTGGAAAGGTTTGGAAATTACGCTTTCATTGACAACATTTATGAAGATCATTGAAGACCCCCCGAATTCCCATTGTTCATCTCAAGTGGGGGGGTGTTATGTTATTATGTTAAGTTGAAAAACAAATGATTAGAAAAAAAAAAAAAAAAAAAAAAGTTGATTGAGTTTTGATATCGTAAAGTGCGATGCTATAAGCACTATTGTATGAGCTTTATTTATTAGTATCGAGGAGGCCACCTTGGTCACATTTGAAGATTGGAGTTGGTAGTTATGCCAAGAAGAAGAAAAGGTAGTGTGCCCATCACGGCGTCCTCTAATGACACAACTATCTTGCATTTCATGATCCGGTTTCTAGACTTCTAAGCTTGAACTTTGGGCGGGGCGATAAGTGGTGATGACTTGGTTATAGATTTAGACTACACCTTGTTTTTCATTTACACCAATTATATATCCCATGTCTTATCCTACCCTTTAGTCATGAAGCGTGTCTAGGTGATGCAATGAGCAATCTTTGGTGTCTTGGCCATGGATTTGGTCATGTATCATTGATTTTGTCCACTTCGCCGTGACATGTTAGTAATAATGAGTCACCCTTAACCTTTGTCGTGTCTACCCATATTGCCTTGAGAATTGTTTAGCCTTAACTCTAGTGGTGGAGATTTGTGTAACCGCCAAGCTTATGATAGAATACATGCTATGGTATGCGATTGAGTGATCACCCGAAATTGACACTTAGAATAGTTGAGAGATTTGAGTGTTTGTTCCCCTTTCGTGAGGTGTTCGACTTTGTTTTATTCTAGTATAAGGGATTTGTAAACTCATATTTTCCGGTTTTGGGAGATATCTTTTAGGAATCTATCTAACAAGGTCTACCTGAGGGCAAGTAGAGTTTAAGTGGGGAGATATTTGATAGCATCAAATAGTCCTGAATATTAAATGTCAATTTCCCCCGATAATGCTCCTTATTTATATCATTTATATGGATTTACACTTGTTTTCCATTGTTTTCCACTTTCAGGTAAATTACGAGCATCGGAGCTAAAGAGACACGGAAATGGAAACATAACTAAAGATTTATCACAGTATGCCTATTTTGAAGAAGTTACGGCATAACTCCTCTCTCACATTCTGCAGTAACTATTGCGTGACCCGAATACCAACTTATCAAGAGGTTCTGGCGTAACTCTTCCCAAAGGTTCTGACGTAACTCCATTAGGTCAAAAGAGGTTCCACGCGGCGATACTTATGCCGTAACTCTCGCATCACTTACGACGTAACCGAGTTTATTGAAGACTACGGCGTAACCATTAATAAGGTTCTGCAGTAACTAGCGGATCTAGTGCATTTACGAAAGAAATAGAAGGTTCTGGCGTAACTCCTATATTGGTTACGCCATAACCTGCACACAGCCTATAAATACCCCACTAATTCCGGCATTTCTAATCATCCCATTCCACACACAACACTGAAAACGTAGGAAAAAGCTCAAGGCATGTCTAGGGAGCATACGGAGTGTTTCCAAGGAGAATCACTCCATTACGATAAGCTTTAGCGTTTTATATTTCTTTACTTTGATTCATGTATTTTGTACCTTTGAATATTGAATTGATTTGCATGATTAATATGAGCGGCTAAGCACCCTTTGGTGCTAGCCTAGTTATAATTCCTTAATTGTTTTGTTTGTGTTTACCTTTACTTCCGTACAATTATTTCTAAGTGTATGCATGCATAGTTCTTTGGTAGTCACCCTTGATTCGGTAGTTTTGAATGGCGATGAGGCCAATTGCCTAGGAGATATGACCAACCTGACCCTAGGTGAGCGGATTGAGACGGGAAGGGTAAGATATGACCAAGCGTGACCCTTTCTACTTGTGCGATTTGACCAACCGATCACCTATCGTTTGGATGAACTTAAGAATTGGGGTGTAGTGTCTAAGTTCCTAACGGCCGGGCACTCACTATTTTGAATCTAGCATGTAGCGGTACTTAATGACTTGGCCTGGGGACCGGGAACAACAGGACTTATGATGATGCGCTGATTTCTCTTGTGGTGGCAACTTTCTTTGATAGGATAGGGCGAATTGACCAAATGTTGTCCTCTCGAATTTGACCCCACTGAATTAATTGGAAGTAGGTAGACGAGACATAACTAGCTACGAGGATTGACTAGGTTAGCACCACTATTCCTCTATTGATTTCCTTTTATCATTTATCGCTTTTATTTCATTACGCACTAGTAGTTTAATTAATTAAATCCCTATCGAAACCATTATTATTCATGACAATTAGACTTAGTAATAATCCAACACACATAGCTCTTGGGACGACCTCGGCTTTACCATTTAGTACACTACACGCGACCGTACCTTTGCCTGTTAGTGCATTAGGGTAGACCATAGGTATAGCGAGACACTATAAATATTAAGACACAGTCGAAGAAAACACGCATCGAGACTACAAGGAAGCTAATGAAAATGAGAAAAATCTTACTTGATAGGAATCAAGCAAGGGAACCTAAGCGAGATAGAAATCTAACTAGCTATTCTATTCCCGCCAGCGCCAAAAACTTGATGCGGAAGGCGCGTTCGGGTGAAGGAAACTTCCTTTTAAATCGAGCAAGTTTTCAACCTCTAAGCGATGAACCTAATCATTGTAGTGTAGAATTGGGTAAGCCTCGGGGATTGGTATCGTCCTCTAGGGGAATAGGAATGCTAGTAAGAAATGTATGACGAGAAGGTGGGGGTTGAGGATGATTCTTTCTTATCTTTTTATGGTTTTTTAGAAAGCTAAGGTAAAATCTCGGGGCAATTGGTTGGGGGGTGGTACTTCTATTGATTACTCTACTTATCTAATTATCTAATTACTATGGGTAGCTTATGTCAAATTGAGGTGTGCTCGTATGATGATTAAAAATATGCTCACCTAGATACTATTACTCCCTAGTTATCTTTTATTGGTCGGTTGAGTTGTCACGCCCTATCTTAACGCGTTGTATTCCTAAAGGTCGTATGGTATGCGTGCCCCCTATTTCTTAGAGGTTATCTCTCGTATATGACCTACGAAGTCGGCAAGCCTAAGCTATTTCATCCATAGACCATATCATCATAAACCATACTCAAGCATTATACGAAGATGCCTAGTTGCACTCCTAAGAAAATTTCAATTAAGATAAGAAACAACCTAACAATAATCAATAACTAGGTTTCATAGATCTAAGCAAACACACAAGAAATTTAGCTAGACATGGTAAACAAGCAAGCATACACACAATCAATCGAATACGGGATAGACATAATGATACTTTGGATTAAAATACTTATCTCGATGTGTAAAATAGGGTATGGGACCCTAAGATACTGTCCAATTAGGACTACAAATGATTTAGGGTTTTTCTCCAAAGTCTACCTCTTAAAATCTGAGAAAAATCGAATTCTATATAAAGATTTACAAGCTGCGATGCCACTTTTGCATGGGACGCATTCACCAAATCATTAGGGTTTCGTCGGGCCAAGTCATTGATGGGACGGCGTCACCTTATAGTTGTGACGTCGTCGGTCTTCAGTTGGGACGTCGTCTTGATTCTAGATCTGGGCCGTCTGAGTTGAAAACTTTGAGTGACGCCCTCCATTATTAAAGCGTGACGCCGTCAGGTTATGTGACCAGAATTTCCACTGTGCCGTCGCGTGCATGTTTTGATCAAGTCATCATAGAGGGACAGCGTCACCCTTTGGTTGGGACGCCGTCAAGTACTGTTGATCAGCTTTGAGTGGCTTCGATCTTGACTTTGCTATTTTCTTCATGTATTTGCTCCTTTTCGTTCAAATGTGCTTCATTCCTGCATTTTGCTTCAAAAGACCTAAAAAGTGAAAGGAGCGAAATTAAGCGAGAACGGATATAAACCGATCGATTTAGGGCTTAAATGACCCCTAAAAGTGTACGTTTTAAATCCTTATCATCATTCTTACAAGTTAATACATTCTTAAAAATTTTGGATTTATATGTTCACCGGTTTTACGTTTCGCGTCTTAAAAATTTTTCGTTTGCAATTATCGGGATCAAAACTAGACATCGTAGCTCAAGTTTTATACAAATCAATCCACTCACACACCATAAACATGGCACAACCACAGGACATGTGTCCTTGTGATGTCGCCCTTTTGCACACTTGTCTCATCCCATTATACTTTGTCTTCCACTACAACACATATACCAAACCAACTCATTTGTACATGCAATTTTAGATAAAAATAACCAAATATTTCTCCTTCTCTCTATGTGAAAGACCAAAAAACACACCACAATCACCATCTCATCAAAAATTTCAATCTTGTTCTTGTGTTTAAGTTGAAAGTTTAAGTGCTCTTACAATTTTCTTAGTAAAATTTCTCCAACAAGTTCTTCATTTCATGGTTTATTTTGGAATAATTTCAAGGATGATTACAAGTATTTTTGTGTATTTTGAAACATGGTTTAAAAAGGGTGTATAGAGGTTGGTTAAAGATTTGGAGATTGGGTTTAATATTGTTGGTGTTTAAGGGTTTGATTGTTTTAGAGTTCTTGCTTCTTGTTCTTGTTCTTGTGTTTTTCATCTTGAACATTGTAAGGAAACAACTTCCATTTCATTTCACTTTTGTAATTTTTATATTTTGTATGTACTTTATATGTTTTATACACTTGTTGGACTTGATTATGCGTTGTACATGATTTGTAAGACTAGAAAATTTTATTTGGACTTAATGTGTAAAGACAGTTTTGGACCAGGGGTAAAAATAGAATAAAATGATCAAATTGGTAGATATTGTACCTTAGGAAAAAATATAAGGTTTTAGGCCTATGTCTTACAGTCATTTCTCCGGGTAGCTCATTCCGTAACTCATCCCGACGATTTAACTAAAAAATAAATGGTAAAAATTGTCAAAAAGCGCACATCAGATTTAAAACGTGTGAAAGTCAAATGTTTTTTTACCAAACCCACTGTTGATGTATTAATAAAAGTTGTAGGGGACACTTTTCGTGACCGTGAAAACATGATTAAACGGAGTTGTAGAACTCAAGATGCGTTCATTTTCGTGGGACTGTTTTGGGCTGTCCAAAATCAGCTTGTGTACTTATGGGTAAATTTGTAATTTCATTTAGGTTATCAAATTTTTGAGACAATGGGACCCAAAAATATGTTTAGTGCACTCAAAAACCTTTCCGAAGACATATAAACCAAGTCATAATACTTTACGGTTTAGGAGTAACGAATTTATTTAGTCGGGTAAACTTTTTAAAAACCTAACAACTTTTAACTTAGGGCTCGTAAAACTTTATATACTTATCCAATTTAGTCTTTGAACTCTTATAAACTTTATAAACCCTATGTACAATGGTATAATTAATATGATAACTTTATTAAACGTATCTGCATATTTACATTATCATTTTAAAACCTAAGACACAACGTATTATTTTAGGTTGCTCGTATGGTTTTCTTGGCTTATTCATCGTTTTATTTGCGCGTTGCATATCACATCTGCTTATGATGAGTTTCATAGCCTCACTTTTACTTGTTTTCAAATACTTTGGGGTGAGAATGCATTGCTTATTTTTACATAGGGAAACAAGTACATAAAACTCTTCGAATTGCCTAAGTTGCTTCATTTGCTATTAAAGTCCCATCATCATGAACCGTGAATTTTGTAGTAAGCGCGAGTGTTATGAATAGATTTGTTGGGGGTAAACTCCCCCATCCCTGTTGGTCGCTCCAACTGGAAACAGACGCATTATATTTGATGTCGTACAGGTGTTTGGCAAGCACCTGGCTAGGGTGATATATAACTAACTGTTAAGGCTTTGGTGTCATGAGCTTAGTGCAACATTAATACTTTTCATGAACATATTTGAATTACAATTATAATTGAAATCTTGTGGTCCACACTGCTTTTACATACTTAAACCTATGAACTCACCAACTTTATGTTGACACTTTTATCATGTATTTTTTCGGGTTCGTAAAGCATAACTTTGGATTGTAGCATTAGAGTCGCATAGCATCATTCGATAACTTTTTTAAAATGTTTGTTTAACTTGAAACTTGTGACCTCTTGTTTGTAACTCTGATATTTAAAAATAATCGAATGATAACTTTACAAAACGTCTCATTTAGAGTTTGTTTTTTTATAACTTGTACTTTTTGTTATGAAGTAACACCCCAATGATACTATCTTCCGCTACAATATTTTGGGGTGCTACAGATTGATATCAGAGCTCTGGTTATAGAGAATTAGGTTGCATTTAGACCTAGACTATAACTGTTGCATCATAACATTTCATCATAAATATTCCACTGCATCCCGCACACTAAATTATAAAACTATCATGCATACTTAAACATTTTAATGACCTACAAAACTTTCCTAAGATATTGTGAGTGATACAGTGGTCTTTAAAACCTTTCATAACACTATATAATATCATTTCATATGATAAAAAAACCCGTTACAATCTATCGATTTCCCTTGGTTGTCTTACCTCCCCGTCCCCGAAAATGAATTTGTACACTCGTCCTATACTTATGAAATGCTTACATCGCCTTGTAAACCATCGCCTAAAGACACGCCGGTTAATTAAAACATGACTATCTACCATTTTTCAGCATGTTGTAACATTTTTTTCGTTCGTTACAATTTGTAACTCCCTACCATTTTGTAAACAACTTTTATTAACTTATAAACTATTATGTCATCATATTATAAACCAATTTACTACCTTCTTATGAAATACTCTACTGCTACTTTATAAACTACTAACCTGATTCACTACTATCTTATAAACTATTTTGGACTAGTTCCGAATAAACTATTTGTTATCACTTTGCAAATCGTTTTGTCAATTACCTCGTAAAACTATTTTGCTACCATCTTGTAAAATATTTTCACTATTATCTTATAAATAATTTGTCACCATCCTATAAATCATTTGTTACTCTCTTACAAACTACTCTACCATGTCTTATAAACTAAAACACCGATTTACTACTACCTCATAAACTTTTGTTATCACCTTATAAAAATTATTTCACCATTTTCGTATAAGCTATTTTGATATAATATTATGAACTACTTCGACTACTATTTTAAAAACATTGTGGTTTAATATATTTAACACTGAAAATCATAAAAATACTTGATTAAACGAACATTACATTACCGGTCCTCAATTATACATAGCCTGATCACCTATGTCTAATTCAGGAGGCATCATGTTATGCTGGGAGAAGTTACATGTAAACTTTGTTAAAAATAACTTTTTATTTTTATTCCTAAGGAAAATTTTGTGTGAGTATAAACAATTTATGGATATTGTATGATTGAACGCAACTACTAAGCAGACTCTTATCCTATCCTCACCAAGTAAAGTCAAGTTCATCCTACACCATACTCTAAAACAACAAGTCAAATTACATCGTTAGTTATTCTAGAAACCATTTGCCTCAGGTAACCACATCTCTTAACCGACACCACTTCGATACCTAACACAACAGAATCCCGGGTTAGGATTCCTTTAAGGGGTACGGACTATAACAATTCGCATTTTTTAGACCCTTATTATTTTTATTTACCTTTACTTAATATTTTATTTTTAAGTAAACTTACCTTTACGAGTAACCGGATAAGCTCACTCATGTACGTCTTTAAATGTATAGTTAACTCAAACCGGCACTAGACTATGCTTAGTCTACATATTTTATGCATTTTGGTTTCCTACAATCATATTTTATAAATCACATTTCACTTTTGCACGTTTCACATTTTACACGATTTAAACCTACGTTTTTTAAGTTTATCGACGTTTAATCACCTCAAGAAATTCGTGCCTCATCTAAAATACACAAATTGGACATGTTTATAAGTTAAGACATTCTTACAAGTTTTGGATTTTTACGTTACCGGGTTTTGCGTTTCGTGTCTTAAAAATAGTACGTTTGCATTTATCGGGATTAAAACTACACATCGTAGCTCAAGTTTTATACAAAATCAATCCACTCACCCTCCCCTCACACACTATAAACATTGCACAACTACAAGGACATGTGTCCTTGTGGTATCGCCCTCTTGCACACTTGTCTCATCCTATTATACTTTGTCTTCCACTACAACACATATACAAAACCAACTCATTCTTACATGCAATTTAGATCAGAATAACCAAATCTTGCTCCTTCTCTCTATGTGAAATAACCAAAAACACACCACAATCACCATCATATCTAATTTTTCAATCTTGTTCTTGTATTTAAGTTGAAGGTTTAAGTGTTCTTACAAGTTTTTAATTTCATGGTTTATTTTGGAAGATTTTAAAGGGTAATTACAAGTATTTTTGGGTAGTTTGAAACATGGTTTAAAAAGGTGTATCAAGGTGGGTTAAAGATTTGGAGATTGGGTTAAAGCTTGTTGGTGATTAAGGGTTAGATTGTTTTAAACTTATTGATTCTTGTTCTTGTGTTTTTCATCTTAAACATTGTTAGGAAAAAAACTTCCATTTCATTTCACTTCTGCAAATTTTATTTATTGTATGTAGTTTATATGTTTTATATACTTGTTAGACTTAATTATGCATTGTACATGATTGATAACACTAGAGAACTTGATTTGGACTTAATGTGTAAAGACAGTTTTGGACCAGGGGTAAAAATGGAATGTGATCAAATCAGTAGATATTGGACCTTAGTAAAAACTATATGGTTTTAGGTCTATGTATTATGGTCGTTTCTGCAGGTGGCCCATTTCGTAACTCATCCTGATGATTTAACTAGAAAATAAATGGTAAAAGTTGTCAAAAAGCACACATCAGATTTAAAATGTGTAAAAGTCAAATTCTTTCTTCCAAACTTACTATTGATGTAAAAATAAAAGTTGTAGAGGAAACTATAACTTAAAATGGCCATGAAAACGGGATCAAACGGAGTTGTAGAACTCAAGATGCGTCCATTTTTATGGGACTGTTTTGGGATGTCCAAAATCAGCTAGCGTACTTAAGGGTAAATTAGTAATTTCACTTATGTTATGAAATTTTGAGACAATGGGACACATGAATCATTTGGTATACTCAAAAACATTTCGAGGACATAAAACTAAGTCATAACGGTTTAGGATTAACGAATTTATTTAGTCGGGTAAACTTTTAAAACCTAACAACTTTTAACTTAGGGCTCAGAAACTTTATATACTTGTCCAAGTTAGTCCTTGAACTCTTATAAACTTATAAACTTTATAAACTGCTCGTGTTGGTCGCTCCAACTGAAACGGATGCATTACATTTGATGTCGTACAAGTGTTTGGCAAGCATCGGTTGGGGTGATACATAACTAAGCATCAAGGCTTATGTGTCATGAGCTTAGTGCTGTGAAGAATTGATGCGAGATATTGCAACCTCACAGGAGTTTTACTTGAGGATCTCAAGAAGTTTTGCAATCCTCCGTGCAAAGTGTACCGATCGTTGTAGTGTAGTATAGGTAAACTGGGGATTGATCGTTGTTTAGGGAATAGTGTCGTTATGTTGAAGTGTATGTCGAATTAAGACGATTATTTTTGTATTTTTATATTTTATGAAAGCAATTAAAATCTCGGTTTTGAATGGAAGGGCGGAATTAGTTACTAGTCAACTAACCCAAAAGCTACTAATTAAACTAAAATGAAAGAAAAGTAAATTAGGAATCTAAAAGAGAAGTGAAGCGTATCTACATATGATGTATTACTCATTGCTATCTATCCAATTCTACCTACTGAATTGTCACATCCTTGTCTAATTGGTGTGTTGTATTCCATGTTAGTCATAGAGGGGTTCATAATTCCCTAGTTCTATGAATCGTAACTCTCGTCTAGACTATCCGGGATCGCCAAGTACCGGAGTATATCCCCCAAATACTCTATTATCCTTAAGCTACAACTCACGCAATAAACACAACGATGGCCTAAGTGCACTCTCAAGCTTTTTAATATTTAGGACGTTCAAGCTCGCAAAAATTAAAGAAGAAACCAGTTTTCCTTACTCTAGCGTCTACCAATTAAACAAGAGACAATAGGATGCAATAATTATAAACTAAATCAATTAGACTCATCGAATTTGTCACACCTTAATGATGAAGATAGATACAAGCATCAATAAGAAAACAATAAGATCTAATTAATTATGTACAAGTTTCATACAATCATAGGTAAACACTAGGTGAATTAGCACAACATAATCAATGAAGAGCAAGCAACAATAATGATAATTGAAGACATAACATAAGATTGAATCAATAAACAAACCATTATAAGATGTTTATGGAGTGATTAATATCCTCTAAGTTGCTGGAAAACACCTACCTAAACCATAGAATCGGACTTAGGGTTTAGGGCTTTACAAAAAGTAAAGTAATAATGTTATATTTATAGGCATATTTTCTGTCGGCAAAGAGTAACGGCGTCAGCACTATAGAATGATGGCGTCGCGATGCCTTTTTCACCAAGTCGTAGATTTTTTCGTGTCGATCGTTTCCTTTTTTGAATCTCCTAACACTAATTGACCCAAATTGAAAAAGATCAAAACACTTGGAGTACTTAATTACATAGACAAAAGGAAATTGAATTTATCGTTCCTTTCCGTTACTCCATAAAATACTACTTTAACCCATGAGTCCCAATCATCCCAAAACTGTATACAAATGATATGACTCGACTTAGCAACCATGAAAGTAACTAGATAATTGAACTAAGGGTTTAAACAATGATTACAATAATGCACTAAAGATGAGTGCATACAAGGTAGGTTAAGGCGATTTGGGTGTAACATTTGGGGGTGGATTGTAAACAATGCTCTTCATTGATATTCCGAAAACTGAAACATTACGAGAATCGCGAAAAGGATAGACTCTTAAGGATTAACTAGGGGTATCGTGTACTAAAGATGAGTACATCGCAAGGGTATGGGAAAATTACTCAACCGATGTGTTAGGAATTAGAAAATTCCAGTGTTGAAAGAGTCGGTCACCCCAACTATTATCTAGCATAAGTTAGCTCGTAGATTGGTCATTAGTTACGGTCTATGTAGTTAGTTAGTAGCGTAAAATAGTATAGTGCAACACCGTGGAAGAAGGTCGGGTCTTTACCCACCGTATCCCCGATCCACAGCCGTCAGAGGTCGCTTAGTTTGTAACCTATAAATACCCTCTACCTTGCAAGGTAGAGGGTTGGATGTTCTTTGGTAATCTAATATTCCACAAGTTTCTCTCACTAGAATGTCCCACTCTTTTCTCTCTAAAACCATCTATGTGCTCATTGTGTTAATGTTATGATGTGTATGTGAAAAGTTAATATCTAACAATTGGTATCAAGAGCCATGGTTAGATCATATCTTGCACATCTTTGGATTTATAGTGGTTTTAGGTGGTTTTGAGTTTGAAAAGTTTAGTGGTTTTGCATCATTTGGTTGATTTCGTGTGTTAAAGTTTGAATTTTGTTGGTACTTTTGTGTTTAGAATCATCAAAAGTGTTTAGGTTTTCATTTGGTAAGCTTGAATCATCTTGGTTGGGTTGTTTTGGATTGAAAAGTGATGTTTATATGGTTTTTCATGGTAGCGAGTTAGTTCACGGATAAGTTTTCTTCGTAGCGACTTGCTTCACAAAATTGTAGCGAGTTACGTTGTTAAATCTAGCGAGTTAGATCTAGCGACTTAAAGTACAAGTAGTGGACTCCACCACACGGTAGCGACTTGTGGTAGCGATTTGGTCCAGAGCGAGTTGCTCTTTAGCGACTTGCATTGTTGGCGACTGAGTAGCTAATCATCACGAATTTTGCTAGCGACTTGAGTGTTAGCGAGTTACCACCTAGCGACTTACATCTAGCTAGCGAATTGGAAAGCTAGCGACTTAGCGTGGTGGCGAATTAGAGTTGGCGACTTGGTGTAGTATTTTCTAGCGACTTGGGATTAGTACTATTTAGTTGGTAGCTAATTGATTCTAAATTCTCTAGAGACTTGGGAGTAATTCATAATAACACAATGTCACCATCACGGATTCTTTAATCACCAAAGTACTTGCTCTCTATGACACAAAGACGTAATAGTGAAACAGTAATGCCCATCCAAGACCTCACACTTAATGACTCAAGATCGATCAATCGTAATAACTCAAATAAGTCACTCTTAATATCTTCGATGATACTAAGAATGTGGAATGCACCAATGAGCCGCTTCAACATCTCGCCACCTTCTCAAATTACTCTTATCAACAACCATGGATCGAATAAGTTGTGCCATCCTTCGTCAGATTTTCCCACTTTAACAAGAACTGCTTTGCTCAACTTAGAACGATCGAGGTTTCAAATTAACAAAGAAAAGATCTCATCCGATGATTCTCATGTCGCTCTCCAAACCATCTTCAACCAATTTCAACCACTTATCCGGAAGAATACTCCTCGATTTTGATGATATCATGACCGGAATGTCTTTCAAGAAACACACGGAATGGAAATTCATGAGTTCGTAAACTCATTTATTCAACTTATGAGTAATATGGAAACATACATCGAGGAAGTCGCTAAAGAGAATAACAAGTCAAGGAATTGAACGAGTGTCAAGAGTGTCCATGGAACAATGATGACGTGTCATGCTTCATTCCAATTGAACCAAAGAAGACACCGATTGCGTAATCTCACCGTGATGGAAAAGGATGAAGAGAACAACACCGATCTCAAATTCTCGTAGTCGTAAAAGGTATCAATCGACAAGGTACACTTATCTCGATCACACTAATTCTCACAAAAGGTACATGACTCTTACCCGAACATAACAATGTGGAATCAATCTTTGTTTTGTCTCGAATCTAATGCAAGTAACATGATTGAAAAAGGGTATATGATGAGCTTTCAAACAAATTTTCAATTCTTGAAAACATCGTATCTCTTTGCAAATTGAAATACAACATAAGGATGAAATGTTTTATGCAAAAAAAAGGTAGTAACTGAACTTCCGAATTTAGAGAATTTTTGAAATTAATCGCTTAAAATCCCGATTCGTGACAAAGATTCAACCATAAGAAATCAAATCTCTTCTTTCGTAAGCCCGTAAATATGACCGTCATGAGATGAGTGATACACTAGATTCTAGGAATTCGAACTAGCTCTATGTGTGTCCAACCTTCTAAGAGAAAATGAGCAGTTAAGAAAGAACCTTGAGGATGCAAACTCTAAATTAGTCAATCAATCTAATCTCTTGATGAAAGATATTGATGACCTCAAAGCACAAATTCATGACAAGAGCTTCAATATTGTTGCCCTAAAAAATGAGCTCAGGAAGTATGCTGGAAATAGGATGAACACTAAGTTTGCAAAACCTTCAACTTTGGGAATGTCAACGGTTCAGAACCACTTGAAACGAACAGTTATTAAACAACCTAATGCCTTTAGGTCTGAAAGAGCTAAACCATTGAAATCTAACCTTACATCCCAAGTTGATAACAAGTCTGCTTTTGTCAAAACCACCACTTCATTGCCTAGTTCAGATATGATGAATCCCAAGCATAGGACTAATGAACATCACCCACAAATCAAAAATGCTATAAGTTTAACTAGGTATCATGCAAAACATAGTCCGATGATCAATCCCCTATGAAATTCTCCGATCACAAAAGACAAATAGTCATAACAAGGGTGTGCACTCATTTAGTTCATCTCATCGTGGCTTCAAATGGATTCCCACCGCGATTATTTAAGTATACAGACTTAAACGAACTTACATTCCTAAATCATGCCTCAAGTGGATTCCCATGTAAATTTTTCAAGAATGTAGAACCTAATAGGATCCCCATTAATGATATGTCCGGATTATACCGTGTTGCATCTAAATGTGAGACTAAACATGTCACTAACCCTTCTATGTACAAGTCTACATGTGCTTCAAGTACAATGTGCTCTCGCCTTTTTCAGTACAATGCTCAACTCAATCAGAACTTCATGACTTGGTTCCCTCAGATTTGAACATAGCTCATTCAGAGCTATAGCTTGCCGAGTTGATGTACTTTACTTTGACTCCTATTCATTTTGAATCTGGACTCGCCCTTCCATGTCCGTGTATAAATCAAGTTTCCAAAAAAAAAAAAAAAAAAAAAAAAATTAAAAAAAAAAAAAAATTTTTATACTCCTTTCAAAATTTTATCATTTTATCATTTTTTTCTCTCAATCTAATAATGAATATACTCCTTGTTATCGATAACATCTACGGTCCTAGAAATGTCATTCAATAATGGCACGGGATCATAGATGAAGTTCGAACAAAAGATATATTCTTGGTGGTTTAATGGATTGGTATTATCAATCAATGTTCTTTGATGACATTGATTGAGGGGAGATTAGTTTTATATACCATTGGCTTCGTGGTCTGGTTATGATGCTTGTTCATTTGTATGATGTGGTGATTTCGCCTTGTGTGACTAATCGGTTATACTTTCAAGATGTATCTTGCTCATGAGACTTTTCGTGTGTGTGCTTTCGTTGTAATCGCCTATGTGTTGAAATGTTGAATTGATTCATGATGATCGCTGTAATAATCAATGCTAGAGACGTTGTCTTATCCGTGTTAGCATATTATTACCACTCATTCATTAATACCATAGGGACCAAACTTGTCATATAGTGTAAGTTGTTGCATTAGCTAATTACCACCTTAGTTTATAACCACAAGGACCAATTGTGTCATATTGCCTAAGATAAGTTGTATACCCCAATGAAGTTACCCATTAGCGAGTTACCTAGTTTTTTTCTCTCTCTCTCTCTCTTTTTTTTTTTCTCTCTTCGCTCATCTCATTCTTACTAGCGACTTAGCATAAGGTTTGCTTTGATTCCTCTTATCGTTACTATTTCATGCTTTAGTGTCTAGTGTCTAACTTATCGCTATTTCCAGATCCTTTTGTGCTCGCGTGGTGTGATTTGTTGATTCTCTCGCTTAGGTTCGGACTTTTTATGTAATCGTGTGTGTGGTACTTATAAAATGATTGAACGTGTTAATTGTTTGGAATATATTGTTTGGATTATATTGGTTGGATACATTGATGTATGATTAAAATGGATTAGACTGATGGGTTGGTGTTAAGAAGTGTTCTTGGTGGCAGTTATAATGTTCTTGGTAGCGACTTAGTATGCATGTTCTTCATGGCGAGTTAGTGTTCCACTTAGCTAATACGCCTCCGTAGCTTAATAAGCTCACTAAATTCCAAATGACTTGGTTAGCGAGTTAGTAGTTAGCGACTTGTATTTACAAGTTAGCGAATTAATAACCCAGCGACTTAGTTAACCGATTAATAGCGACTTAGCTCGCTTCATCGCTCATGGCGACTTGACTTTCTCGGCAGCTAATTAGCATAGCAACTTGGTTAGAGAGTTAGTAGTTAGCGACTTGTATATACAAGTTAGCGAATTAGTAACCCAGCGACTTGATTGACCGCTTTGTAGCGACTTGCCTTAGGTAACTGCTCATGGCATCTTGGCCTTACATGCTAGCGAATTAGCTTAGCGACTTAGAGTGCTAATCCTTTAGCAACTTGTCTCGTGGTTCGAGATGACGACTTGTTTTACAAGTCCGCAACCGTGTTCACTTTCATGTTGAGAATTAGTCTTAGGGTCAAGGTTTACTAAATTGTTCAAAATCATTGTGCTAAAGATGATCTCTCTCACAACACTTAATTCGACTTGTTGAATCAACATACTCTATGTAAACCGTTATGACATCTCTGCTTAGGCAAAAGGTACTGGCTTCTCTCACGATCGCCAAATGTTACTTTTGCCTCATACATATGTGTTATATCACTTTACATGTGTATCTTGGCTCATGTCATGATCACTTTGAAATGCACCTTTGCCCTGTAAATCCCTTTATAAGCTCGCCATGTAATCATTTTTCTATATGAATGTTCCTCATTGATATATCTTAATTATGTATGTTATCATATAGTTGAAAGGTGTCATATAGTTGCAATCTTTGCCACTCTATCCGCTCCGTATGTGTTGGGAACTTCTTCGTTGTTACTACTTCCTTGTCATAAGGGTGCTCTCAATATCGCCTCACTTACTATGTATCATCTAACCTGCTCCCATCCACATCGTTGATTGTATGATTACTCGTAATATCAATGGCAAGTTCAATCCCAGAAAAGAGCGCTACCCCGTCAGGATCATCCAGAGTTCTCTCAGACGATGAAATCCTTCCCAAAAGTCAATGGGCTGCTATAGGTAAAAGCAACTGTTATGTGGACCTACAGAGGCTCCAACAAAATCCGATACTCAAAGTTTCAATTGACATCCTCAAAAACACTAACTTCTTCGGGGCTATTACCAAGCAATGCTCAATTCCTACCATCTACATTCAACAATTCTGGAACACCGTTCAATGGAATAAAATCACAGCACGATACTCTTGCAAGCTGGATAATATGGAGTTCACAATTGATTCTGATATTCTGAGCAAAGCTCTTGAATCACACCATGTGACCGACGCTCGCTCAATCTCACTGTGCCGACGATCCGATCGTATTTTTATTGGGTTGGGCTATCGTAAAGATTTCAAGAGCATCCGACATCATCACGGACACATGTATCAACCCCGAGAGCCATTACAACCATTCTCGAACTTATGCTTATCCGGGAAAACTTGTGGTTCGATAAAGTGAGAATTCCTATCTTGCAAATCCTATGGGAATCTTTAATAGGGTTGATGTGAATGTCTCGATCGATTTGGGAAGAATTCTCGTTATCAATGAACACATTCATATCTCGATAGAACCTATTTCCTAACAATGTTCAAGGTCGAAAGAAGGTAACAAACTTGTAATTCCCAAAGATCGATTCTCCAAGCTTGTCATCCAAGATTTGCAACAAACTCACAACTTCACCCTAGGTCCGAATCAACTCTACACAAAGCGTAACATGAATTTGTTTTAGGAAACTTGAAATATGTTCCTAGAGGTTCGGATCAAGAAGTATTTGATTGCCAATTCTCGATCGCCTTCTCACAGATGATATCAAGAAGAAGGACTACTTCAAGCAATACATGAAAAGAGCAACCAAACTCTCTCGCTAATGTCACACCATCTCCTTTACAACCAACCGCTCCCAAGACCACCTCTCGACTCTAAAGCATCCTATGCCTCTTCCTAAAAAGAGACGTGAAAGATCTCATCACGTAATCTTCATCCAAAAGCATAAAGAAAAGAAGAAGAAAGTGGAAAAGGAAATAGATGAGAACACCGAGGTGCCAAGGAATACTTTCGTGTTAATTGATGAGGATGACGCCGATCCGCAACTTGGTATTCAAAGAAAGTCTAGAAAGTCGAATGTTAGAGCTCCCGAGGTGGAGTTGTGTTAAGAGAACCCGCTCAAACACCTCGACAAACGATCCCAATTACACATGACAAAGGAAAGGGGTTGCAAGTGTTGAAACCGAACAAGTCGCCCACATGTCGTTAACTATCTCCTCATCACCTTCAAGCACCACAAATCAATATGAGTCAAGAGAAGAATGATTCATCACATGCAAAAGAACAACTGAATCGCCAAGGTTCCCCAAACGCTTAAGGAACCTCTTACACTTGGAGAGACTCAACTGCTTGAAGGTTGACTCTCTGCTGCAAAAGGACTCACAGGAGAACCTTGAGACAAGATCCGATGAGACCTTGAAGATGGATGAACCAAACTCGTCCACTAACTCTTTATCCTCACTTAAGAATCTTGATGATGACTTTCTTTGGTGATCGCCTTAATGACAAAACCTTAGATTCTCGCACAATCCATGTATAATGTCAAGATTCAAGAAGATACGCCCACCATTCCTCCAATGACCGCATCTTCACTATCAATCGCACTTCCACCTCCCTTACCTACTCATTCAACTAAACACCAAACACCACCAACCCGTAACCCGTCTTCACAATTGCGATGAAGTGGCTCCACCCGCTTCCCTCCATGATTCTCACTCGATCAACCACCGGATAAAACCATTAAAAGGATAGAAGCACCGAAAGGCAACTTCCTAAACTGCTGATTCTCCGTGGATCGTGTCTCTGATTGAGCACCTCAACTTCAATGAAGCGCCATCGATGCTATTGAAGGAGAAGTCAAGGATGCCGTGGAATGGGCAATGGAGGCTCCACTTCTCGACGATTCAAGGACCTCCCCATCTCCGATATGAGAGCAGCCTGTGAAAGGATGTATGAGGTCAAGAGGACAAGCATGAGGTTCACAAGAACTTTATGAGGCACTTGAAGAATCCATCAAGTTCGACAATTACGAGCAATTTAAGATTGAAGTCGGAGAAAAGGAAGCTAAAAAGAAAAGGAGAACAAGTGTAATGGAAGCATTGATAAAGGATCGCAAAGATCCACCTCCTCCCCACCACCGTGAGGGAGCTGGAACTTCGGATCCGTAATCCTTCTACAACAACCAACACACCTCCATCACAACCACCATCATCACCGCCAAATCTTCCAATCAATCGATCCAACAAAAGAGCGTAGTAATCGAAAAAATCCGCGCTCGGACGACGGTTGATTCAAGGTTCACATCCACGCCCACCTTCATTCCCGATGATCAAATGGTTAACGAAGAATCTCAAGTCATGGCCGACTCGTAACCGATGAAGATGATGCATCGACAAAGCATATTCCAAAGCCATCAAGATTGGTTTGACACTTACATGGCTGGAATCGCACTAGCACATCCGAGTTGCACCTTCAAGAGACACTATTCAAAGTCGCATTATGGAAGATAAACCTCCTTCTCCGAACCCACATGGACCATCCCGTAGTCCGACTCTATGATTCCCGACAACAATTGGGCATCGCTATCACCAATAACTATGAAGTCCAAACCAAGACTCTCTACACTACACCGGTGATATGGGAAGCTTCATAAGATGGTTTTGTGAGCGGAAGAGTATCTCATCCATAACACCAAGAGATCTTGAAGGTCAAGCTTACGAGATTGTCAAAGTCTTCCATTCGATGCAAATCATCTTCAATATCGATGGAAGAATGCCATAAGATGCTTAATGACCAAGTCGTTGAGCAAATCACCGCTCAATGTCAACAAATCTCTTCCTCTTGGTGGTGAACCGGTCGATAACCATTCAGCGGAATTCTTCTTCAATCACGACTTGACTATCTCTGTGCTCGCTCGCCGAAAGAAGACCCGCTCTATCTATTTCAAAGATGAAAGTCGCAACCTATTCTCGATCAAGGGCTCGAGCAGATGGTTCCCGATCAATTCGGGCAAATGAAGAACAAAAGTATGATATTGCGCTTCTTATGGTATTTCCCACGGTGGTTCAAAAGAAGAAGTTCTACATTGAAAGACATGGTGCCGATAAAAGACGCAATGATGTCGATCAAACCGCAAATCTTAAGCGTTGTCGGTGTAGAGATCTTCCCGATCTATGGATATGAGTACTTGTTGAAGATTGTCCTTAAAAGAGTCGACTTCAAAGTGTATACCATTGAAGAGAACGACTTCAAACATCTTCTACCAAATGATTTCAAGATCTCTATCTCTTAAATCTTCAAGGACACCGAGCACTTACTGACGTGAGAAAAGGCCCTCTCGCACTGTCACTCTTTGGATAAGTGGGCTTAGTCATTCGAAACGAGTTGAGGACTTTCACTTGGCATTGAAAGCTACCAAACCGTGGTCAACCTCACAAGTCCTCAATGGAATGCACCGGGCATGAATTTCATCGAGAATACAAAGTTCTTGACACCCCTAGAGCCGCCATCTTCACCGACAGATATGGATCGCGATGCTTATGCGCCTATGTGAACTCTACAAGTTTAGTGATGGTACGCTCAAAATGGTCAAGAAGAACTTGACACCGAGTGAAAGAAGCCAAACTTGATATGAGATCTTGGGTTAAAACTACTTTCGGACCGATGATGACGTGAAGAGATGTGAACATTTCATTGCCGCAATCCGACGAAGACTCAAGACACGAAGGATCTTCCGCACCTTGAAAGCTTTGTTGGTGGAAGGCTCCGTGATGGTCACTACAAACTTCTTCAAAGAACCGAATGAAGACTTCTTCGAATACCGCTTATGTTTTGTTAACTTTGTGTTATATGTGGTGTATTAAATATGAACAACTCGTGATACATGTAATAGTGCTAGGATTTGTACTATGGTTTCCTTGTGAAAAGGGGAAACATCTGTGTTGTCCTTTTCTTTATCATATAAAATTGGACACATTTTCTCCTACAAATATTTTACCTCATACTTATTTAATCACTTGAGATCCAAAATCTCAAAGGATTTAAGATTTTGATCTGGGAGAAAATGTGATATAAATATGAAAGATGGTAAAAGATAAGATGACCAATTTTGTGCATACTTCTCCCTTATATGTGCTAAACAATTTTCAATCTCAAGCATATATTAAGGGGAGAACTCTTTGTAAATTCAAGTCATCGTGGTACACTACACTTTAAATATTTTAAAGTACCTTGATCACATGGCTTCTAATCCTTTGATGATAAAGGTTCCTCTAGTATGTGCAAAACTCTTTTCAACCTCGAGGCACATATTGAGGGGAGCAAATTTATGGAAACCTCATCCTTCCCGAAATGCTATATCTACTTGATTTGATTGAGGAAGTGATGTTGATATCTTTAGAAAATGGTAATCAAAGAAGTTAATTCTTTCTCTTGCCTCCGTGTGCAAAACATTTTCAAATACTTGATGCACATGTTGAGGGGAGTTCTCGTCTAAAATATCAAAACAATTCAGTACAAAATGCTTTGATAATATATCACAAGTATCCGAATTGATTTTCAAATGGTTTTCAATTGGATCCAATGGCGTATGAACAATACCAAATAGACCGACCAACTTTACTTTATGTACGGTGATATAAGGATGATAAGGTTAGGTATTGGTTCCCATGATCCGCCGTAACCGGAGGGATCTACCCAGGACAATCCACTAGTTAGTGTAGAAGTCCTTAGGTATGATGATAAAAGGAGAAAATGAGATAAGGGAAGAGTGCGGACTAAGACCGAGCTAGTATCGAATAAACCCAACAAGGTTCTAGCTATGAAGTCTCGTAAGCAATCAAGGGGTTGAAGAATTAAAAGAATTGAATGAGAATAGGGTGAAAACAAATAGCCTCCATTTATTCAACCTTAGGCGTAAACCGGTTCAATTCATATGCTACCGATGGTAACATCGGTATTGAAGACAAGACGTCATGGACCCAAAGGACGACCGCACTTCAACTTTCCAAACCACTCAAGTTCCTCTTAAAAGGACTTGTTTCATTCTCACGGGAACCGACATTATCTATCGACTTTCTCTTAGAGATGGTTGATATTGAAGAAGGAGACCTCTCCCTAGTCTCCGTTATAGGATCCAAATATGCACAAATTGAGTCTAGAGCCACGAGATCATCAATAAATCTCATTAGGACACTTTCAATGAAGACTCTCTGCTTCACACAATGTGGAAAGAGAGATTATATCTTGAGTCCCACGATTATCCTTGTGGTATTGCCGTAACATCCGAGTGATGTGTTTACATATTCACAATGAAGATGGAAAGCCTTCGAGCCAACATCAAACAAGCTCCCGGTAGGTGGCATGTGAGATCTATTATATAGATCAACCATGTGACAACCGAATGAAACAATGGGGCGATTCAATCTCTTGAATCAATCCTCGGTTCAAAGTTATGGATTGACGGATACCTTTGAAAACCGGTCTTTGTGCTTAAAAACTCTTTTCTTTAGCACATCGATCGTGTACTCATTTTTCAAACCAAAAGGTATTTTTATGATTGATAATTGATTTTCAATAAAACCTTCGTTGTATTGCAAAACAATTTCTATTGAGCAATACACGATTGTTTTTCAAATCTCTTTTCATCAATCGCTGGACTTAAAATTACCGTTCACTCACTCCGTGTTGTCTTCTTTGAGACGTTCCGGTTTGAGAACACCTAGAACAACCGCGAAACCCCGTCAAGGAGATTCTTAGGAATCCTACCGATCACAGCAAGATTTGTATCGATCAACGGGAACCGTGGGCGTCAGTACTCAATTCAACGAAGTGATCAAAGACACTTTCGTGCGATTTATTGCTAATCGTTGTATGTGTACACCCGACGTTTGCAAATGATCGTAATGAAGCGGTCAATCCATAGCCGCATGCTCACTTAACACATTCATCTCAAAAGAAATCATGATTAGTGCATCAATGACTCGATATTTTCACTCCATGCTTCGCTACGCCGCCAATATCATGATTCAACAAATGCTTCCGCTACTCGATAAGAAGATTTCATGATCCGTAATGTGAGCATGTCGGTCCCAATGTCACAACATCACATAATACCAACACCACAAAGGATGTGTCGAGATTGTTGATAGTCGATGATCTCAAAAGTCGGCTCATATTTACTATCTCGTGAATCGAAATGGACCTCCTATTTAAAGTACAAATCTTTGCAGACTTTGAAGTTGCACCACCTATGCACTAAGTTTACGATGTTGATGTATGAAAGTCACGAGCTCAAGAACAAAGTCAAGACTAGAATGCTAGGATTTGAAATGTAAAATATGGGGTGACCTCCTTAGGGGAGATTGTTAGGAATTAGAAAATTCCAGTGTTGAAAGAGTCGGTCACCCCAACTATTATCTAGCATAAGTTAGCTCGTAGATTGGTCATTAGTTACGGTCTATGTAGTTAGTTAGTAGCGTAAAATAGTATAGTGCAACACCGTGGAAGAAGGTCGGTCTTTACCCACCGTATCCCCGATCCACAGCCGCCGGAGGTCGCTTAGTTTGTAACCTATAAATACCCTCTACCTTGCAAGGTAGAGGGTTGGATGTTCTTTGGTAATCTAATATTCCACAAGTTTCTCTCACTAGAATGTCCCACTCTTTTCTCTCTAAAACCATCTATGTGCTCATTGTGTTAATGTTATGATGTGTATGTGAAAAGTTAATATCTAACAACAAACAAGCATGCCAAGAATTCAAACTATAAGTCATCACATAATCAATTTAGGTTCTTAATAACCACATATGATCTTCCCTACACTTATTTCATGAAAAGTACCTTTAATTACCAATGAGACGAAGTTAAAAGCAAAATAAAGTATAATCGCATACACATTAATCATGCAATAATCCATAATCAAATACTAGTATGCAAGCATCCTAAAAATAAAATTAAAAGAAAAACAAAGCAAGTAAATAAAATATGCTCGGGTTGCCTCTCAAGAAGCGCTTGTTTTTGTTCGAGTCTCGAGCCTGACTCTATCCTTATTTAACGGATATAGGGGAGGTTTTCCCTACACTTAAGATTAAGTGCGGGTGATAGTAGCGATCACACCCTCTGTAAAACCCTAAAATCCGAAAACGTGTATAATGACCATAATGCCCCACATCATTATAATTCGTAAAATAAATCAAGATTGTTATATACGTTAAATATTTAAGTTATTAATGAGTGCGCAAGACATTGAAAATAAAACTTATTAATATGTCACAAAATAAACATAACACAATAAAAGGTCATATGTACTATAATAAATTACATGTTTTGGACTTTTAAATAAATGTAACAATATAAGAATGGAAATTATGCAATTTTGATTTGGTCCTCCCCCTTGTTCGGCAATAAGTAAAAACGCCCCATTCCTTTTTAATTGGCCATGATTTCCTGATTTTTCTCCTCATATGAAACGCCCCATATCATTCAAAAGAAAAGAAAGAAAGAAAAAAAAAAGAAACCCTAACACTTGTCTCCAAAACTCACGGCTGCCTTTTTCTTCCTCCCATTTTCTGTCGATCAAAAAGATGGCAAACAAAAGGTTCATTCGTGGTCTTGCTGGTTCAAAGAGGTTGAGGTGATCTGATTCACGGCGTTTTGGTGCAAAGGGAGGCTGAAATCGTGAAATTCTGGTTCAAAGAAGTTGCTTGGTTGGTCGTGGGGTTTGGCTTGATTTCTGGTCGTGGGTCACTAGGGCAAAAGGAGGGCTGTAGTTGTTTTGTTTGTCTTGTTTTCTTCGTCCCTCACACGCTACAAGGTATCACAATAATGCTCTCATCATCCTCCTTTATTTTCCGTTTCTGGTCGTGAGTATCATACACCCTACGCATGCCTTTTTCTATTCATATAGCTTGTTACTCAAGATGTTAAAAAGGGTTTAGACTAATCTAATATACGTACTACATAAATTCTTGAAATCAAACCATAGTTATGTCAATAAGAGTACATCATATCTGGTCATTTAAATCAGGTTGTGTAGCTACATGGGTCATGGGTGCGTTTGGGTAGGTAAAACATGTGATTATAATGGTTTTAATAGACCCTAAAACTGGACAGCATCATATGTCGAATTTGTATGTGTCATGGATCGAATTTTATAAGTGAAATAATCTGGGTTTTTGTTGAAAAAGTTTATTTTATGTCTTAGTTAAGTTTTCCAAGTGGTTTGGTCGAATTTGGAGTTCTCTAAGTCGTATTTTTGAATTTTACAAAATCAAGTGTCAAAGCTGAGAAAACGGGTCTGAAATTTAGTTGGATTGTTTGATTTTTAATTTTCAAACCATAAAGAATTGGGAGCTCTCCTTTTACAGGAGTGACATTTGGATATAAATGAATTTCTGGGAAGTTTGGGAATTTTTCAAAGGTGTCTAAACAGGTCCAATAAGCGTAAACTTTTAAGGTGTATTTTCCGACCACTTTCAAGGTGTCTCGACTTATGATTTTCCATAGGCCATTTAGCATGGAAATAGAACCCACCAATTCTTGGAGAGTCTTTTAAATCATATGGGAACCCCGGATTTTGCTTGATTTCATTTGAGCTAAGTAAGTATTTTATAAAAATCGTTAAAGTCCGGTCCAAATATGAGTTTAAGAAAATGAAAGATAAAACATGATATCAATAAGTAACACACTTACAAAGGCATAAAAAGCTTATAAAAGGAGCTAATAAGTATTATACGAATCGTAATCCGTGTAGATTCATTGAAGAAGACGATGGCGTCGTATCTTCGTGTTCGCTCATTCATTTGCTTTTCCTCATTTGCGTTAAGTACGGATATTCGACCTTTTCGGTAAAGGTTTTCTCATGATCTCCTTTTCTTGTCATTTCCTTATGCTTATTAGGATTCCTATGCCATTGCTATGATTCCTTCGCTTATGTGAATCGCTTGTCCGAACTCGCTTTGTTGAACCTTGCTATGTTTGAGTATGAATTTCGATTATGAACTTGATTATGAACATCGATTATGAACCTCGATTATGAACGTATGATATGTGATCGTGATATGAACCTTTGATTTCGAACATTTGATATGAACCCTTTTGATTTGTTTGATCCGTTGTTTATCCGAAATCTCTTTTATTGAACCATGAAACATCCGATTTGAACTTATGATATGAAAACTCGATTTGTAAATTTGTTTGACCTTTATGATGAATTATGATCGTGTCATTTATGACAACTGTTTGACCTAAGTTAGTTTGACACCCAAGCCACTATTTCACTAGTCATGGGGTTCCATGTCCGTGTCGATGATGCACCTCGACATGACTCTAGGGCGATAGAGTGATGTTCGCCACGTCCATTTCATTATCTGCTTATTGATAGTATGGCCACCATCTCGTCTGTGGGCGTATGGATGCATCCTAGATCCGAATTTGTTATCCGATATGATTTGTCCGGTGAATGATGTCGTGTAATATACGTCTTCACAAATTCGGGAGCTAGCTACTCCATTTGTTATTGAGGTCTCCCTCATATTATATAAGGTATTCCGAGGTCACCCTCCGAATAAAAAGCGTTACTCGATATGATATGTTCGGGCTCGTGGTAGATAACTAAATCAGATCCGTTATTTCGTGTTAGATATTCGGTTTATGATTCCGTATTTGTCAATGTTTCCATTTACATACTAAATTGTTATATGTTTATTGAATGTGTTTATGCTTTGACATGTTTATGTGACTACTGTTTGCCATGCTAGGATATGATTAATATGCTTAAATGTGATTCGCATGTTCTCATCTGATTATATGTTAGTTTACCATTATGTGACCTTGTTGATCTGTATGATGATTATGCTAGTGTATCATTCATTGTTTTGTAAGTTCATTATGTATAATTGTTCAGATAATTCGTGAACTTTGATTATCCATTGGTGTTCGTGATCTGTTTATGTTTGATCCGCCATGTTTAAATTCGCCTATACTAAAGTTTGATCCGGGAAATGGTTTAACTTATGATATCCGACTTGATAACTTGCTAATTGCTATGCTATGTCTTTTGCTTATTTAGTTATAGTTTTCCTCTTGTGTTTTCTATTTGTATGTGCGATCGCCACGCTTGATGCTATTGTTCACCGCTACGATATTGGATAAGTGTGTTAAATGTAGATTAATTGACTTGTGTAAAGGACATGTTTACTTCTAGTAGTTGTTTCGCTAGCTTCGGTATTTCGTTTGACTTATATGTACTTAAATTGCCTCGATTCATTAATTGCTGCTGATTATGATGTGCTTCATTTGTGTCATCAATATGCTATGTGTTTGTTCTTATTTGTTGTTTGTTCTTCCGGATTTCGTGTATGTGTTTCCGTAATCCTCGTGATTCATTATCCTCATTCACGCGACTTTGTTATCGGCTTCATTATTCCATTTCACATTTCGATTTTATTTAGTTTTCGTTTTGTATATCATTCACCTGGCTTTATAAGCTCAACAGCATTTTCTTTTCTGCTGCGGTGTTAAGCATTCAAGATGAGCTTATGGGATAGCCGATCCGGGTTGAGAGTAGAGTGAGCAAGATTTGAAAATAGGGATCTTAGATTTATTTTGATTATTAAGTTATTTATATTTTCTTTTGTAAGTTTTGTAAAGGCTTCCGCTATTGTATAGTACTTAAGGTTCTGATATGAAACCGTATTTGTGATATCTTTACCCTTGTCGGGTTGGGGTGTTACACCCTCAGGGTAGAAATATGCCACATGAGGTGAAGGGGGTGTATGAATGGCTTCCTTCATCCTAAAACTACCCGGACTAAATGGGTTGATTGATGGGTCGGTTCCTCTTTTGTCTCTTAGATGTATATCTAAGGATGGAAAATTGTGTAAAGATTGAGGTTCCAGTTCATCAACACTAGGAAATTTCCTATAACTAAGAGTAAGGTTGTGACTACAAGTATTCTAACCTATATATCTAATTGTGTTTGGTTTAAAGGTTCTACCTCCACCGGGATTCCTAAAGTCTCTTCTACTACTTCCGGGTAAATCATGGGCGATGTGTATGCCTCAAATAATGGTAGGACTTGTGGGGTATTTAGTAGGCTTGTTTGTTTACCTCATCCTTCCTTGTGTCTAGATCACCTATATCCTCACCATATGTTTTAGTAGAATCTAACCCAAACATGTTCCTAAGTATCTCAAATCCTTCTCTAGCCATTTAAATTCTAAGTTTGATTCATAGGAATCTTCCTCAATAACTTGATCACTATGTTTAATTTTCCTAGAGGGTTCATCACCTTGAGATTCAAAGTCATTGATCTTAAAAACTAAGTCTTTTTGTTCAAGGTGCTCATGTTCGGCTAAATCCTCCTCAATTGTTTCCTTAGGTAGTGATGTAAATAGTCCTATTAGTTCATCCAACTTATGGTTTATTGCTTGGGAGTTTTCCATAAGATTTTGACATACTTAGTCACTTTTCCTAAGGGCCTCACTAAAAATAGTTGATCCTAAACATGGAGGTTGTTCATAAGAATCTACCCTAGGCGAAGGCTCACATGATTCATAGGTGTCTCTAAATGAGGCATTTTGAAATTCTTGGTGTTCTAGCCACTCAATCCTATGTTGCAATCTTAGAAGCCTAAGCGAAGTATCCATTTGAAGCAAATTACAAACAAAAGCACAAAGAATAGATAGACTACGAGAAAGCTAACAAAAAGAAAATATAAATCTCACTTGATAGGAATCTAGTGAGTAGACCTAAACGAAATAGAAATCAAACCTAAGCAATAACTATTCCCCGGAAGCGACCAAAAACTTGATGCGAGATATTGCAACCTCACAAGGAGTTTTACTTCTCGAGGGATCTCAAGAAGTTTTTCAATCCTCCAGGAAGTGTACCGATCGCTTAATGTAGTATAGGTAAACCGGGATTGATCGTTCTCTGTGGAATAGTGTCGTTAGGTTGAAGTGTATGTCAATTAAGTCTAAAGGTTATGACGATTATTTTGTATTTTATATTTTATAAAAGCAATTAAAATCTCGGTTTGATGGGAAGGGAAATTAGTTGCTAGTCAACTAACCCAAAAGCTACTAATTAAACTAAAATGCAAGAAAAGTAAATTAGGGATCTACAAGAAGTGAAGCTTATCTACTTATGATGTATTACCCTTGCTAGCTATCTAATTCTACCCACCGAATTGTCACATCCTTATCTAATTGTGTGTTGTATTTTGTGTTATTCATAGGGGTGCATAATTCCTAGTTCTATGAATCAGAACTCTCCTCTAGACTATCCGGGATCGCCAAGCATCAAGTATCTCCCAATACTCTATTATCCTTAAGCTACAACTCACGCAATAAACACAACGATGGCCTAGGTGCACTCTCAAGCTTTTTACTATTTAGGACGTTCAAGCTCGCAACAATTAAAGAAGAAGCCAGTTTTCCTTACTTTAGCGTCTACCAATTAAACAAGAGACAGTAGGATGCAAAATTTATAAACTAAATCAATTAGACTCATTGATTTTGTCACACCTTAATGATGAAGATAATCAAGGCCACGTTATAAGCATCGTCATGTCAGCTCCTACTCTGTAACATATATATTACAAATCTTGAAAAATATCCTCCTCAACTATAACATGTTATAGGCGCTGATGAGACACAGCTTTTATTTTCTTTTACATTTTCTGTGATCTTAACACATTTTAATAGACTAAAATTCAAATACATTAAATTAATAATACAATTACATCCAAAGTAAAATACGATACACAATCTAAACTGATTTTTGATATTTTGCTCGGATTTCTTCTTTCATTTTGATGATCAAAGCCACATCTTCCTCCGACACATCACTTTCGTGCTAGTAGCAAGAAACCTCAAATTTTTTCACATCGCGTGGAGATCATCTTTCTTCAAACGCTCTTGTCACATTTTCTCTTGTACCATCTCCTTGAAAGCTTCTCTACTTGACGAGGATCCCGTCGTTGTTGTGGTATTTTTTTTTTTACTCTTGGATAGCCTTGACTTGTCTGCCGGAAATGGTTCTCGATCATTTCGAAATAGCTCGTTCGGGTCTTCAACATCATTAACCATCTATACTCGTCTTCCAGGAACAACGACTTTGATACCACGCTATATGGCTAAAAGCATTGATCATTTGAAAATTTTGTTGTGGGAAAGCGGGTTGTGGGAAATATGGTTGTTGAGAAGCATATAGTGAAATGGTGGGTAATGGTATGTCTTGTGAAGAAATAGAATTGGCAAATGATAGTGTAACAAGATATGAAGAATTAGAATCATGACGGAGAGAATCTGGGAAATACATTGTTCATGAGCCAATTGTTATTTCTGTTACTCACTTTGAAAGAAAGTATTGGAATGCATGTAAATTATGAAATTAGTAAAATGTAATCATGTTTGATTGTATAAGTGGCAGAATGAGATCAATATAACTCATATATTCACATGTAACAAACGAACTAATTATACCTCCATTTTTATCTAAATTAATAAAATCATTTTCCACCTTTTTTAAAACAACATATCTTACAAACGGTAATTTTCAAACTATAAAAATACACCATCACGACGAGAATTAAATTATCTTTCATAGATATGCACTTTTATATATTTTCGACAAACATTTTTTTCAAAATTCCGCTCGAAAAATCATATATGATTTTTACGAATCATATATGATTTTCAAAAATCATGTATGATTCGATTTTATGAATCATATATGATTTTTACGAATCATATATGATTCTCAAAATCATATATGATTTCTAAAATCGAATCATATATGATTTTCACAAATCATATATGATTTTGTTGACCAAATTTAAAAAAAAATGGTTAAAAATATATAAGAGTAAGATATCTATAGAAAGATAATTTAATTCGTCGCGACAGTATAATTTTATCGCAGAACGACTAACGGTTTGCGTAGATATTTAATTTTTTAAAAGGTGAAAGTTTATCATAATAAAAACGAACGACTATTATTTACACAGAATTGAGATCTATATCAACTTTTCTTAAGTTTTATTCATTGGAAAAAATGTGGGTTTTATTATTTGACCGATTCATACATTTCATTTTTTTTTTTAATATTCAATTTGTGCCATTATGGGATGGCGAAGGCGCCTTTGGCACGCTTATTGCATCGGTGCCGGTGCACTACGATGGTGCCATAGGTTCCATATGACGGAAATAACGCTCCTTACTGTGTACTCTTATAATACATGGGCTAATATCAATAATAACAATGTACGATATAAACCCCTGTAGTTTGAGCAGGAGAACTTTAAATGTTCAAGCTAGCACAAAGCTCAACAAACACTATAGTAGGAAGAACTTTGGCTATATACGGACGGACCCACATGTACGCCAAGCTAAGCAAGGTTAAGAAGTCAGAAAAGATTTAAACGCCATTTTGCCAGATGTGCAACCCAAAAAAATTTTGCTACTATCGTTTATAACAGAATTTAAATTTCAACATTTCTTTTCACAAGAACACCCTTTTAAAAATCTTTATCCGTCTCCTGGCTATATATCAGTTTATTGAAACTGGGTGGGGGGTGGGGACCCGGTATTTCGCCTCAACACTAGACTGGGACTATGTAACCTGAAGCTTGACCATGACAAGAGATTATCTCCAAGTAAAACACAATATCTGGAGCTGGAACGACGAATAACAGGGCATCCCCGTGAGGGCTAGGCCTTAGAGTACACGAGCTAAAATCGATAATAATTGTACGCTAATAAATTGTTCATCAAGAAGCTTAATCACCTTTTTGGCGCTGCTAAATCACGCAATTACCTAACTAATATTTACTTAGTACATTAATGATGAAACATTTTTCAAAACATGATAACGGATTCATGAGCCCGTGACTAGCAAAATAGAAACTTGCATACCATTAGACTGAAAATATGTTGGTGACAAACTTATTCGTTAAGAGTCTTATATCATTTCTTTCTTGTTCAGTTTAAGCCAAATCAAATAATCGTTGAAATACAATCGCATCAAGCTTAAGCTCGAGCTACTCTCCTCACTTAAACTGTCCAACATGCATCATTACCGGATGTCCTGGTATGTTTCATGCAAGTATTGAAATTATAATGAATGTTACAGTACAAAAGAACATCACAAGCATTAAGCAATAAGAAATGACATATTGTGTATTTTTTATAAAATGCCATGTATATAGATGGATATAGTGTGTTTGGCCACCTCAAATCCAAAAAGGATTCCCATATACATGAGGTGAAGTTCATCTAGTTTTGACATGAATACGACACGCTTATCTATCTCTTTACAATATCGCCATTGGTCACGGTGAAATCCCAAAGCTCCCGTATTTCTCATTGAAATCCCAAATATCCATGGTGTTGTAGTCTGATATTAATTTGTCTCGAGCACCCCTCTCCATGTTATATATTTGTGGCTCAAAGTTGTATGCCTCACTCGGTTTATCCATCTCAATTATGCAGAATATTACAATGAATATGGCCGCACCAATGTACAAGTACTCTCCCTGCAAATGTAGACATTTGTTACACTAATACTCGGTACATCAAAAGTCCTTCAGCTATATAAATAAAAATGAGTGCTCGGTATAATAATGATACTATTAGTCTTTCTAAAATAACAATGTGTCCTGTGATGTCGGAAGGTATGGTCTTAATTAAAGACATACCTCATGATCAATTCATTTCTTCTCAATTGTATCGAAATTAAATAGTTTTTATTTATATAACAGATTACTTATGAATACTTCACTTTCCAACTAACCTATCCTTTGCTGCAGTTATATCAGCATTTTATAAAAGAAAAGTTTAGTATATAAATCTAACCGGAACATTGAGGTACATCCCAAGAGCCACGGAGGGAAGAAATAACCATGAGATTAGACCTGGAACATGCAAAAGGAAATCAATGTGTGTTGCTATCAAACTATTTATCATAAGCAAAAACAAGTTTATCAGAAGCAGCATGTACCTTGGAAACCAGAGGGAGGACTGACTGCTGCATAATCTTCTGCTATTGATCCCCAAAATGTGGCTGGATTGTGAACTTGGAACATTAGGCTAGCGTATATAAAAAACAATATGATTGGAAGTGCTTGTGAGCATGGGCTATATATAACACGATAGGCCATTTGGTCCTTTTGAATCAGTGCACATCGAAAATCTCAGATGATGGAAACAAATGGGAAAAGGTTTAAACAAAATTACATACATTTGTCATCTCCTTCGTTGTATGTGTGGTGTCCATCATACTCTCCGTAGATAAAATCTTCCTACAGCAACCCGAAAATTGGTTTTAAGTATCAATCGCCGAAAACTGATTTGAAAATACTTAAAAGTGAAACTAATAAAGATTAAACTCTCAGGTCAAAGCTATTAAATTTCTAACTGTATACTATTCCAATTTGTCTACAGATCTAATATAATCATTCTGAAATATATATATAATGTACAATGGTATTTAACAAATAAATTGATGCTAGTATCACATTTCTTTTTATAATCTGAAAGTAAACTGATTGACCATAAAAGTCAACTGTATAACCAATTCAGGACATAAACCGCTTCATTTTATAAATGTGACACTCACTCCTAAAAACTGTTACTGAGTATTCAAATCTTGTTAGCAGAGAAGTAGTCTAATTCATGTGTAGACCCATTTTGGCATTATGCAAAATTGCAAACAACAAAAAGGCCAAAATGAACCAATTCATAAAACGGTCCGAGTGAGGAGTAACCCGTATCATTGTAGCTCGTTATACATATACAAGGTGACATTTGCATATAATTCTTACTACCAATTACACTTTACGTTATCTTATGCACTCTCTTTTAGAGGAAGCCTTCATCTTTAGGATCTAAAATTCAGTATTTCTAAACATAATCTAAAGTTGTCCCGATTCCTAAAAACTGCTCCAAATGTTTTATTACTTAGTTTTCTTTCCTAACAATATATGCATAATTGCATGCCTAAAACAGAATCAGATGCATGTCAAATCTAACCAGTCAAGATAACGGAAGGGATAGTGGCAAATTGGCAATTTTCTAACGGATTAGGCATTCTTTTAGTAACAAGGTTTAGGCATGCGCATCGCTACTCGATATGGTAACAAGTTGAAAAATGAGCAATTGTATGAAACGATATAAACGAATTCGAGAAAAATGAAAGGAAACATACATCACTAACGCCAGTATTATCCCACCTATCAACAGGATCTTCATTAAGATCAGGTTCATAATCAGCCAATCCAGCTGCATTCAATCTCCTTATCCCATTTCTACTGTTACATCCATTTTTGTTACTTCTAGTATACGCAACACCGTATGAAGTAGAACAATAAGCACTACTTGAAACCTTAATTCTGCTAGCAGATTGTTGGGATTTAGCAGTTATTTTTGGGATTAATGGTATGGATAATGTAGAGAGTGGTTTTGCTGAAACACCCGCCATTTTTTTATGGATGTTTAATGTGTGGTCTTTCGTGTTTTGAGTTCACTTGAAGATGATGTTCATGTTTTATTGTTTTCTTATGTGTGGATTAAAATATAAATATAGATTTCATATTTACCATAAATCTAATAAATTAATCATAACTATTTATTTTTAATCAAAATTAATAAAAAATTGTTTTTTATCTATTTTTAAAATAACATATCTCAGAATAAGAATTTTCAAACTATAAAATATCATGACGAAAATTAAATTATCTTTTATAGATATCGTCAAACTTTTTTTTCAAAAATTCCGGAAAAATCAACATGATTTCAGAAATCATATATTTTCAAAATCACACGCGATTCGATTTTTCAAATCATACGCGATTTATGAAATCGAATCACACGTGATTTTCACAAATCACATACGATTTTTCGGATCGAAATTTAAAAAAAAAAAAAATTTGTTAAAAATATATGTGTCGTATATCTATGTAAATATAATTTAATTTCGTCATGATGAACGCTTTTTTTCTCGTAACGATTAATAGTATGCAGATATTTAATTTTTAAAAATGATAAAAGTTTATTTTTTTATTTTGATTAAAAAATAAATTACTATAATTGGCTTATCGGATTTATGATAAATTCGAGATATATATAAAATTTTAAGACAATTACCTAAATAATCCATCTACATAGATGTTTTACGAAATTAAACTTTTTTCATATGTTTTACACAAATGAATCAAATATGTTACATCACACTTTTCCATTGCCCAACCCATTTCCTCGCCCCAATTATGAATTGTTTTCTTTTTTTCGTCGCATGGCTTTTTATTAAAGTACACCCATTAGATATTGTTTTTGAGGTTTTCTCTAAAAGTAAACACATTAGATATAGAGTTTTTTAAAACCAAGTACATATTCACAAGCAAAATTTCCTTTACTAGGTATGTAGTTTTTTCATAAACCTCATTTTAGTTTAACACCTTTGTCAAATTTGACATAACCGAAGAATCAAACCATGTGACCCTACACCTAAACCATGTCACCCTACTGCCTAGAAACCAAAATTGTGTTTCATATTTTCCTCGCCTTGCAATTCGCCCCAAATTATTTTCCTCGCCCAAATTAGTTTCCTATCGCCTAGCAATTCGCCTTCAAACATTCTTATCGCCTAACTAAGAACTCGAGCTAATGCTAATTTCTAATTCTTATCGCCTATCACTCATATCGCCTAGCAATCGGCTTTTAAATGACCTCGCCTAACACTCGCATGCATATCGCCTAGCATTTGCGTGTCAAATTTTAATAAATTCACTGTACAAGTTCGCCAGATACACGTGTATGGTTAAAAATCATCTAGAATAAATCTAACTGACAATATTTAAAGTTCATTTGAAAAAAGTATAGCGAGGTCTAATTTTGTAAAATACTAGTAGAAAAGGGTCGTTTAAAAAATTCTCTTAAATTTTGCCCTTATGTTTATGTCTAGTAGTTTTACATCAGTCGAACCAAAATCACGATTTCTCAAGTATAATTATTTGTCGATATAAACCGTTGCTTTGCGCGAACATACCCCTGATACACTAATATTATTTTACTTTAAAAACAAGTTGCTACTTAATTATAAGATTGCTAAATTGGGATCTTTGATGAGTACCTTTTTATTCGTAAAACTCTCAATTTTGACACAGACATTCATGGCCACACAAACATTACCCTTGACTCGATAAAGAGTTACCCATTCAAAACCTAAAATTAAGCTACTTTTTCTATATTTCGATCCATGTAATTAGTAAGTATCCGGGTGTCTCAAGATCATATAACTATATATATGATTACACTTGTTATCAAAATAGAACAAGTTCCGTCTCACAACTTCAAACCAAGTTTCAAAATATGAAAATCAACAAATTTCTTTTGCTTCCACTTTCTTTGGCTTTTATTCTAGGCGTTGCGAAGAGCTTCGATTATCATGAGAAAGAACTTGAATCAGAGGAGGGTTTGCAGGGCATGTACGATAGGTGGAGGAGCCACCATAAAGTGGAACATAAAAGCCAAGAGCGGTTCAATGTGTTTAAAAGCAATGTGCAACATGTTCATAGTACAAATAAGATGAATAAGCCATACAAGCTAAAGTTGAACATATTTGCTGACTTGACTAACCGCGAGAGAATTAGCAAGTATTCTGACTCAAAGATTGGTGATAAGCTTGCTCTCAAGGGACCTCGTAAGACAAACTTGAAATTTGTTTATGAAAATGCGACAAATATTCCACCAAGGATGGATTGGAGGTGTCATAACGCTGTTACCCCTGTCAAGAATCAAGGACAATGTGGTAAGAACTTATTTTTAAATCATCCACTTATTATGCATGAAAAAGGTATTTCATTCCCATGTGGAACATACATATGATAAAAATATATATGCGTGGCACTGATCCACCTATTATATTATTGAATTTGAGAAAAGCGAGTAAAGTAACAACTACATTTTCTTGCGCGGTAATTACATTCTATTTGTTTAAAAAATTACTCAAATTTATAGTATATATCGAAAAGTTCATCCAATATTTTTTAAAATTCCAATGAATTGAACCAATCCTAGTAATCCATTTTTTATCAAAAATAAGTAAATGAACTTTCACCATTTATTAAAAAATTAAATATCTCGCAAACCGTTAATCATTACGCAAAACGAATTTATACTATAGCAACAATAATTAAATCATCTTTTTATAAAGGGGCATTTTTATATACTTTCAAAAAACTTTTTTCTTTCATTTTTTTCACCACGTTTGAAAAATTACACGTGATTTGTATCACAAATCACATCACACATATGATTTAAGAAATCACATGTGTATTGTGATACTAATCACATGTGATTTTTTCTGACGTAACTGAAAAAAAATAAAAAAGAAAAAGTCGTCGAAATTATATTGAAGTGCCCATCTAATGAAAGATAAAAAAAAATATTTGTCGCGACAATGTATTTTTTTTTTCACTTGACGATTTATCCTTTGCAAGATATTTATTTTTAAAATTGAGGTGGAAGGTTTTTTCTTTTCTTTTTATGAAAATTGAAGGGTTAGGATTGATATATTTAGATAATTTTGGTTCTAAATTGATATAACACAATGCTAAGAACTAAGAACTTGAAATCACAGAATAAAAATAAAATAAAATAAACTTTGATTTTAATTAAAATCAGAATAAACTAATGACTTGTTATAATCTATTTTGGTTTATCCTGTGTTAAAGGTTTGATATGAGAAGAAAACCATTTTTAATTTTACATTATATGAAGTAATAAAAACGGATGTTGGTTGAGTGGTCTTGGTGGGAATGTAATGGAAATGTAGTTAGATGATATTGGTGCTTTAAAGGTGAATTTGAAGATGCATGACGCTTGCAAATTGGTGTTGATTTGCCTGCATTTTCCTTGATTAATGTATTGTCTGATAAAGTGTTATTCTGAGATAGTTGTTTTGTATTCCAGTTTTGTTGTTTGTTTGGTTAGTATAAGAGTATAGCTAGGCATGTCTATTACTCTTAAATCCATCCATTGATGTATATTGTCAATTGTGATTATTAATATAAGATTCACCTTTTGCAAAAAAAAAAAGTAATAAAAACGGGATGAAGAAGATGATCACATATCATGAATCTTAAAATCAAGATTAACGAGTATAGTTCCTATCGCACTTCATTCCCAGATGATTAAAAAAAAAAAAAAAAAAAAAAAAAAAAAAGATTATAACTTTATATTTTCTTACATAGCGAGCGACAAACTATCCATCTAGCTATGTAAGTCTTCATGTCTATAAGTCTGAAGTAACCTTAACATTATAAGCGAAACTTATTATTCACCTAAAGTGTGCAAATTAAATGGTAAATGTCTCATGCAAATTAATACTACAAGGTGAAAGTCCTCGAACTTGAACTAATGGTTTCTTTTACAGGAAGTTGTTGGGCCTTTGGCGCAGTTGCTGCAGTGGAATCAATAAACGCGATCGTAACGGGCCAACTAATACCATTATCAGAACAACAACTTGTTGATTGTGATAATAAAGGAGTAAGCCAAGGATGTTCTGGAGGGTTGCAGTGTGAAGCATTTAAATGGATTACTGATAATGGAGGTCTAGTGACAGAAGAGAGCTACCCGTATACCATGAAAACAGAACAATGTGATACATCGAAGGTACTTGCAATTTTATAAATTCATATTACCTACTAAATCAACTAAGTTCATATTTTATATCTGAATTTTAGTTTGGACATCACGCTGTAACACTTAATGGGATGGAGTATGTTCCTGAGAACAACGAAGAAGCACTACTCAAAGCAGTTGCACACCAACCTATTGTTATTTCCATGGATCCTAGCCATCCTGATTTTGGGTTTTATTCTGAGGTGTGACAAACAAAATTCCTTTAAGTTTACATCTATTTTCTCATCATCAAATCATATTTAATCCATGTATGGTACATGTTTCCTACAGGAGTGTTAACTGGGCCATGTGGAGTAAACACAATGCACGCTATGACAATTGTGGGATACGATGAAACCCCGGAAGGATTGAAGTATTGGATCGTTAAAATTCATGGGAGAAGGATGGGGACAGAAGGGATACATACTTATGCAACGCGGAGTTGATCAACCTCACGGACTTTGCGCGATAAACACTCATTGTACTATTCCTCTCAAGAACATCGAGACTCGCAATATTGAGCTCTAAGATAATTCCAGATTCTCATGCATGCCGCGATCTGAAGTATGACATGCAAACATCTAATTAAGATCTTTCTTTTTCATTGCATTGAATATAAAGATGTTATGCTACTAAAGGTTGGAAGGGGTTCGCATCAACCATATATTAGTAACAATCCCATATTTACTTTTTCATTTTTCAAATTGGGATTACTAATATTATCTTAAAACGATGGAATAAAGACACTATGTAAGGGTGTTGACTGCTTTCGGATGTATGCATATCACCATGTTGTCTTGGGTTAATGGTCCAAAAAATATATGAACTTTTCATATTTTACTATTGTGACAATAAACTTTTAATTTTTCTATTAAAACAAAAAACTTTTTTAATTACCCTTATTGTAACAAAATTTGCCACGTGGCACCCTTAATCTATCCTTTACCCGATTTAATCATATATACGCGTTTAAAAATTGTGGGGGACCTTTTTTGCCAACTTATGAAACTATTAAACCTAAATAAAAAATTAAATTGCTGTAAATAAGTTTTTGGTGTTGGCTACAATCAAAACATATAAAAATCAACAAAAGCTTTTCCCGATTAACCCACATTGCCCCGACCACCGCAATATACATCAACCACGCCTTCGCTTTATATCACCATTCGTGTTTCACTCGAAAATTTCCATCCACCGATCACACTTAGATCGTGACATAGGCTCAAGCTCAAGCTCAGTTAAACCCAAATACCATCCACCGATCTTTGTCATCCCCGATTCACCGCCTTACCGGCCCTTATCTTTAACCCACCAACCGATTTCTATAGCTCCTTTACTCATAAACAACGATTGACCCAAGCCAACAAGTCGATCCAGACAAAGGTTCATGAACAAATTCAGTTCTACATGAAAGACCCTTTTCAACCTTTATACCCCTGTTACAATCATCAACATCAGTTAACTCACTGATATTAACAACCCATATCCAAACAGATCAGATTCAGAATATGTACCCTAGAATCTGTACCCCATTATCATCAACAACAAATCCATTCTAATAGCTTTATCACATACCAACAAATCCAATTATCAGTCATAATCCCAAACCGCAAATCATCATTCGTTTGAAACCCATTACAATTGAACATCATGGCAAACCAATTTTGCAACACTTTTAACCCCAAACCACATATCCGATTAAACCCTTTAACCATTTCATTCGCTCTACCAAAATAACTACCTCTCTCACTCATGATGGGTCCGAAAATCATGAGGTTGATAATATTTGTCTTCATCGGATTTAGTTATGGTATCAAGTGAGCGTTATGTGTTTTGATTGTGATAGGTTTTTTGTGTGGATAAGGATTTGTAGAGATGATTTGAATGATTTTTTTTTTTTGTGTTTAGATTTTATAAAATTAATAAAAATTATTTAATTTTTTATTTAGGTTTAATAGTTTTGTAAGTTGGCAAAAAAGGCCCCCACAATTTTAAACGCAGATATATGATTAAATCGGGTAAAGGATAGATTAAGGGTGCCACGTGGCAAATTTTGTTATAATGGGGTAATTAAGAAAGTTTTGATTTTAATAGAAAAATAAAAGTTTATCATCACAATAAGAAACGCGAAAAGCTTCACGATTTTTTGGATCATTAACCCTTTTGTCTTTGAATTTGATCCGCCATCTTTGATTTGTCTTTAATTGTGAAGCACTAGTACATGTAGAATTTTTTCTTATATGTTAAGCACTCACACGATTGATTATTCTTATAGGTCGAGAGTTTGTCAGGTTTTTGAGTAGCATAAATACATAACCAAATTACAAGACTGGACCAAAATTGAAGTCATTTTTGGAGAATGAACATTTTCTTATCATCTTACCAAATAGCCCTCGTGTAATGTGCCTAATGTTGAGCTTCACTTTCCCAATCTAGCCACATGACACCTTTTTTATTATAAAATATACTCTTCAATTAAGTATTACTCTCACATTTCTTTTCTTTTTCAATCAAATTAATACACCCATATCCATCTTCTATTTAAAAAACCTCGCACAACCATTAACCATAACCACCGACTAAAATAAACCATTGTACTCCCTCTTCTTCCGCGCTACCTCCGTATGTGGTTACGAGAACAACAATGTGATATGCTTGATTGAAACGTGAAATACTTGGAAAATAGGAGAGAAATACTTAACACGTGAAATCCATTTTCCATTCACTCGAAATATCGCCCAAAGGTGGTTGTCGCCAAAAATCTCGCCCAGAATTTCGCCCAAGGTCCGCCCGCATTCTCGCCCCTAGGTGGTTGTCGCCTGTAATCTCGCCTCTGTTCGCTAAATCAAATACTTCATTTTTAAACAATATAAAGTATGCTCATATTCATAAAATTAGATTCAAATGGTTCACTTAAAAATTTTGCTCTATATAAATTATGTATGAGGAAAGAGAGCATTTTTCTAACTTTTGTTAGACTAATTCAGTGTCCAATGGTATCTCTTTAGATTTAAACATAAATTAGATCAAGTAAAAAAAAATACTATAAGAGGTACCTTTGTTTCCCATGCAAAATTCCGATAGTTGGAAAAGTTGAAAAAAAAATTCTCAAGTAATCATTGAAAAGTGGAATATGAAGAGTGAGAGTTAAGGGTCTGCTCTTTTATACCAAAAGGCTTGAGTCTCAAAGGTATTTTTTGTTATGTGAGAAACTTTATATTTAAATAGTTGTTGATTCAAGTCCTGTCTAAAATATGTGAGATAGTGTGTATTTTGTGAAATATTTAGTTGTCGTTCTAAAAAAAACGCAAGCACACACGCTGTGAAATAGTTAGTTGTCGTTCTAAACAATTAGATCAAATCTTCAAACCAGCATTAATCGGGGAGCAAGCATGAGGACAAATATTCTCCAAACATATAAACCCTTGTAATTATTCACATGGGAATTCACATTTTCAAGCTGAACATGCATTAACTGCTATCTGAAAATGTCTTATCTAAGACTTCCAAAAAAACCTCACAAATTACAAGCATAAGTCCATCTTCATATCTCATAAAGATCAATATACTAATGGACTGGAAGGACTTGATAGCGTATAGGAGTTTCAGCCTAAACGGCTAAAGCTCGTACGCCCATAACAAGGCCCACAAAGGCTACAGAGCCCGACACACTTCGTCTGGGAAGCAAATCTCAAGCCAAACAATCAGACAATGGTCCAACATCCCCAGTCTAGAAGAATATATCTAGGCAAAGACTGATATATACTATTATTCCCTAAACCATTATAACAAACGATATGTGTCACTACATCATTAGTGTAAAGGTACTAGTACGTGCAATCGTGCATGAGGATCGGACGTTCCATATATCTAGCAGAGCCAAGGATATCACAGAATGTGTCATTCTTGTCTTCTCGCGCTATTCCTCCCCACTAAAAAAAAGAGCGATTGAGAATCTCGAGAACCTTTAAAAAAATGTAGAAGTGAGCGTACCCCGAGGCTCTCATCTCTCCCTATTTTTTAGCCAACACCATCAACCCCATTTTTCAGCTTGAATGGGTCAAAGCCAAAAATATGATGAATATAAAGAAAAGAGATCAGAAAAATATTAGATATCTAACTCGTTGATCATCATAAACCATCTGATCACATTTATAGGTGGCACGAAACCCTAAATGCATCCCTATAAATACCGGTCCATTTTCATAAAATGGACCAAGCACAATTACATAAAGCTAATCTATCTTTACACATACAAAACACACACTATCAACCATAATCGTATATGAGTTTTACCCCAACTCTAGATCTTTGATCTTACCTTGGGGTCCTTATCAAACCTAAGAAACCGACATACAATCATCATCTTACCCCAACGTATCATACATTCATACGTGAACAGTGAATTATATTAAAAAAGCGAATATAAATAGTTTTAAAATTGTTGACAAACTGATCTTTTCTATTTTTTTTTTATCTCAAATTGAATGCTCGTATTTTTATTTTCAAATTTTCTATTTTTTTTTATCTCAAATTGAATGCTCGTATTTTTATTTTCAAATATGTTAAATCAAATATGTGTAAGTTTTTGTATTAAAACTGATTACCATAACCTTTGAAATGTAAATGTGTGATATTTTAGTATAGACAGTTTATAATAGTATATTTTTTAGATAAAAGCTTCAGTATCATCTGAAAAATTCAAAATTGTGATAAATAAAACTTTGAATTTGCGATACGCGTCCATCAATTCATTAGTTCATTTGTTTTTTTATGAACAATATCATAATATTCATCAATTAGATAACGTTATTCATCAGTTTTCTTTTTAAAACTTTTTTTTAATCATAATTCTCATCAGTTTTCTTTGATGTTGTTCATCTTTTTTTTTTTTTTTTTTTTTTTAAGGAACGCAATTTTAACTATCTCACAATGTTTACAGCAAAAATCTATCTCACATGTCCTAAGCAGGACTTGAACTCGCAACCATGGTTAAGGAGCTTCTCACACAATATAAGGTATCATTATGATACAAGCCCTTTGGTTGTGCATCAGTTACATCACAATGTTCATCATTTTTTTGTGTGAACAACATCACAATTTTCATCGTTAATTTTTATTTTATTTTATTTTATTGTTATTACAATGTTTATCAGTTTTATAAAAAAAATCATGTTATTCATCAGTTTTCTTAAAGAAAAAACACATTTAACATTCATCACTTATATCACAATGTTAATCACTTAAGAGTGAAAATAGCAAAAAAGAGTTGACAAAAGTAAAAGATGACACTTATCAATATGTGATGACATTTTAGACTTTTTAAATTTTTATTCACTTTATAGAAGATCACAACCTTTAGGGTGCGTTTTTTAAAATTGAATTATCGGCAACAAAAACATGAGCGTGAAGAAGTAGTCGAAAGCAGCGGTGTTTATATCCTAACACTTACGAGTAGCATTTGTAGAGCTAGCGTTACACACTAGTCAATTATACTTAAACGTTAGACGTTAGTTGCTAGTTATTTCAAAAAGTTTTAAAATGATACACACAAATATACTTGAAAACTCTAGTTTTGAAGGAATTTGGATTAGGATTTTACTTACAACTTACGACTAAGGATCAGATGAGAAGAATCCTTAAAATAAGAATGATGAAAAATAACTATAATTATACATCAGAGATGCATCAATGTAAATTAGACGTATCCCTAATCTTTTAGATGCATCATAATATATTTTCTAGCTAAAAATTAGATGCATATACATATATTGTTAGGATTTAGTAAATCCAGTTATTAAAGTGTCGGTCACCTCAAGTATATGTAATCGTTAGAAAGCTCGTAGTCATAGTTATTTAAAGTTAAGTAGTATTTAGTTATGTAACACCGTGGAGGACGGACGGGTCTTTACCCACCGTGATGCCCGATCCACAACCCATAGGTGGCGCTTTTATGTAAGACTATAAATACTCTACCTCCCAAGGTAGAGAGTTGGAGCTCATAATAAGATTTTCACTTTCTCTCACTAATTTCCCAAACCTCTAACTCTTTCTCTAAAACCTAATAGTATACGCCTTGTGTGATCATGGTTTGATGTGTTTGTGAAACCAATGTCTAACAATTGGTATCAAGAGCCATGGTTTGATCATCTCTTACATATCCTTGGATTTCTAGTGGTTTTATATGGTTTTGGGTTTGAAAAGTTTAGTGATTTTTGCATCATTGGATCATTTCTTATGTTAAAGTTTGAATTTTGAGTGTACTTGTTGTGTTTAGAATCATTGTAAGTGCTTGGGGTTTGATTTGGAAAGCTTGAATCACCGTGGTTGGGCTTGTTTTGGATTGAAAAGTGTGGTTTTGAAGTTTATCATCTTAGCGACTGAGTCTCTGAGTGCTTTTCTTCAGAGCGACTTGATTTAGTAATTTCAATGAAGTTGTAGTTTAAGTCGAGCGACTTGATCTTAGCGACTTGTTATTGAGACAAGTCGACAAACAAGACAAGTTAGTGGAGGTTCCACTGCTGCCATGACTTGGTTGGGTTAGTAATTTGTTTCTATTATTTCTAGCGACTGGCTTTATAGTTCTTGGCGATTTGTTCTAGTAGCGACTTGTCTACTTAGCGATTTGGTGCAGTAGCGACTTGTCTTCAGCGACTTGATTCATAGCGACTTGTGATTAGCGAGTTGTTATTTAGCGACTTGTGTTTAGCGACTTGGTTCACAACTAGTTGTTCTTTAGCGACTTGTTTGCCTAGCGATTTGGTGCTTTAGCGACTTGTGTTCAGCGACTTGGGTCATAGCGACTTGTACTTTGCGACTTGGTGACTTAGCGACTTGTCTCAAGGGTTATAGCGACTTGGTAGATTTTGTTTCTAATACGGTTTTCTTGATTTAGTAAAATCCCGTGAAAGAATCTATTTCCGGTTTAATCATAGAGTTATAAAATCTCGTGAAATCAGTAAACATGTCTACCAACATGCCTACAATCATCTCTCATCAGAATGAGGACGCTCAAGCAACCGTTCAGACACTCGTCCACCCATGCTTGATGTAACCGACTACGACTCATGGGCTCAAAGAATCGATCAGACTGCCTAGGAAAGGAAAATGGAGTCAACATTCTCAAGTCAATTGATGAAGGACCTTATCGATTGAGACTACAAGAGACATAATTGATACTGCTGCAGATGGAACAATGATCTTTGATTGGATGCACCAAAGAGGTATGATGAGCTCATGATAAGGAGAAAAGAGCTTCGATGCTTTCAAACATTATACTGTGGTCTTCCAAAAGATATCTACAAGCTTATCAATCACAACACCGAAGCCAAGGGGTTTGGGATAATGTCAAGATGCTTCTCTCGAGTTCGAATTAACTAAGGAAGACAGAGAATCACAATCAGATGATGAATTTGAGCACTTTAAGATGAAACCGTAAGAAAGTGTCTATGAATATTACGTGAGATTCCACAAGCTTGTAAATGACATGAAGAACATCAAATGACCATGCCAAATATTCATTGAAATCAAAGTTTGTGAACAACATGAATCCCGAATGGCACAAATTTGTCACCTCAGAAGCTAACCAAAGGATTGAAGAACACCAACTATGAGCAATTGTATGCCTTCCTTCTTCGAATGAGAGACATGCTATGTTTGAACGAAGGATTCTTGAACAGTTCAAAACTAAACAGGGAGAAACAAGTTCATCAAATGATTCAACAACCTCTTACACAAATGTTGGAATTACCACCAAAGCTTCACAAGTCATACCCACGGAAATGGTAATTACAAACTTATCCCCGATCCAAGATATAAACCTCCGCACTGAACACATTCATGGAAAACTTCATCAATCAACTTTCTCATGGTTAGTCAAATATGAATTCCACCCACACACCAACAATAACCTCGAATCGCATCCAATCCACACAATCAAGCTACCGCCGAGATGGAAAGGTTTGGTGCAACCAGTTCAAGGAAGGCAATATGAACAGGGAAGAGGTGGAGTAGGTGGAGGTTATGGCAAATCAAGATCGGGAAGGAATGGTAATCAAGGACAAGCAAAGCCATTAAGTGCTACAACCGTGGTGGTGATGGACACATAGCAAGGAACCGCACATCTCCAAAATGCCCTCAAAATGCAGTACTTTAGAGACAAATGTTACTTGTGCAAGCTCGTGGATAATGGAGTCGTTTTGGATGAAGAGGAATTATCGTTTCTTCTTCGAGGTAATGCCAAGACATATGATGCGATGTTGATGAGCGACCAATTCGTGAGATAGGTCATAATCATCGAATGCCTTTCAAGTTGCGATCGTGATGCATACGACTGACGCCGATGATGAACCCATCGCATGCACAATTTTCATGGCTAGCATTTCTCTAATGGTCTCTCCAAAGGTCTCATCATCACAGCAAGCTGGTCCATCCAAAGAATCAATCATCTCAGAGGTATTAAAACTATATGATGATGTTGATCAGCAAAAGATACATAATAAACTGCAATCACGGGAAACTTGTGACTCAGATATTGCTAATATGGGTAATAATAAAATTGTCCCATATGATCAATATGTGATCCAAAGTGAGAGTGTGATTGAACCAAGTGATATATCTTCTGCATTCAATGATGACTATGTTTTTTATGAATACACTGCATGTGCCCCTGATGATTCTGTTACCTCTGAACTGAATGCCTATAAAGAACAAGTTGCTATTTATGAACAACGTGCTAAGTTTGAGTTAACTACCCGTGAGCAGGAAATGGATGACCAAATGCGTATAATTATTAGAAAAGTAATTTTAGAGAAGAAGTGTTAAAACAAGAGTTAAACTCTTTACAAGAAAAGCTTTCTAAAATCATACAAAAGCAAGAGCTTCAAGAAAATGTTAAAGTGCTTAAACAAGAATTTAACGCTAAGGAATCAAAACTTTTCAATGACTTTTCTAATCTAAAACTTTGAAAACAAGCTTGAAAATAAGTTGTACGACAAGGAACACCATTCGATCGCTCACATGGTCACTAAGCATAGAGTTTTAAGCGATAAGCATAGTATTCCCATTATTAAGGAACCCAACCCTGAGTATGGTAAGAAAGCAAGAGAAGCTCAGAAGGTAATCTATGATGGCTATGAAATCCTTAAGCCTAGACAGAAACCTAGTTGCGCTGAGTGCACTGAGGAAGATAAGCAGTTAGAAGAGGTTACTAGGAATAAATTGGATGAAAAACTTAAGAGTCCCTCATGCATAGAAAACAACATCAGTTTTAAAACACCCAACTATGCTAAGGATAATTGGATTGCATTTAACAAGTTTAGACCTCAAACACAGCTGACCCCTGAACAAGTGTTCTGGAAAAAGGATATGGACATGAAAAAGTCGATGAGTTTGTTGAATGTAATCCCCATGTAGGAGAATGCTTCCACCATCGATATCCCCCAATACACCAATGCATTTAGTTCCTAGATCTATTCCCACTAAGAGCAAGACCTTAATCACCAAGATGTCATTTATCAATTATTTGTTGATTTTGAGAAGACATGTAAGAAAAAGATCACACCTACTGGGATAACTGAAGGGGAGAAGGGTTTTGAGCAAACTAAAGAATGCTATTTAACCGAGGTCATGCCTTTCTTTAAATAATTAAAAGGTCAATTTGAGAGTCTTAAAAAGGGGATGGATTCAGATATTAAAGAAAGGGAAAAGGAATTTGATGTGATGATAGTTGAGGTCAATGACTATGAGCGAGAATTTAAATATAATGAGATTGAGAGGAAGAACTTGCATACCTTAAATGAGAATCTGATTTCTGAATGTATCACTCAAGATGTGTTTTACACTGCCACAAATTGTTTAATTAATGCATCTCAATTTCATGAATTATCTGTTGCTCTGAAAGTCTCCCATGATCGTGTCATTGAGCTTGAGAAAACTAACTCTAAATTGCATAATAAAGTTGAACAGATGATCATGATAACCCGGTGAAACAGTTTTCTAAATTGAAGTTGAGCATCTTGCTTTGCAATTAAAATATCAACATCTAAAAGAAAATGTTAAAACCTCAAATATCAAGACATCCTTGGATGCTCTTGAATTTGATGCGCTTTTGAAATCAAAGAAACGTGATGAATGATTTGAGCTCATTGTAACACGATCGAAAAATGAGAACCCAAATTTCACAATTAAATGGTGAAAAGAACAATGTGACATGCTCCCAAATGCCTCCTCCTTTAGATTCTCAAAGTTCTCAAACTTTTCATCTTCAAAACTTGGTTAATGTTTTACAAAAGGAAAATGAGAGTTTTCTAGAAGGAAATGAAAAAGTTAAACTTCACTTTAAAGAGTTATATGATTCAATGAAAGTCACCGTGACAAGAACAACGAAAAATAACGCCTTTACAAAAAGAAATTGAGAATTTGAAGAGTCGATAAAAGGAAAATGCCACTTGTATTTAATGAGAATGTTGCATCAAAGTCATCCGCAGACCGCAAATATCTTGTGATGTCAAATACATTCCTCCTCATCTTAGAAATAACGAACGTCGTTTCATGACTATTTCGCTACCTTAAGGATAGTCTAGAATGTCTCCAGAGATTGTAGAAGAGGATTTCATTAATAAGCCACTTGATAGAGAAATTAGGTTTGCGTGCATTCAGGCCAAACGATCTCAAGAGCTGTTAGAATGTTTAAGAGCAACGTGTCCTATATCTTTTTGTGAGAAAGGTAAAGCTGTGATGCCTTGCTCGATGCCTAGTGATAAGTATGCAACTCATTCTATGCCCTATATTAAGAAAGTAAACTCTAAAGTGCCTTCAAATAGTTCATATCCCTGCACTTCTAGTTCAGGAATGCAAAAAGTAGCAAAACCAACTAATGTTCCAATTCCCTCTACAGGAGTAAGAAGTGACACCAAAGCAAGCGGGTCAAAGCCTTAAGGCAACACAAAGAATGATAGGACCTTGCATACTAGAAATGTTCAGTGGAAGAGAGTAGAAGATCACTTTAGGGAGAATTTGAATAAAATGAATCGTGTTGATTCTAGTGTTAGCTCTAAGCGCATCGTAATTAATGCGATTCGCTACTTTTGGCAAAACATGTAATGATGATTGCGTGGTTTCATTATTAATCTTGAATGTGGTGTGAATGATTTGATTAATGTCATAAATGCCTGTTAAGATAGTTAATGCAAAATCAAGCTAAGAAGGCTAGAAAGCAATGGCGGAAGAAGGTTAGAAAACATTAGAAACCCACGTGAAGGAAATTTAGTAACATAGGTTATCGGTGGATACCCATCGCCGCAAATTCAATCTTAATGAGATGTGGACTAAATTATCTAGATCAATGCCCATTAGGAAATGGATGCTCATCGGTAGAACTATTCCTTAAGAAGTGAACATACTTTGAATAGGTCTAATACGGACACTAGCACCGCATCTATCCCCGATGATTCCATTGTTTCTACTTCGATGTGGGTGTTTCAATCAATGTTACTAACCAAATGGAACCCATTCTCGCATGGGGATCCCAATTATCCGCTTATCCATTCTTGTATGTGTTCAACGCAGATCGCTCAAATCGCTTTGTGGTACCGGACTCAGTGTTCCAAGCATATGACTGGAGACCGGTCGCGGCTCATGAACTTCGTGAGTAAATTCATCGGGACTGTTAGATTCGGGAACGATCATTTCGGTGCAATTATGGGTTATGGAGACTATGTTGTTGGTAAAAGTGTAATCTCCAGGGTATATTATGTTGAAGGTCTTGGTCATAACTTGTTCTCTGTTGGTCAATTCTGTGATTCCGATCTAGAAGTGGCTTTTAGAAAACATACTTGTTTCGTTAGAGAACTTGATGGTGTGGAATTGTTAAGAGGAACTCGTGGTTCAAATCTATACACCATCTCTATCGAAGACATGTCAAGTCTTCTCCAATGCTTGTTGTCAAAGGCTTCAAAACAAAGTCATGGTTATGGCATCGTCGTCTCAATCACTTGAACTTCGATACCATTAAAAATCTTTCCAAAAAGGACCTTGTAAGAGGCTTACCCATATTAAAGTATGAAAAGGATCATCTTTGTTCAGCATGCCAATTGGGAAAAAGCAAGAAATATGCCCACAAACCCAAAAACACAAATTCTGTTATGGAAGTTCTACATACCATTCACATGGATTTATGTGGACCGATGAGAGTGAAAACTATTAATGGCAAGAAATATGTGTTAGTTGTGGTTGATGACTACTCCCGATTCACTTGGGTTAAGTTCTTGAGGACAAAGGATGAAACTCCAGATGTCATCATTAAACTTATTAAACAATTGCAGTTCGGCTTAACAAGACCGCCGAATCGTCAAATCGACAACGGAACTGAGTTTATTAATAGAGAACTCAGTGAATTTTATGAAAGTATTGGAATCAGTCCTCAAAGAAGTGTTTCACGAACTCCTCAACAGAACGGTGTAGTTGAAAGACGAAATCGAACTCTTGTGGAAGCCGCAAGAACAATGCTGATCTACTCAAAGTTTCCAACATTTCTATGGGTTGAAGCCATTGCCACTGCATGCTACACTCAAAATCGGTCCCTAATTCACACAACTCATGGAAAAACTCCGTATGAACTTGTCCACAATCGAAAACCTGATCTATCATACCTTCGTGTGTTTGGTGCGTTATGTTACCCAACTAATGAGGGTCAAGATTTAGGAAAATTGAAAGCTAAAGCGGACATTGGAGTATTTGTAGGATATGCACCAAACAGAAAAGGATACCGAATCTACAACAAAAGAACTCGAAATATCATGGAAACAATTCACGTTACGTTTGATGAGCTGACCGGTCAAATGGCTCCTGGACAATCCAGTTCTGGACCCGCATTTCTAAATAGTCCCATTAGTTCTTCTCTTGTACCAAACTCCTCACCAGCAACTCCATTTGTACCCCCTTCAGAAGATGAATTGAAGAAACTATTTGATCCAATGTTTGATGAACACTATGAGCCAATTGCTAATGATCCACAAATCCATCAACAGAGGTTGCTCCTTTACCGTCAATGAAGTTAACCCTTCGTTTCTATGTCACTAAATCAAGAAGCGCCTCACGATCACTCGGTCTCATCATCAATGCCTCAATCATCAAGTGTACACAATGGAAATGTTGTTGCGATTACATGATGATGAAAATCCTTTGCTCCTCCGTAAGATGAACCATTTGAAAACATATTTGCTCTCGAATCATCATCCGAACCATCATCATAATGAGAAATCGACTCTGCTACTGCTCCTCAACAACAACCACATGAACACCTTAGAAAATGGACACATGATCACCCATTGGATAACATCATTGGAAACCCTTCTCGTCCAAAGATCCACTCGTCGACTACTTGCAACCGATGCCTTATGGTGCTTCTTCAACTCTGTACTCTCTAAGATCGAACCAAAAGACGTTAAAACCGCTATGAATGAAGACAAATGGTTCAATGCCATGCAAGAAGAAATTCATGAGTTTGATCGACTAGATGTATGGGAATTAGTACCGCTCCCGACGTGATATGATCATTGCCCTAAAGTGGATCTTCAAAGTAAAACTTGATGAGCATGGTGATGTTTTAAAGAACAAGGCTCGATTGGTTGCAAAAGGATATCGTCAAGAGGAGGGTATTGACTTTGAAGAATCATTTGCTCCAGCTTGCACGATCGAGGCAATCGAATCTTCCGGCCACGCCGCAAGTAAGAATATGGTAGTCTATCGATGGATGTGAAGACGGCTTTTCTTAACGGAGATCTTAAAGAAGTCGATACGCCGTCGCCAACCGAAGGCTTTGTGAATCCGAGCATCCTACTCACGTCTATCGTTTGAAGAAGGCTCTTTACGGTTTGAAGCAATCTCCAAGGGCATGGTATGATACACTATCAAAGTTTCTTCTATCTACCGGATTCACCAAAGGAGCAGATTGATCCGACATTGTTCACCGTAAAGTCGACAAACTTTTAATTCACGCTCAAATCTATGTTGATGATATTATTTTTGCCTCGATCGACCCCAATGAATGTGACCGTTTTCAAATGAAATGGGTTCTAAATTTCAAATGTCAATGATGGGACAAATGTCATTTTCTTGGGATTACAAATTTCACAAAGTCCCGGAGGCATTTTATAAATCGATCTAAATATGCAAATGAGATTTTAAAGAAATTTGGATTTGATTCTTGTGACCTCGTTGACACTCCCATGATAGAGCGTACTAAATCGGATGAGGACCACTCGGGGATCATGGTAGACCAAACGAAATATCGTAGTATGATTGGATCCCCGATGTACTCACGGACCGAGAGACCGGACATTTCGCTCATTGTTTGCATGTGTGCTAGATATCGCTAACCCACCAAAAGTACCTTGAAGCGGTTAAACGCTTTCGGTATCTCCAAGGAACCATCAATATGGGACTTTGGTACCAAGGACACCGATATGTCACTAACAAACCTATGCGAGATCCGATCATGCAGGATGTCAAGATACACGTCAAGCACGTCCGGAGGTGCTCGGTTTTGGGTGATAAGCTTGTGAGCTGGTCTTCAAAGAAACAAATGAGTACTTCTATATCCTCTACAGAGGCTGAATACATAGCCATGTCATCTTGTTGTGCTCAAATCCTATGGATGAGATCCTAATTATCCGACTATGGCTTTGAATTCAACAAAATCCTCTGCATCGTGATAATAAAAGTGCTATTGCTCTCTCATGCAACAACGCTCAACACTCAAGAGCAAAGCACATCGACATTCGACATCATTTCATCGTGGAGCAAGTGGAGAACGGTGTGGTGGAACTCTATTTTGTGAGGACCGAATACCAATTAGCGATATCTTCACCAAAGCTCTTCCTAGAGAACGTATTGAGTTTATCCTTCCACGACTTAGTCTAAAGAGTCTACAACCGGAAACACTCAAACGTCTTCAAGAGGAAGACGAGGAGTAAAGGTCTTTCTTCATCCATCTCTTGTAAATATTTATTCGAAAAGCAAAATACAAAATTACAAAACCTACAAAAAGCAAATAAAAAAATATAAAACTTTCAAAAATCCATAAAAATTTGAAAATCTTGAAAAAAAATATTGTCATTCGATAATATCTACGGTCTTTGTGTTGTCATTCAAAGAATGACACGGGTCTTTAGATGTTGTTCGAATGTTTAAAAAATATAAATAAATAAATAAATAATAAAATAAAATAAATTTGGGAGAAAGTAAAACAATGGTTTATTGTCTTTTCAGGCAGTAACCCGTTTTTCAAAGAAAGAACAGAGCCATGCTTTGTCTTATATCTTCAAACCTCATGCTCTGATTCTAAAAACAAATGTTTGTCGTTAAAAGGACAAATGTTTCCTTTCAAATATTTTTCCTTCAAATGATTCTTCTGAAAAATATTTGTCATCTAATGAAAACAAAATTGCTTTGAAAATACTTCGGACTCTACTTTTGAAAATCATCCGGGCTTTTCATTTGTTAAAATCTCTATCCTTCAATCAACAACATATGTCATTGATTGAGGGGGAGAATGATTTTAATCAAAAAGAGTGTTAATACAAATATCGTCATTAAACGTTATTTATATTTTTGATCTTTACCTAAGTTTTGTTAATGACAAAAGTAAATTTAATTTGTATAAAAGCTTAAAGCTTGTCAAGTTTAATAGATATTAAAACAAGCTTTTTCAAACAATATATTCATCATTCAAGATTTACATTTATGATTAGTGACATCTTGATATGACTCTAATCATTATGTATGATAGTAGTTTTAGAATGTGTTAGGTTCTTAAAACCAAACACTAACTTATACTTGCATATTTCTAAAAATAGAAATACAACATATGACATCATGTGATGCATCATGGAAATCATTGGAAGATTCCATTAGATATTTTGTGTGGATTTGTACTCTTCATATCTTGCACAATCTCACTTAGATAGAGTTGACTTTGGCAAGATTTGATATCTTGGTCATCGGACCGTGGCGGTACAAATTGACACAGGCGGAACCCTTTAAGGGTTCCGCGGTCCGTAGACGCCCTCGTCCATTTTGGCTATAAATAGCAATGCCAAGCCAAGTAGTTTTCATCCCTTTCCAATATACTCTCATACATATCTTCTCTCTAACCTTTCTAACTCAGTTTCATATCATAGTAGTGATCTCTTTTGTAGCAAAGAAGATCAAGTCACATTCAAGCTTCAAACGAGAAGTTGGAAGTCTTGTTTGTTTAGTGTTGTATGATCTAGTGTTGATTCATACTTCATTGTTGTATTAAACCATCATAATCTTGTGAGTGTGAGCGGTTAGTATTTTAGTTCTCAAAATACATTGTGTGGGAGTAGTTGTACCCTTGGAAAGAACTCGACATCTAGCTTAGTGTCGGAAATTGTGTTTAAGTGTAAAGGTTTTCTCTGCCGGTGAAAGGAGCTTGTTGACTAGTGAAGTTAAACTCGAGTGTGAGACTCGGGAGTGGAGTAGGCAAGGAAATAGAGTCCTTGTAGACCGAACCACTATAAACAACTTGTTGTGGTTTGATCATTTCTTTTCTTATTTACTCTTTACATATTACTTGCATATTTCATCAACATATCCAAAGATCAATATCAATTGATCTTTCAATAAGTTTCAAAACAAGGTTTTTAATTGGTAAACTATTCAACCCCCCTTCTAGTTTTCTACAAAGAGTATTTTTTAAATAATTGGCACGTAATCGAGAAAGGTCTACTCTTGAATAATAAAAAAGAACAATGTTTTACAATATTGTATACAATTGATACAAGACGTTTGTTATAATTATGTATTCAAAAGATACTCAAGCATGTTTAATCTTTGAGTCTAAAGTCTCAAACTTGATCCTTATCGGTTAAATGTTTCTCATAATCAAGTCACATCTCCCTCAAAAGCTTTCAAAATCAATTTAAATCTACGAGATCACAAATCTCAAATGATTTAAAATTGTGATCGGGGAGAATTTGTGATTTAAATTGGATTTAAACTGATGATTCGATAAATGGTTTCACAAGTGTTTAGCAAGCTTTCCTCCCCACATGTGCCAAACGATTTCAAATTTTTCATGCACATGTTGAAGGGGAGCATCTTTTGAAACCACAAAGAATTGAAACGTGATTGATTTGTCTCTAAGTGCAGGTTCCTTCTAATATGTGCAAAACTCTTTCAAACCTCGAGGCACATATTGAGGTGGAGCAAACTTATGAAAACCTCATCCTTCCTCAATATGCTTTATCTACTTTATTTGATCCGGGAAGTGATGTTGATATCTTTTAGAAAATGGTAATCAAAAATTTAATCCTTCCTCTTGCCTTCGTGCCAAACGATTTCAAATACATGATGCACATGTTGAGGGGAGCTCTTTTTTCTAAAATATCAAAACAATTCAGTACAAAATGCTTTGATAATATATCACAAGTATCCGGATTGATTTTCAAATGGTTTTCAATTGGTTCCAATGGCGTATGAACAATACCAAATAGACCGACCAAATTTACTTTATGTATGGTGATATAAGGATGATAAGGTTAGGTATTAGTTCCATGATCCGCCAGTAACCGGAGGGATCTACCCAGGACAATCCACTAGATAGTGTAGAAGTCCTTAGGTATGATGAAAATGAGAATATGGGAAGAGTGCCGATCGAGATGAGCTAGTACTAGAACAAACCCAACAAAGTTCTAGTAATGAAGTCTCGTAAGAATCAAGGGTTGAAGAATGAAAAGAAATAAATGTGAAAAGAGTGAAAAGAAATAACCCTCCAATAATTCAACCTTGGGGCGAGATGGGTTCAATACATATGCTACTGGTGGTTACTAAGGTAACACTGGTATTGAAGACATGACGTCATGGACCCAAGGACGACCGCACTAAACTTCCCAAGCTACTCAAGTTCCTCTTAAAAGGGCTTGTTTCATTCTCACGGGAACTCACATAATCTATCGACTTTCTCTTAGAGATTGTTGATATTGAGAAAGGAGACCTCTCCTAGTCTCCGATATAGGAAACCAAATGTGCACTATTGAGTCTAGAGCCACGAGATCATCTATAAATCTCATTAGGACACATCATCCTTGAAGACTCACAGTTTCACACAATGTGGAATGCGAGAATATATTTTGAGAGTCCCACGCATTATCCTTGTGATATTGCCAAGACTTGTTGTGTCATCCGGACTTCATCAATGGAGCGATTCAAAATTGAATTGTTCCTTGTCCAGAAAATGGATTGATTGATTCCTTTGAAAACCAATGGTGTGCTCAAAATTCTTTTCTTTAGCATGTCGATCGTGTATTATGTTTTCAAAATCAAAAGGATATTTATGATTGATAATTGATTTTCCATAAACCTTCGTTGTATTGCAAAAAGCAGATATATTTAATACACGATTGTTTTCAAATCATTTTCATCAATCGGTGAATCTCAATTATTGGTTCACTCATTCCGTGTTGTCTTCTTTGAGACGTCCGGTTTGAGAACGGCTAGAGCATTGGAAACCCTCACAAGGAAATTCTTGAATTATACCGATCACGAGCAAGATTTGTAATCGATCAACGGGAACCGTGGTCGTGTACTCAATTCAACGAAAGTGATCAAAGACACTTTCGCATGCTTTATTGCTAACTATTGCATGCAGTACACCCGACGTTATCCATAGCCACATGCTCACACAACACATTCATTTCTAAAGAAATCATGATGAAGTGCATCAACGACTCGATATTTTCACTCCATGCTTCGCTACGCTACGCAAATATCATGAATCAACTAAAGCTTCCGCTACTACGATAAGAAGAAATCATGATCCGAATGTGAGCATGTCGGTCCATAATGTCACAATATCACATAATACCAACACTACAAAGGATGAGTCGAGATTTATGGTAGGCGATGATCTCAAAGTCGGCTCAATAGTCATTATCACGTGGATCAGTTAATGACCTCCACTTGGATTATCCAAACATGCAAAGATGAAGAATCAAAGACTACGAGCCATCGAGCAAAGAACATGAACAAGAATCTAAGAACAATCTTAATGTAATATCCGTTTGTATTCAATGAAATTTGAGGTGACCTCCTTGGGGAGATTGTTAGGATTTAGTAAATCCGCTTATTAAAGTGTCGGTCACCTCAGTATATGTAATCGTTAAAGCTCGTAGTCGTAGTTATTTAAAGTTAAGTAGTATTTAGTTATGTAACACCGTGGAGGGACGGGGTCTTTACCCACCTGTATGCCCGATCCATACCCATAGGTGGCGCTTTTATGTAAGACTATAAATACTCTCTACCTCCCAAGGTAGAGAGTTGGAGCTCATAATAAGATTTTCACTTTCTCTCACTAAGTTCCCAAACCTCTAACTATTTCTCTCTCTAAAACCTAATAGTATACACCTTGTGTGATCATGGTTTGATGTGTTTGTGAAATCCAATGTCTAACATATATTAGATGCATTTCATCAAGTTAGACGAATCCTATGTGTTTTTCGTCCTCTGCGGGTCAAATTTGTTGCTAGTGTTACTTTGCATCGTTTTCACTTCAAAATCACTTTCGAAACTAATTGTGGTGCATTTAAATGAATAAAGATGCATCTAATTCAAGTCGATGCATATCAAATATGCGGTTATAATTATTTATCATTCTTCTCATTTTAAGTTTTCTTCTCACCAGATCTTTACCCAACTTACAAGAAGGGTGAAGTCTGAATATACGTAACAAATTTTTTAAAGTTAACCGATATACGTAACATACTTATTTTATTCACAAGATACGTAATATACTTTTAAATACTTACCAATGTACATAATATTGTCGATTACCATTTTAAAAAGTTACAGTTTTGGTCCCTGTTGGGTGCGTTGACTTTCATCGTTAGTCCTTTAACTTTTTTTCTTAAAAAAGTTACAGTAATGGTCCCTTGACATTGCGTTGACTTTCACCGTTAGTCCTTTGACATTTTTTCATTCGTTTTTATACGCTTTCGTCCGTTTTTCTTACATTTTCATCCGTTTTTATACATTTTCATAAGTTTTTATTCGTTTTCATCCGTTTTTACACGTTTTCATCCATTTTTATACGTTTTCATATGTTTTTATTTGTTTTCATATGTTTTTATACGCTTTCGTTCGTTTTTCTTACGTTTTCATCCGTTTTTATACGTTTTCATTCATTTTTATCCCTCTTTATTCGTTTTCGTCCATTTTTCTTACGTTTTCATCCGTTATTATACTTCTTATCCGTTTTCATATGTTTTTCTTACGTTTTCATCCATTTTTTCCGTTTTAATGCGTTTTGTTTTCCTGTTTTTATCTGAAAACGGATGAAAAATGGACAAAAGAGTATAAAAACGGATGAAAATGTATAAAAACGAATAAAAACGGATGAAAACAGATGAAACCGTTTGAAATCGTATTAAAACGGAGGAAAACGTAAGAAAAATGAACCAAAGCGTATAAAAACGGACCAAAGCGTATAAAAACAGATAAAAATAGATGAAAATGTAAGAAAAATAGACAAAAACGTATAAAAACGGATGAAAACATATGAAAATGTATGAAAACGTATGAAAACTGATGAAAACGTATAAAGACGGATGAAAATGTAAGAAAAACGGATGAAAACGGATGAAAAATGTCAAAGTACTAACGGTGAAAGTCAACGCAATGTCAAGGGACCACATCAGAATTTTCTAAGAAAAATGTCAAACGACTAACAAATGAAAGTCAACGCACACAACAGAACCAAACCCGCAACTTTTAAAATGGTAATCGTCAATGTCACAGACGTTGGTAAAGATTTAAAAGACATTACGTGTCTTGTAAATAAAATAAATATGTTACGTATATCGGTTAATTTCGAAAGTTTATTACGTATATTCAAACTTCACCTTTACAACAAAAACAACAAAATTATTTTCATAAAACACTATTTGTAACAGTCGACTTCCTTAAAAAAAAACCACTAAAAAAAAAAGAAATAAAAAACTAATATTAACCGCCAAAAAGAATGAAACCTCAACCGTCACATATTTTCAAAACACATTTTCCATCAAACTGGTTCTTCTCGTTGGTCCAATTCAACAAGAGAATTGAACAACACCCTTTTCAAATATTTGATCCACTAGTTTCAATCGTAAGTACACAAAACACTTTATTGCACACTGTTTGTTTGATAAATTAACCCAATGAAATTAAAATTTAGATATAAAATGTTTAATACCAAAAAGATGTTAATGGATTTCAAAATACCAAAAAAAAAATATAATGATAAACAGATTAAATATTAATCTTCTTGTATATTTAGTCGTTAGAATTAAGTTTTCTTGTTGAAAATACGTAAAATATTATGTTAATTTCGAGTTTATAACTGTATATGGTTTACCAAAGCCCTTGTGGCACAACGGTACCCCTGATTGTGTAAAAATGCTACCCAACTAATTAAATGCTTGTGGGTTTAAGTTCTGCTTAGAATATGTGAGATATTTGTGATGTATATACTGTAAGATAGTTGGTTTCATATAAAAAAAAAATCGTACATGGTTCAAAATATTGTTAATTGTTTGTCGCTTTGTCGTATTTTCTATTTTCATTTATGCTGTTAATGTAGAAGGACAAGTAAGGAATGTGTGTAAAAGTGTCTACATTTTTTGTGAATATCATGTGATTATAGCTTTGCCGTTTGAGGATATTTGTTGCTCAAAATGAGTGAATTAAGGTGCATGTACAGTACAGTTCTTATAGAAATCAGTATGTTTTTGCAATATTATATGACAATGAAATTTTTTTACTTTCTCCATTTAAATGAAAAAGTTTCTCTGATTGCATGTTTCTGGAGTTATAATCATCTTAATAGAATGTTAAAGGGTTCAAATATGTACTGTATTTTTCTTAAGAAAGGCGCCTGAAAACCCCAGAATTTGTATGTTGGTGTTTCTATTGTTTGTTGGCGACTGTAATTTGTCTTCTTTTATGCTACTACCAGTGCTTGTGAAGTGTTTTAACTTAGAAGAGACGTTGTGTTTTGTCTTCTATTCTTTATGCAAAACTATTTGCCGGCCTTAAGTTGAAATTTGATTGTCACTAGTCAATTGATAACAGAGAGTAATCTCCGTGTTCTCCAAGTAAAGGCAAAGTGTATTTTAATGTCGGGCCCGTGTACCTGACATATAAATAAATAATGTATTTCTTTTTCCATGTTAGCTATTTTGTGTTCTTTTTTCAATGATGCTGATGTATTCCCATTCATTATCTTCCTTTTGTTCACTTTCATATTTGTTAATTCTTTATGAGTCAAGAAACTTTCCATAGAAGTTTTACACTATCCTTTTATACTGGTCCCTCCCTAGTGAATTGCTACTATTTTATTATGCAGGCTTAGTATTTTGCTTATTGGATGCAATGAGTCACCATAAGCATTTTACTCTCGGTATCCTATGCGTTCTTGTGCTTCTTTACAAAGCAGCAAGTCGTTTAGTTGGTTTTTCTCAAGTGGAGATAATGGTAAGAAACCTTCAGAGCTGCCAGGAACATCTGATGATATTGTAGCTGAATTCTCTATGGAATCGTTCAATAGCGAGAAGGGATTGACATTGGTTGAAAAGGCAAAGAGAAAAGCTGCGTTGCCTGATTCTTGTTGGCAAAATGCATATCAAAATTTATTTGCAGGGTGTTCCGAAATTTTAGCAGGTGAAGAACAACGATCGAGGTTGGCTTGGCATCTTAGTGATTGCTTTCAGAAAGATACTGGAAGACCTCCTTTTCCTTATTGTGATGTAAAATCGTCAATGGTAGACTGTCTCAAAGGATTAGATAAGGGGCCTCACGGTATCTTTCTTGAGTTCTATCTCGAGACCAACACCATTTGCCATCAGTTACAGTGAGTCTCTCTCTCTCTCTTTCCCATATCGATATATGCACATATGTACATACGCTACACATAAGTGGTTACCCCGTAGACACTATCTTCATTTTTAGATTGTACATACTCTATCTGTAGGTTGACAGAGCTGATCAACGATCTTTGGCCCTATGTGCACTACCATGTTAAGCTCTTTGTTAGAGAATACATTAGAATAGTAGATTTTACATTATTCTTTTACAATGCATACTCAGCTAACCATATAGGTTCGCCCCTGACTGGTGGGGACATAGTGCCATGTAGAGGTGATAAGATGGACAGGTAATGGGTCATCTTTAGCACGGTTCAAAGAAGGCCAGGCACCAACAAACAGTTTTTGTCAATTTATTTTGTAGATAAGAAAGAATAATACACTTTGGTCGACTTTAAAACTGCTTGACCCATTTGACCTGGAAAGTTAAAGATATATCTTCTACTTGATTCATATGACCCGTTTAGAGATGAACACAACCCGGCGGTCCCGGCTTGACCCATTTGACCTGGAAAGTTAAAGATATATCTTCTACTTGATTCATATGACCCGTTTAGAGATGAACACAACCCGACTTGACCTATTTATAGTAGATAAATGAGTTGAAGTTGCCACTTATAGTTGTAGGGGAATTAAATTCATGATGTTTGTTCTTTGAAGGAAAAATATTTCTGGATACAATGGGAAGGTGACCAAAATTGAACTATAATTGTTGCAGGACTGATGCATTCAAGCGACAAACAGAAAGATTGGTGAATGAACTCAAAAGAACTGCTGAATCGGCAGAGAACAAGTTAGATAACATCGAAGAACAAGCAGAACGTCTATTGCGTAGTTCAGATCATATTCACAACTCTCTGTCTTCTATTGATATTCAAACACAAGAACTGGCTCAAACATCAAAAAATGTTGAAGAAAATGTCAACGTTGTGTTAGAGCATTCACAGTCCGTTTATGAGCAATCCCTTAAGATAGCAGATTCCCAATTGGAGTTGGGTAACCGACAAGTAAATATGAATGAAAGGTTGGATGAAGGGATGACAACGCTCAATGAATCTGCGAATAAGCTTGGGGAAGAAATGAGTAATTTAAGAAATGAAGCTATTGAAATAGAAAAAGAGATAGGCAAGGTTGGAGATGCAATGTTTATGAGAATGGATACTTTACAAATCAAAGCTGATGATATCGAGAATATAGCAGAAACCTCGTTAAACAGGCAAAAGCAACTTCTTGAAAGCCAGAGTTCTGCGCTTGAGGTTCTCCAGGCAGTCACAACTTTTCAGTCCCAAGCACTTGAAGAAAGCAGGTATAATTAACATATATGTATGTATGCTTATGTATATATATGTATAGCGTATGCTTATGTATATACTATTGTATTGATTGACTTTAAAATTTGATTGAAGGGGAACTCTGCAACAGCTGATTGAACTTGGTCATAACCAACAACAGGAACTCATACAAAGGCAAGAACAACTCAAACAGGCTCATGATCATCTTGTACAGAATTCGAAAACAATATTGGCTGCTCAGGTTAGACTTCTTTCTTATTTCATTGCATTTCTTCGCTATATATTCGTTCTTTTGTGATTACAGCTTTAAATAATTTGTTATTATTTGATAGGAAACTTTGAATCAAAGCAAGCAAGCATGTTTCTTGCCCTTGAAAAGCTTTTCACTCTGCACAATGCAATTTTGCTGGAATCACGAGTCATTAAAGCGTTCCTTGTATATTCTGTATTGATCTTCACTTTGTACATGTTTACAAGTACGAAGCAAACCTACAGTGTGAGATCCAGGCTATATATAGGTAATTTATCACCTATTATTTTCAATCGCATAAAGTTCAAGGGTGTTTTAATCTTACAATAAGGTTCTTGTTTTCATTTTTTTTCATGTAGGGTTATGCGTTACATTCTTGATTGAATTATTGGTTCTTCGATATGGCAATGACATTGAGCAACAAGCATGGATTATCAGCATTGTTAGATTAATATTTGTGCTTCTCGCATCATGCCAACTTCTGTATGCCATTTACACGTACAGGTATGATAACGTCATTTCCGTACTTCCACAAGTCAAAACCTGGTTTGAAGCAGTATAGTAATATATAAATGATCATTTATTGTATTGTGTTTCGGATTTATGCAGAGACTACGAGTCTTTGAACCATCAGATGCTACAATCACTCATTGAGAAGGTCAACGGGATGCTAGGAAATAAACAGTTATTATACGACGATGGTGAGAGTGATGTGGACTGGTCTTCATGGATTGACACTGATATAACCGAAGATGAACTGGAAGACCTTGACTATATGCTCCCGGAAGCAGTCAAAGAGGGTTCAATCACTACTTCAGGATCAAGAGAATATAGCCTTCGCAACCGACGACGTCGATAGCTTTAATATACTTTTTTTAAAACAATTTATAGAAATAGTTGAAAGCTTACTGTAAGAGATTAACTATTGAATCATATATATGTTGTATTTAAATTACTGAAATGCTTGAATTCCTACTGTAAAATCCTTAACCGATGTCGATAGCTTTATTATTCTTTTTCAAAAAATGATCAAATAAAATGAATCTTATCATGATGTAATAAATAGAGAACATTTAAGGGTCCATTTGGTATAGAGGTTTGGGTTAGGTGAAATGAAGTAAAAGTAAAAACTAAAAAGGTTTGTTTGTTTGTTTTGCACTCACATGACTAAGCCATAAGCTTTAGTGTGAGGCGTAACGTCACGACGTTTTTAAGATAATTTATAGATTTATATCATATTGCATAATTATATAAGTGATAAACATTTACTAATCCCAAATCTCAAATATCAATAAATGCAAGTCTAAATCCCAAATATTAGTAAATCCTTTAAACTTTTCAAAAAAAACTCGTCATGTCTTGCGCATTTGCGCGCCTTTTCACGATTTTTTACGCCTCAACATGCCACGTCGAGCCGACACCTTGATGTATTTCGTAACTTTGAGGCCATGCCTCGCACTTTGACGCCGTCATAACGCGCCTTTTAAAACCTTGATGTTAACTACATGTTACTAATGCTTATGTATACTGTATACATTTTAATTAATGTTAATACGAAGTTAGTTTTAATTAACCAAGCATATACGAATCATTTTTCAGCTTATAAAAGCTACCGAAGCTCAACCGTAATCAATTTAACTATTACTCCGTTTTTAACATGTATTCGATATCTTTTTGTCAATAAAACTTTGTTAAATTAGACCCGACTTGACCCAACAGTATGACACATCAACCGTTTCCCAATTAGCTTTTGTGCCTAGACAAAAATAAAGAAACACACTAGTTTCTCGTCTGAGTCTGTCACTGGATGAACATATCTAGACTTTCGAAAATACCTTTTTCTCTATTGAAATAATAATCATATTTTGTAATGATATGTCGAAACACGTTAATAATACAGTACTACGTAGTGATAATGTTACATTTGGAGTTAAATAGTCAAACTGTTAATCCTTTGTATTGTACCGAATTTAACCGCCAGAAAATGGAACACCAACAGTCACAATCCTTTCAAAACCATGTTTCATCATTTTCTACCAGATGGGTTCTTCTCATTATCACAATTCAACTCTTTCGGAGCTGTCGTTCGACCCGTTTCATCCCTGAACCAACACTTGACTGTAAGTTTCGGCATATTTTTAGTCGCCCACCAACTGTTTGATAAAATGCCTCAATGAAATATACCAATTAAACTGATAGTATACGTGTACATTTAGTATAAAAGATCGTTTCCCAAATTTCCTCATAAGGTTTGCAATTGTTTATACTTTTCCGCGCTAAAAGTTTCTTGTTCTCGTTGTTGCGTTTTGAGTATAGGAACTAACAAGCTACTGTGAGTACATGAATTTTTATATAATATGAAATGCTTGATAAATGTGTGGTAGCGAAAAGATCGTATTTATAGTACTTGATATGAGGTTTAATCTAGTTGTCAACGTACTTCTGAAAAATGTAAACGTGTTGTTAGTTATTAAGTTGACATTTTGTCCCTTTTTTTTTTTCTTTCTAGTTGATTGATGATTGCCTAATGCAGAGCGTGTCTGGTTAAGTGTGTCGATCTTTCTTGGTTTACGTTTGCACAGAAGTTTTTTGTCGTATGTTGTATTATTTGAAAGTATGGATCTTTATATACTATATGATATATTAAGCGTTGTTAATTATCTAATATAGAAGGGCCAGAATGGAAGGTGTGTAATAAGGTGTATTCAATACTGAAGATTATGTGATTATCACTTGTCATGTGAGAATATTTGTTGTGAAGAATGAGTAATAAGGTGCATATAATGTCATTCAATTCATTACACATTTACCCCAAGAATTTTGTTTGTCGCACAAGTGGGACGGATTTATATTTGAGGTATTTCTAGAATCTGTGTTATAGTTTTACTCTTATATGTGGTTAGTGGATGTTAGATTCATAGATTGTATAAAGTAGCGTGGTTAGTAGCTGAAGCGACAGAAGATTGTAGGCTGTTGTGAATTAATTTTGTCTTGTCTTATGCTACCATCTGTCCTCGGTTATTCATTTATGTTCTAAGAAACTTTTTTGTTTTGTTTTGGATTCTACATAGAAAACTATCTGCGGGCCTTAGTTGAATCATAATGACATAGCTCATCAGTGATAGAAAGAAACTTCCACTATCTACACACTAAGGCAACCTAGATTATAATATACAACCAGTACATATAGCTGTCATAGAAAGCATTCCTTTCTACGTGATACTTTTCTTGTGGTCATTTGTCAATTATGTTCATAACTTCCCAACAATTTTCTTCCTTATCACCTTATCATCATGTTCATATTTTGTTGATGATTTATCATTATGTCCATATAAGTTTATTGTTATATCGTGTAAAAGGATAAGAAAGGAAGGTATATGATTGTTTATGCATTGTCATCATTTATGTATTTCATAAATGTTATGTGATGATGATAACTTTGCCATTTGAGGATATTTGTTGCTCAAAATGAGTGATCTAAGGTGCTTGCATATATGTTATTAGATCGGTAATCTTTAAAAATATTTCCTGACAACGAGAATGTGACCTTTTTTCTATTTTAGTGAACGAAATTTCTGTATTTTATGCTGCTGGAGTTTATAGAATGTTAAAGTGTCCAGATATGTATTTTTCTTGAGAAAGGCGACTCAAATCATGAGAACTTATAGGTTGTCATTTGTAACAGCTGTGGTAGACATGATTTTGTTATCTTTTGTGCAAAGAAACGTTGTGTCTTGTCTTGGATACTTGATAGAAAACTATTTGCTGGCTTTCAGTTGGATTATTATCACAAGTCGATTGATAACAGAAGTTTATGTCCTCCGTGTTCTCCAAGCAAAGGCAAAGTTGCTTTTAGTGTAGGACCGGTGTAGTTGACATGTAATATTATATTTCTTTCCCATGTTAGCTTTTTTGCTTTATTTTTTCAGTGATGCTGATGTATTGCCATTAATTTTCTTCTTTCTGACCACTTTCATATTTGTTAATTAGTTATGAGTCAAGAAACTTTCCATAGAAGTTTTGCGCAATATTTCTTATATACTGCTCCCTCCCCTTGTTGAATTGCTTCTATATTTTTCTTGCAGTCTTAGTATTGTTGCTTCTTGGACCCAATGAGTCACCATAAGCATTTTATATTCGTTATCCTATGGATCCTTGTGCTGCTTTCACAAAGCTCCGAGTCATTCAGCTGGTTTTTTTCTAGTGGAAAGGCGGAATCTAGTGAAAAACCTTCAGAGTTTCCTGAAACGTCTCATGATCTCGTTGCTGAATTCTCCATGGAATCCTTAAATAGCAAGAAGGGAATGATGTTGGTCGAAAAAGCAAGGAGAAAGGCTTCTTTGTCTAATTCTTGTTGGCAAAAGGCATATCAAAATCTATTTGCAGGATGCTCAGAAATTTTAGCACGTGAAGAACAACGGTCTAGGCTGGCATGGCATCTTAGTGATTGCTTTCAGAAGGACACTGGGAGGTCTCCTTTTCCTTATTGTGATGTAAAAATACCAATGGTAAATTGTCTCAAGAAATTAGATGAGGATGCTCATAGGGTGTATCTTGAGTTTTATCTTGAGACTAACGCAATCTGCCATCAGTTACAGTAAGTCTTTTTTCTCTCTTTACTATAAAAACAAATACCCATTTTACAAATGTTCACACTATATTAAAAAAAATAAACATATGAATGCTAGAATAATATATTGTTATTTTTCCACTAGTAAAAGTACTCAAATGAGTAAGTGACCATATAGATCCACCCTTTCCGTTGGATGGTGGCGTATTTGTTGGGATTAATTTTTGATAGTTAACTTTATAAGCGGATTCCTAGAAGTAGCATGACCTGTGTTCTTTAATAGAGTTTTTATGGACACAATAGAAATGTGCAGAGCTGGCTATTTTGACCCGTTTACTGATAAATGAGTCAGATTTGTGTTATGCTTTGTCTCTAACAGGTCAAGTGGCTGAAACTAAAACAGATCAAATGGGTTGAAAGTTGCTCAAAGTGTCTTGATTTTTGTGTTTATTAAAACTGTTATCTTATCTTTGACACACTACTTATCTTTAAACAGTTTAAAAGTTCTGACAAAAATGTTTGGGTTAACACAATTCGACTCCTTTTCCATAATGTGACTAAAATAAGCATGTCTTGTTGCAGGACTGATGCATTCAAGAGACAAACTGAAAGATTGGTGAATGAACTGAAAGTGTCTGCTGAATTTATGGAGAACAAGTTAGAGAATATAGAAGAGCAGGCAGGGCGTTTGTTGCATAGTTCAGATAATATTCATGACTCCTTATCTTCTATTGATGTTCAAACACAAGAACTGGCTCAAACATCAAAAGTAGTCGAAGAACGTGTTAGTGTTGTGTTAGAGCATTCACACTCTGTTTATGAACAATCCCTCAAAATAGCAGATTCTCAGTTGGAATTGCGTAACGCACAAATAAGTATGAAAGGAAGGCTGGATGAAGGAATGACAATGCTCAATGAATCTGCAAACAAGTTGGATGAAGGAATGCATAACTTAAGGAATGAAGCTGTTGAAATAGGAAAACAGATTGGTGAAGTTGGAGATGCAATGGTTATGAAGATGGATACCTTGCAAACCAAAGCTGATGATATTGAGAACATAGCGGAAACAACTTTAGGAAGACAAAAACAACTTCTTGAACACCAGACCACCACTCTTGAGGTTCTTCAGACCATGACTAGTTTTCAGTCTCTAGCATTAGAAGAGAGCAGGTATGTGGGTTTGGGTCAAACCATTTAGTTTTAAGGCATGTCGACTAGAGTCGGGTCAACACACAACCTTTTCTCAACTTTAATAGATAGTCATTTCAACACTTATATTACACTAAGATTAATCTAGTTCTTTTTAATAATATGAGTTGATAAATTTTATGTACTAAAATTACTCTTGGGAGACATTTAGCTCTTTTATTTTCAGCTATTTTTTTTTTTTTTTTTTTTTGCTGTTTGATCTGTGAGAGATGAAACATATCACTGAGCTGACCCAGTCATATTTAATTGGGTAGAAGTTGCTATTTCATGTGAATATGTAGATATATAACTGACTTTCAAATCTGATTGCAGGGGAACTCTGCAACAGTTAATCGAGTTTGGTCAAAATCAACAACAGGAACTCATAAAAAAGCAAGAACAACTTAAAGAAGCTCACGAACATCTAGTTGAGAATTCGAAAACAATATTGGCTGCTCAGGTCAGGCTTCTTTGTTGAATCGGTTGCATTTCTTCTTTGTATACTCGATTGTGTGTTTAAACATTTTAAATAATTCTATTATGTTTATAGGAACTTTTTGAGTCAAAGCAATCAAGTATGTTTGTTGCCATTGACAAGCTTTTCACTCTGCACAACGCAATTTTGCTGGAATCGCGGGTCATTAAAGCATTTATTGTATATTCTATATTAATCTTCACACTGTATATATTTACAAGCACAAAGCAAACCTACAGCGTGAGACCCAGGCTATATATAGGTAAAGCATCCCTATTATTTTCAATCATTTAAAATTTTGGGTGTTAGTTTCATTTTCTAAATATCTTACCATAACTTTTTCGATCATCTTTTTGTTTTCTGCAGGTTTATGTGTGACATTCTTGATTGAATTTATGGTGCTTCGATATGGGAATGACATGGATCAACAATCATGGATTATAAGAAGTGTTAGGTTATTATATATGCTTCTTGCATCATGTCAATTACTTTATGCCATTTACACATACAGGTAAGATAACATCATTTCATTTGGTCAAAACCTGTATTTTACAATATCACTTATTGTATCGTGTTTTTGGGTTCTTGCAGAGACTACGAGACAATAAACCATCAGATGCTACAATCACTAACTGATAAGGTTAATGGCATGTTAGGAAATAAACAGTTGCTATCTGAAGATGATGATGATGATGATCTGGATTGGTCTTCATGGGTTGACACTGATTTACCGAAGATGAATTGGAAGATGTTGATTTCATCCTCCTGAGGAAGTCAAAGAGGCTTTAATTTGCACTTCAGCTTCTAGAGAATATAATCTCCGTCACCGCCGTCAATAGCTTGAAGATTATTCAAATATTCAGGTAAGATTCATAGTGATCTTTTTGCGTGATATTATCAGTTTCGTATATAAAACTACATACACATAGACACATGAATATATGATCGATACCGATAATAAGATCTTATTGTGTTGCATATTATTTTATTATTGCATAAATGTCAAGAAACTAATGACACTAGGACCTTGTAGGAATACTTTGCTCACGTTTAAAAAAGTTACCAGGATCCACCATAGTCTTCACTTTTACCAGCCTGTCAAAATTATTTCTAAAATAATTTGCACCCCAAGTACTGCTTGCTTCTTGATAAGTTTTACCGACTCCCAAATCAAGATCATCATAGTTCAAATAAGATGTTCTAGGTGAGTTAGAAACATAAGAAGCCATATAATTATATAAGTTTCTAATCCAACTTATATGTGGTGATGTTTCATCTCCATCCCACACAACCAAATATTCAATCATGTATAATGTTCCGAGTCTATTCGGGAACGGAATTGCCGATTCTGGAATCTCATCCATTTTCCCTCCATAGGGAGTTAACACCAAAAGGGCCATTCCTGCTTCTATTTTGTCATTATAAAATTCCCATATTCCTTCAAACCCATCTTCAGAAATAGGATGTGTCGTGAAATCTGATTTCCCTTTGAAAGAATTCTTTGGCATTGCGGTTCTATTCAAAAGAACCTCTGCCGGTTCACCTTTTGTGAAACTAGAACCTACTACTACTGATTCAATCCAGCTCATTTCAGTACAGTCTTCTTTTGTCAAACCCAGTTCTGGGAATTCATTTTGCATCAATGGAAGTAATCTATTGATTCCACCGAGGAAAAGGGTATCAAAAGTTGCTCTTATAGTTCGGTTTCCTGTGCTTGGATTGACAATGCTAAACATCAACACTCTAATGTCAAGATCTTTATCAATCTTGGGTGCAACGTGTTGCCATTTGTGGATTATTTTGGTTAAGTTTTGCTCCAAGGTTCTGTCAATTGAGAACACAGTCACTGTTTCCGGAACAGGAACAAGCTTTATCTTGAATGAAAGAATGATCCCAAAACTAGAACCACCTCCTCCTCTAATAGCCCAAAAAAGATCCTCACCCATTGATTTTCTATCAAGAATCCTACCATGAACATTGATGAATTGAGCATCAACGACGTTATCAGCTGCAAGACCATATTTTCTCATCATTGCACCATATCCTCCCCCACTAACATGACCACCAAGACCTAATGCATACCAAACACCTCCCAGGAATCCTAGATTCTGACTTTTTTGCGCAATTGCATAGTAGAGTTCACCTAAAGTTGCCCCTGCTTGAACCCAAGCAGTGGCAGTCTGATTATTAACTGTAATGGATCTTAGATTAATAAGATCAAGTATCACAAATGGGACTTGTGAAACATAAGACAAACCCTCAAAGTCATGGCCCCCGCTACGCGTTCGTATCTCCAGTCCGTGCTTCTTTGAGCAGTAAACGACTGTTTGGATTTGGGACTCGTCAACTGGTGTAACTATATAACGTGGTTTTGGAGTTGAAGGTGATGTGAATCTTAGGTTGTTTATGGAGAATTGTAAAACGGATGTGTATGAAACGTTAATTGGGCTGTAAACGACTTGAGATATCAATGTGGCATTATCAGACTTGAGAAGTAGGCATTGAAAAAGTCATCATCTGTATTTGCTGATCGAAACTGACCAGCCCTTAAAACCAACAAAAGATCACAACAACAATAAAATTTAACAAATAAAGGGTGTCTGAATCTTCATTTGTGTGTTATATTTTCAGATTAAATAGAAAATCATTTTAAAGTATATATAGATACATAACACGCAAATTTTAATTTCTTATTGCAACTTGTTGCAGGTTAAGTGGAGCACTCCCACAAGAAACTACAATTGGGGATAAAAGTTCAATTATTGAAGCAATGTATTTCTTTGGTTCAACTTGTCATCAAGAGATCTTTATATTGACTTGAGGAATTCTGAAAGCAGCCACCAGCCCACAACCTCATCTCAGCATATAAATAGTGGAAAAAAAGTTTGACTTTGACCACAACTATATTATGTAAGTTGTGCCCTTGCCCATGATGGCTAATTTAGTACTTTAACATCTATGTATGGTCTTCTGAAAGAAGTTAATATGAAAGTGATGAGTGGAAAATGTTTGAGTGGTTTCTTGTAAAAGAACAGTTTTGGAAGAGATAATACAGAAAGAAAGTCAAATGCCTATGTTTTCAGATTCTCTTTGTGTCATCTTTATTAGGTCATTTTGTGTATGGAAAAAGATATATGCTATAAATTTTAAGAGGAAATCGACTAGATCTATTGGATGGTTCAGGTTGCGCCGAATGGGATCAATCTCATTAATCCATTCCACACCACTAGAATTATTTATTACTGGTGACTGGACATTTACAACATGAGATGTTTTTTTATATGCGAAAACTAAGTTTTCATCTAACCTGCAAAAAACAAAACTTGCAACTTTGGAAGTTATAATTTTCAAATGCGCAATTTGTTTTATTGCCTTGGCCATACTCAAAATGTAGGTCACAAAGTCTAAAATTGCAACCTGAACCACCCCCAACAGGCCAACACCTTAAAACAGAAATATAGACACCAGATATCTAGCATGTTTGTTCTTCTTAGACCTGAAATAACCATGAGAAGCTTGGCTATGACAAACCTAGTTCTAAAGGGTGTTACTCAATGGCATAAAAACAACTTTGTAATAGATAAGAAAAGAGTGACCAGAGTGCCAGAGCTAGCCATGCACCCGTAGAAGTTCAATATGTCGCTTTGGCCTTTGGCCACATGTAATAGACAGGAAAAACATTGAAAGTTAGGAGAAGCCTATCATTACCAGCTTGGTGAGTTAAAGTTGAGTTTTTTTATTCCGTTTCGGTTTCAACAGCTCTCGATCACGCTGGTGCATAAGACAGCCTAACGATTCAACTGCCGGCCCAACGTATTGTTATTTAATAATGTTTACATTTAACTTCTCCGAAAATAATTATCATTTTCATGTTGTGTTATGGCATAAGACGACATGTTTATTTGCAATTTTGTGTTTTACATTTACAATAATAACAAATCAATGACATCCAAAGTTACTCATATTTTTCTTAACTGGGTCTTGTTTAAGGGCATTTAAATTATTTTAGTCACAGTCTCATGTAATAGTCTTGTAAAATAATACTATACTTTAATCGTCAGGAAATAATACAATGATTAGCACATAGTTTTAGAGTTAAGTTAATCAAGTTCTCCATAATAAGACAGGAATGGATCACTTTAAACAATGCAAAATATAAGCTATACCGGATTTTAAAATATAAAAGGTCAAATGCACAAGACAAGCATCATATTCGTCTCACCATACTTTGTGTTTTCATCTGTTTCTTTTGGCATTTCACATTCGAAGTTGGCTTTGATAAATTATGAATTCTTGGAGTTGTTATGCATTACCATATGATAGTGCTTATGTTTTAAAAATTCCTATATTTATTGTTCAGCTTGTACTAAAATAAGTTTTCACTTTATATTTTAATAATTAAAAGGAGATTTTAATGAATAAATATAATATTTTATTGATTAAGAGTGTAACTAGTCAACACTTGTGAACTTTTGTAGACTTACATTAATACTAGCATACTTAAGATAAAAGTAAAAAGCAATGCAGTGATCCAATATGTCAATTTTTTCGTACTTGATCTTTAAGCGATGTCTGATGAGAGTTAGTATTTGACGGTTTACCCGTTTGATGTTTGAAAAGAGTAGATCGATTTGAATTTCAGTAAAGTATATCAATACAAATATAGATATCCATACTTATACGCATTTGAACTTTGTATAATTTGAATGTTTATGATAAAATTACAACTATAAATTTGTAACATCCATTTTAATATAAAATTTAATGTGTCATTAGTGTACATTATAATGCAATTATTATAATGTAAAATTTAATTATATGAGTTACTAATTATAGTAAGATGTGCAGTCTTAAAAAATTAAGATTTCCTTTTTTAGAAGTCCTAAATATATTATAAGGTAGTATAGATAAGAAAAATTGCTAAACATAGCCCTATGTTTAAAGTTTGGGAGATGATTTGCACACTTTTTTAATTGATTGAGACACTTTAATTTAGAGTGTGTTGACATTTATACTCTCACAGGATGAAAATGTGTACAAGTAATGTGAGGGTCTAAATGTCAACACACTATAAATTAGAGTGTGCCAATCAATTGAAGAGTGTGCAATACCTCCCAAACTTTAAACATAAACTATGTTTAGCAATTTTCTTATATTAAAGAAATTATGCATCAAGAAATTAAGTGTGTGAATAAAATAAGAAGGAACCTCGAGCGTAAGCAGGATGAATTATTTTTGAGAGAAATAATAAGTAACAAGTTAATCATACTATAAACTATTATGCTTGTAACTATTAATGTAATAAACGTTCATGCATCGTGTTCTCCAATTTTGATGGTTTTGAAAAGCAAATGCATGTAGTGAGCGCCAATTAAGTGATAAGTAAATGCCTATTCCGTGAGCAACTAATAAGTTCTTTTTTTTTTTTTTTTTTTTTTTTTAAGTGAAAGAAGTTCGCTATTGATAATATATATAAATATAAAAATGACCTAAAACATGTGATATGTATATTGTATATACCTCTTAAACCTTAATAATAGATCTTAAAGTACTTCATTGTAGACAACATTTGTAGTAGTTTTTGATAGATTACCATTCAAATCACAAACAACAACTTTCAAACAGTTTTTTGCTTTTGACATGTGAAACAGTCACATATAGTTGTCCATAAAGTGATTTCCTTTGCTTTTGTTTATTGTCATAACAAATGACTCGACACAAAGATATTGTTTCCTCACGATCTTTAGTGGTATCGTTTATCGACGGAGTAATTCTCAACCTTGGTATAATAATTTTATTTTCGAGCGTGTTAGTTGATTATCGTGCTTGAATATCGTTCTTGATAATCAAAGAGCTTGAAATCTTTTCCCATTATAAATTCCATTTGATTGATCAATATCTATAAGCTTATAAACCCGTGAAATCACGAAAAGGAATTATTCATTAAGGATTTACATGTGTGAAAATATTACAAACAACAATGAGCGTAAATAGGTTTGATTATTTTTGAAGAGAATAATAAGTAATATGTCAATGATATGATAAACATATTGGTTTGTAAAAAAAAAAAAAAAAAAAAAAAAAAACGCATGTATCGTGTTCTCCAAGCGGTAGATAGTATTGGAGAGCAAAATTATGCGATCAACGTCAAACACTTAAGTAGTCCATGTCCATTCCGTAAACACCTAAATATGAAAAAAAAAAAAAAAAAAAAAAAAAATAATAATAACTGTGAAAAGTTCTTTGGTTAAACAAAAGTAGAACAACTCCTCACCATACCCTTTCATTTTCTTTGATCAATCGGTTTGTTCCTTAAATAAGAGCAACACGATCGTTGTTGCGTGACATCTATTTTCGGGTAGTCCGTGAATTTTAGTGGTCTGTGCCAAAGTTTAAAAGTGTGCCCTTTAAAGCGTAACTACGTAAGACATAGATCCTTAGCCAATATTTGTTTAAAAGAACAACATCAAATCCCAATAGGTTATGAAAATGAATAATGGAGTGCGGCTTCGCTAATATAAAAATCAACCGATGATGATACTAATCGAGTTTTCATTTAATGTTTGTTAGTTGAGTAGTATGTTGTTTTTACGTGCACTGCATGAAAGGTAAATAACATGGGGTAATTGAAAATATTTCACCCCAAGATATCGTATAATTTAAAACAAAAAAATAAAAAGAGTTACTTCATTCATGCATCACCTATATATATATATATATATATATAGAAGTTTCAAAATCAAATGTGGGCCCTTCTATGTTATCCTAAAAATTTGTTATCTTACAAGTCAAATCACTGTGCTATGAATCCAACGTATAAATAAAGAAGTGTCAAGAAAATGAGGCCTTTCGCATTGTGAGGCCACAGGCCACGCCCTTCTTGCCCACCCTCACCACCGGCGCCTGTCTATTTTTATCGTGCTAGGTTAAGCAACGTAAACTAAAGCTATGAACTTCTCTTCAGTAACAATCAATCAACCATGAAAGTTAAGAAACAACTCAAATGATAAATTACTCTTGTAAAAATCACATCAATTGCTCTACATATCGCATAAAAAAAAGTTACCCTTTTTAACTTTTTTTTAACCCATATAAAAAGTTGCCCTTTTTGACCCATTAACCAAACGTTGCCAAAACATTTGAGACAAATTTGTTTCGGTGAAGATAAAAATAATATTCAAATCAACCCATTTTGAGACACTTAAAAGTGTGGTGGACGTATATAGAATAATTGGGTTTAGGTCACTCAAAAGTGTATTCACAGTATACAAATGTGCTAAATCTTTGGGATTTCACTTGGTCACTATAAAGTATGGCTTATTTATGAAATTTAAGGCACTAATCGTTATAGAATTAAAGAAATGATAAGAACTATATGTAGTTTATAAGACATCTGCCCATTTTGACTTCACCGGAACTTATGCATTGTGATATCTGACCATCTATCTAATATAATAAACAAGAGTTTTGTACTAGTCTATAAAGCACCCCATGCAATTAATTATCAGACGTGTCACAAATACTATTGGCTGATAAAGTAGGAAAGTACAACTCTTCTTCAATAATATGATGAAGCTTCTTCTATACGATTGTTATGACTTTCATATAATTTACGATTTTCAAAGAAACATTCAACAATAAGTTACCATTTTCATATAATTCACCGATTCAAAAACACACATACAAATACATCATTCGATTGGGTTTTAATTTAAATCTCACAGTATAGATATTTTGATTAAGTTCAATTGAATTTTGTTTTCAAAAACCCTAGAAAAGTTTGATGATTGAAATAGATTCTTGCATAATTACTCAGGTACTTCTTCTAAATGTCGAACCTTGGCATACGATTCATCTATATCTCCGGATTACTTTTATTTTATTTTTTAAATTATGATTCTATGAATTGAACTAAAACCTAAGATTGCTTAATCAGTTCATTAATGAATTCGTTTTTGTCATTGATTTTTGTATGGAATTATGCAGCAAATGGTGATTCCTCAATACAAAGAGATGATGTTTTTGTTTGAAAGGGTTTCATACAATTTTTAACCTTTTGATTGTTATGTTTATTTTTTATTCGCGAAGCAACTATGAGTTTTGCGTGTATCAAATTGATGATGAAATTTTAGGTACACCATGTGTTCGATGAAATGCGTGAGAAGCTAATTTCGTTATGAATTGCATCTTTTATTGTTTCGATTGTTTAGTTCTCTTATTATCTTTAAATTAAGTGGAACTATGAAGCAAAACAAAATGTCACTAGCAGTGCGTTGTGATAATGTTTTGTCCTCCTTGCTTGACGAATGCCAAGAAGTGCATATTTTTTTTGTGTCGCAATTAGTAGCAAAATAATATTGTAAATGAATAAGCCAATATCATTGGCACATTCCAACATAATGTTGTAAATAAATTTATGTGTTGAAGAATTTTCGGAATATGAACTTGGGAGCATATAATGTGTTACATCGCTACAATAGTAAATACAACGGTTTATAAGACAAGGGACCTGTTATTGGTGTTGTTGTCAATATTATACATGGGTTTGTACCAACACCTGTTATTGGCGTTGTCAATATTTTTATGTTAAAATGATCATCGACCAAGTGTAAGCTAAACTATCTCCTATAATATAGCGAAGCACAGTCAATATCTTATATTCTTTTTCTCATTTGTTTCTTGATGATAGGATGAGATGGAAAAGCGGAAAGAAACAACCGATAAGTACCTTCATCAAGAAATTTTTAATGTAGTGCGCATCGTTGTATCATATACTTAATTTGGTTTCCAATTGAACTATCTGAACTCGAAATCAAATGTTGCTCATGAAAGCGGAAGAGGTAGAATGTCCAACTTGCACACTTCGTTTGCGGGTTTGCTTCTCTTGCCTTTTATTTTCTTACTTTCATGGTTATGTATATATAATACTACATAACCAAATTTCTTGGAAAAGAAAAATATAACGATTGTGTCACTTAAATTTTAACTTAAATGAAACTTCTAATCGTGATTGAAGACCTCATTCCCCCGATTGAAAAGTAATTGACGCCATCTAAAACTTATTAAATCTTTTTACTCGACGTTTGATATTTAGTGATGTTGTGTTCATATCGGGTTGTAGTAGTTTTCAAGATATTAAAAACACAATGGATGGGTATTTTCGGACATGTTATTTATAAAAAGATTGCTTCGATATTATGATAGTTTTGATGCTAGATTGATGAGAATTATTATGCCTTTGTTGCTTCGGTCATGTTATTCTGAGTAAAAATTCTACATATATTTCATGATACTATGGAATTGGCTACTTCGTTTGAGGAATATGCACGACAAGTTATCTTGAACTTTAAAGCCCTTTATTAGAAGAACATTGTGATGGGTGGTGCTATTTTGTTTACAGTATGTTTTCAAGAATTAATCTTCGGTGAAGTTATAATAGTCATCATAACTTGAATGGTTAGCCAATTATATAATTACATTAGGCTGCATGAATATTCAACAATTATAACTTGAATGTTATAATAGTATTTAATGAAATTATAAATAGTCACTATAACCATAGCATAATAGTCATTAGTGTCATAGTTATTCAACGAATGTCTCTTTGGTTATGTAGTTTTAATTGTGTCACGGTTATTAATAGTCTTTAATGAAATTTCCATACGCTTTAGAAACCATTTATCATACAAATTTGCTAAACTCGTGAGCTAATTTTGACCCGATGTAAGTGGTTATGTATCTTCGTGATTGTGGTTGATATTGGATTTATCTTGCTATGTAACATGGGTCTATACTCGGTGGGGTTTTAACTCTTAGTAGCATTGCTTCCTACAAATTTTCCTCTTTATAAATGGTAATCACAAGAGTTAAGTGTTCGATATGTATAACATAGTATTGGTAATTCGACTTTTTGAATATATAATAATCATGAGAATGGTTATTGCAAGACATATTCAATCAAACTATACATTGAAATACAAATATCTTTGTTCAAACTCTAATGGTTGTCCGGTGTAAGCGATGCGGAAATTTACCCTATTCTAAAACCTTATAGTAGATCGGGAGGCGTGTAATAAAAGTTAAATTACTCATATAACCTAAAAGGATGTTTCATGATATAGCAATTACATCGAGAATAAACTTATAGCAAATACTTGGAAACCTTGATAAGTTTATTACGAACTTAGCGCTTTGTAAAAGTTCATCATATCAAATTTGATTAGATTGGATTTATATTTGTTCCTTAGCATATTTTTAATTACTTTGTTTAGTTCACTTCTCATGTTTATTTAAAGTCGTATAGCTTTTTATCTTGAGTATAGTTTTTACTCAGTATTTTTTGTAGGGTAACCCATTGATGAGAACGAGATCTGAATTACTATCCAAGGGAGGAATCTTGAAATTATGACCATTGGAACAAATTGGTATAAACATTTGAGTCTTCCACTTATGTTTCATACATCAAAGAGCATATCATGGACGACTTTCGGCTTTTTTCTCTTCATATAATCTTATCTTATTTTACTTAAATGGCCCTAATAGAGATGAACACTTAACTGAAATTGACCCATTCACATGTTGAGGTGCTGAAAATGATACTACTTAATAAAATAGTCTTCACTTGCAGCATGTGTGTTGCACCTAACAAAGAACATGTTTTCATTATGTTCATATTACTTACTGATGCAGAACATCCATTGTAGGTTTGCTTCAACATCACATTGCTCGGCCAAATAGTCATCTTTGCGACGACGGGTCGCCAATGTGTTTTCTACATGCAGGGGAGTTGTTACGTATAATTTCACTTTTTCTGAATTTGGCATACAATTGCGAATATATAATCTTTTTAATTTGTAGATGCTTCATTAAAGAAAATCAAATGGATGTTAGAAGTCGAGTTGTTCACATATAATCAATATCCAAGTTGGAAATATTGTGTATGTGTGAGTTTATGTTTTTGAAAAGACCATTCATGTCTTTTTTCACATAATTGATCAGGAACATTTATTCGTCATCATATCCTCCACATCAGGTTTGTCATGCCAGGTTCAAAAATTCCAACTTTTCTTAGTTACTTCATCTCTTAATATTATAGTGACTCCTTGTGTTTCAGTGGCTTATTTTGACCAAATGAGGTTGTTTGGCACTAAAAGTATGGTTTTTATTTCACATTAATATCATGTTTTTGTCGCCACTAATATTAGTTGAGAGAGGCCGTAAGTTTGACCATGTTGACATGGTCCTACGATAACGGATAACATGTTAGTTCCTGATACTATTGATGATTCTTGGCATTAACATTAGGAAATGATATTAACATAATATTGCTCACTTTTTTTTTAATTAGAGGTATTTATTATTATCGTAAATATTCTTCATATGGTGTGAGCCACTACGAAGGTTTGGATGCACATTAGAATTAGAAGTACAAAAATAATTAGTTGTTTAAAGGCATGTATACCTCACTAATCATTTTATATTCCTTCTCCATGATCTGCAACAATATTAGAAAATGATATCATTTCGATCTCTTAAAAGTACCCATTAGTTGAAACGTATATGAGATTGCATGTTTATGAATTTAAATATTAGAGTAGTGATAAATAAGCCTACTAAATAAACCTACAAATAGGCCTATCTATTCACATGCCTTAAACCGTTATAAAGTTGTAAGTTGCTAAATCTATTCAACCGTTATAAGGGTTGTTTTTATTGAGTTGGTGGAAGAGAATTTGTCCTTAATTCTAATTCTAGAACAATTACCAAGTTATAGTTTCTCAAACTTGATTAGTATCCAAAATCCATTAGATGAAGAGGTTAGTCAAAGCTTTTGTTTAGATTCAACCAAGCTATTTGGTGGTAGCTTTCATGGTCCAACTCGAAAAATTATTCTATTTTTCATAAAGTTAGGATTTATGTTTACGAACTTATAATATGGGCATTTACGAATTAAGCATGATTTCCGGTAAAGTGAGATGATGCATGCGAATTTGTGATAATTTTTTTCTTTTGATTGTTGTTAGATACGGTCTTTAAAGAGAGTCATACGGATGATAAGTATGCAATAAAGGTTAAAGCCAAGATGAAAAGAAAATCAAATCCATTAGATCGAAGGTCGAGAGTTTGTAGACATGTGAAAGAAATGATCTATATTTGCAGCCAACTTGATCTTTCTACTCTTTAGTAACCAATATTATAGCATGCTCTTTTATATGGTCCAATTTACTTATGACCATACACCAATGTTTGTTGTACAAAATAAATATTGCTACTTTTTTATGATACAACTTTTAAGTGACGAACTTAGAGCAATGATGCATTTGGAATATGTTTCTTTTGAATGTTATTACAAGTGAAGTTAACAACAATCTCATGATAAATACATTGCAATGTTTTTATACATAACCGAGTTTAGGTATCGACTTTTCTCTCAAAGGTTATTTCAAGTGGTATTATTTTGTATTTGTTCATGCTTACAATGGATTTTAAGAGACTTTATTTTGTATACCGGACTTAGTAAAAAAATGTGTGAATAATGATATGAAAGTGTTTATAATGCAATGTCTATGGTATTTGTATATACTCCAAATAGTTTAGTTTAGACTGGTGTTTTGTATAATTTTTGAATTTTACGTATACTCTTAGCAATAACTTCTTTTTACTTTGACTTTTGTTTTTTTTTCACATTTAGGTGTTCACGGAATGAACATGGACTACTCAAATAACTCACGTTGACTGCATACCTTTGTTTTTCACGACTATCTACAAGTTGAACATTTTCGCATGCATGTTTATCATTCTAATAGTTACAACCCGAGTTGTTTATCGTGTCATTGACACATTACTTATTCTTCCTTCAAAAATAATGAAACACTGTTTACGTTCGTTGTTGTTTGTTAATTTATTCATAAACGCAACTACTTAGTGAATAATTTCTTTAAAAATTCCGTGATTCCACGATCTATAAACTATAAGCTAGTTATAACTAAACAGAAGTACGTGCTATTTTGAAATTCAAACAGCTTAAATAACATTACTAAAAGCAAATCTCAATTTGGGCATATATGAACGGCTTCAAAATAACTAAACATACAAGTGAATAAACATTAGAAAACAAGAAATGTTGCAATGACTAAATTGACCAAGAACAATGTGCAAACCATCAATATTTGAAAATGAGTTAGAACTCACCCAAAATTTGTGTAGGGTCAACCACATCAATGTAAATTTGTATAAGTCTCTTGTTATCTCAATGATGGACATTAATATAAGGAAAATTGCTAAACATAGCTATAAGGTTATGTTTAAAGTTTTTAGACATTCATAAGTTGTTTGTACCATTAATAATAATTGTCCATCCCGTGTATTTAACTTTTCTCATCAATTATACAATACCTTATTTTTTAAAACAATCTTTGACGCTTTATTTAGTAAATCTTATTTTAAAATAAAGTAATAAACTTTTCTCATCAATTATACATGACTTTATTTCTTAAAATAACCTTCAAAGCTATATTTAGTAAAACTTTATTTTAAAATAGAGAAAATATATTTGTTTGTAAATTGTTTGTACCATTAATAATAATTGTCCATCCCGTGCATTTAACTTTTCTCATCAATTATAAATGACTTTATTTTTTAAAACAACCTTTAAGGCTTTCTTTAGTAAAATCTTATTTTAAAATAAAAATAAGTAATAAACTTTTCCCCATCAATTATACATGACTTTATTTTTAAAATAACCTTTAAGGCTATGTTTAGTAAAATTTTATTTTAAAATAGAGAGTATATTTGGCAAACAACTTTTTAAAATTCTTAAATGAGGTTTTGAAATAAGTCGACTTATAATAGAAAGGATATATTTTAAGCACGTGTATATATATATTTAAATAATTATCTTTAATCACGTTGTAATTGCCTAGATCAAAAAATATATGTAAAAAGCACGCCTTCCGTGGGACTCGAACCCACGACCACGTGGTTAAAAGCCACGCGCGCTACCAACTGAGCTAGAAAGGCTTTACGTTCTTTTTGTAACATAAACTCTTCATATACAATATTTTAGTATTCTACTTCTATTTTTTTTTCTTCATTTTTTTGAACTTATTCTACTTCTATTAAAAGTGAGAAGAATGTGGCTATGATGTCAAATATAATTGCAATGTTCATGCCTTTTATACGATGAGGCGCATGCTTAGTACAATTGCTAGGTAATGTCACGAGGGTTGCTTAAAATTATTAACTCTCAAGTAAAGACTTTTAAGTTTTAACTAGTTATATTTTCGGTAACTGGTTTTCAAATTTTGACCGCTTAACTTACATGTATTGAGTTCACTGTCGTACAAACACTAGTTAAGACACTTACTAATTCATTTATTTTTCTTTTCATTATTGTTAGCTTGATCGGCCAACGCAAGATTATTTCGCCAAACAGATATCTTGAATTAGTTGCAACAATTGAAGGAGAAGTATATTACCAATGTTGTATTTCTTCCAACTAATTGGAGTTCAGTTTTCAGTTGTTTAGGTTTTCATCGTTTGGAGTTCAAGATTTTCATCATGGGCATTTGTTTAATTCCATTCACCAAACACTATTTGAATTAATTATTCCTTTAGTTATATTAAAAGGAAAACAAACATCACTATGAACGGGTATCTACTCTTCATCTATCATAATCAACCAATAAATAAACATTAGTTTATATGCGTAAATGTGAACTAGTATTATATTTCTTGGTTTTATGGCCGTCAATTCTTCCTTTTGGCATATGGTCTTATCACTTTATACCAAAATGACAAAGTAATAATGTCTTCAAACTTTCCATTATCACCATGTTAAATAGTATGTTGTTGTCGACACAATATAACAAAAATATTAATAATCAAATTTCTTCTATAACCAACCTTCTAAATTTCTAATCTTACAATTATAAGGGTGCGTTTGGTTCGTCATTATGAATCATGATTGGTATGAGTGTTGGTATATAGTGGAATGATAATTGAGAGTATAATGAAACCACTCACACACATAATATATGATGAAAGCTTCACGTTTAATTATCCTCATTTCATTGTGATGGGTTTCATAACCAACCAAACAATATTAATTTTCAAAGTCATACATTCATACCCATACACCTCAACCAAACGGACCTTAAGTGTATTTAAGTTAAGTCCCCTAATCATCCTCCCTGGTATTATAGATTAATTCGTACATGTTGTCTAGTTAAATTTAGTAAACGAGATATTTTTACCCCTCATTTTTATGGCACAAACTCAACAAATAATTTCACTACATGTTTACATGTCATACCTTTCATATTTTCTTAAACAAGAAACTCTCATATACCATATCACAAAGTTCATGTTTTTTAAGTCCAGAATTCACACACGAGACACTTGTGATAGACTCTAAATAGTATATACTTTTATGCTATTACCATGAATTTGTAACAAAATAACATAATCATTATAGCAACAAATTTGATGTCTTTAACAAGAATCAAAAGATTTAGGTTCATGTTTTTTAAACTCCAAATCACACACTTATTTCACACATGTGATACATTTTAAATACCTTAATATTGTCTTACCGCGCAAAGAGGTGCATGGTTTCACGCGTGCGTTCTGCGAAGATGTCTCGAACGCACGGTCTAACGCGGGTAGATTTATTATCGCGTTAGTCGACGAACAGCGCCAACCGTAAAAAGCGATGTCTGCGCGAATTAATTCGGCAAAAAAAATAGCTCGATCGTGCGGGCTTTTCTTGTCCATGTGATCATGCGGATTAAAAGATAAATAATTGTGCGGATATATAATAATAATAAAAAGCAAAATTCTTAGTGCGTGGTTGTTGGCAATGTACTTAGCTTGTTGCAACTCAATTTAATAAATGTTACGCATATATGAGAAAAAAGGAGATTGATGGCGCCACTTGTTGAAGCATAATCTGCCGGACTTGATTGTCGTTAATTTATAACGTAAAAGTGAATGAATATTGTAACTCGTCATGAAGATAGATTCATGCAATTTTCCGTAAACTCCAAAAAAATATGAAATGTAACTCGGTACAAAATATAGATTAAAATCATCAACCATATTGATTGTGTCTCATAAATTATATGAAACTAATTAATACACCATGTTTAATGCTTATACTATGCTATACTATATGGCTACGTAAGATCGTCAAGTAAAACCGTCCATGAAATAATAAGTTGAAAATTTTCTAATTATTTCGGTTTAAGGTTATTCTTGATAATTATATAAATCTTTAGTTACAATAGTGAGTTTTAAATATTGGATGAGTATTATACATATGTATTTACAAATTTGAGACTTGTATAATTACAAATTTGCATTTATATTGTTTTAACTTAAGTTTTAACGTTCGATTAATTAATGGATATCGTTACAAATAATTGTAATTATAATAAATAATTATTACTTGTATTAAATTAAATATTTAATATTGTTTTAAAAAATAAAATAAAAATTCTAATAATAACAAGTGTGTAAAATTAAAAATTTGAAACTTTTAAAAATAAAAGTTTTATTTATATACATAGTAGAGATAAAGATAAAGATAGAGATTGAGATAAACTTTTAACAAAGTAACATATCATTAACAACAAACTTGATTTCTATAGCAAAATCAAAAGATTAACAGAAGGTAACAACAACCACCATCATTACTTTTCCTAATTAATACAAAAGGTGATTTACTGTACATCACTATGCCATGATACAATGATATCTTCGAACCCAACTTTAAACTCATCCCAATCACTCTCACTAAAACCATCACCACCACCATCAACCAGTACCGCCATCTCCACCAGCAACAACTCCGGCACCACCTCCATCACCTTTGCCACCACTACCACCCTCCCTTTAACCATCTCCACAACACCATCTGTCCTATTCTTCACCCTAAACCCTAATTTCTCCCCAACTTCCATCACCCTTTTTTCGACCTCATCCTCCTTTGCAATCGTCGTAAAGCGCCTCTCTTTCTTCATAACCTTCTCCTCAAAAATACCAGACAAATTTAACCCTGATGACATTGATATTATATCAAATGCATTCATCCTAGTACTTTTGCACTTTATTAGACCGGACCAGAATCATTGGAATTACTATCATCCAGTAATTCCAGTGTTGGTTCGGGTTTAAAGACTTTTAAACCAAGAAAGATTCATCAAAGTTTCAATACTCATTCTAGTCTTTGGATTGGGATCAAGTAGCTTCATAATTATCATCCGGGGCTTATTAGGTATACAATCCGGATACACAATTTCGCGATCATGTATCTTTCGATACATATTCGCTAAGTTGCTATCATCAAAAGGTAAACTCCCGGAAAGCAAATTATACAAAATAACCCCACAAGACCATGCATCCGCTTTCGCGCCATCGTACCCTTTACCTCGTACAATCTCAGGAGCCGTAAAAGCCGGTGTTCCACACGCCGTATGCAACAAACCATCTTTTCTAGACTCAGGCAAAGCTGACAAACCAAAATCAGATATTTTAAGGTTACCTTTTTTATCTAGTAAAATGTTTTGTGGCTTTAGGTCACGATGTGCAACGCCGTTTTGATGACAAAAATGTAAAGTTAAAACAAGCTGTTGGAAATAGAAACGTGCAGTTGCTTCTTTCATACGTTTTCTACGTAACAACTGAGTAAATAATTCACCACCAGCAGCTAGTTCCATAACTAGATATATCTTTGTTTTTGTCGCCAACACTTCGTAGAGTTTAAGAATATTTGATGGTTAAGTCTCCGCATAGCGGATACTTCTCGGATTAATCTAGGTTCCATTGTTGGATCTCCGTTTGTTGGTTTTCTATTACTTTAACCGCAACTGATGAATTGTCGGTTAGAGTACGGCCGTGGTAGACTTTAGCAAAGCTACCACGGCCTAAAAGGTGTGTAAGTTGGTATTTGTTTAAGATTATGGTGCCACCGTCACTCGTGCTACGAGTGATGGTTGATTTGGTCGTCGTCGTGGTTGTGGGTGATGGTGGTGGTGGTGCCATGCCAACGTGGCGATGGATGGCCGCCGGAGAATATGCTATAGAGAGTAGGTTTTGGAATTTGTGTTTGGTGATGAAAATTGTTTGTGTTTTTATAGGGTTTAATAAAATGGCTGAAGTACAGTTGGCCCTACATTGTATCGCAAGATTTTTTTTGAGGTGCCAAATTTACTGTTATACCCATCATTTTTTTTTCTCTCTATTTTTTTTAACCTCTTGACGTGTTCGATTTACTTTTTTCTTTTTTTCATAAGAAATTGAAGCGCGAGAAAAATTCGCTATAGATCTCAAATTCTCAAAAAATCCAATTAATAAATCATGATCACTTATTTTTTTATAGAAAAAAAACTCACTTTTATCCCTTTTCTTAAAATTAAATATTTTACAAATCGTTACACGAAAAGAATCATAACAACGCGACAAGAAATTAATCATCTTTTTATAAAGAGACAATTATATATACTTTCAACGAACTTTTTTAATGATTTTTTTTGTGAGCGTTGAAATTTACACTTGAAAAAATTACATGTGATTTGTTATTTTAATATTACATGTGATTTTATTAAATCATATGTGATTTGTGAAGTCATATGTGATTTTTTTAAATAATAAATCATATGTGATTTTTTCAGACACAATTTTTAACACTAAAATTAAACTCTAAAAAAAAGTTTGTCGAAAGTATTTAAAGTGCCCGTCTAGTGAAAGATAAACAAATTCTCGTCATGATGGTGTATTTTTTGTCGCTTAACGATTTACGGTTTGCAATATATATATTATTTGAAATGGCCTTTTCAAAGGATTTTGAACTCGCGCGTTGCTGTGAAGTGTCTGTATACGATGGTATTGTATGAGCTGAAAAATCAAATTATTTTTAAAGTTAAGATTCACCATTATCAAGATTATAAATAGCGCGAGACGTGTCATGGTGGTATGACCAAGCCTCACGTCTTAGCGGCTAAAGCGAAGTTTTTCCTTTTTAAGGCGTGTCATAAGGCGGCACAAAATATGAAACTATTTATATATTTATATCATATTTCATATATATCAAGTTTAAAAAAAAGCGTTGTACATAATTGTTAGCATTTATATTTTATATGAAGTGATTGCCATTTATGTGACATGAACCTTATTTGCTTTTAACATATAATTATAGATTAGTTAGTGGGCTTTGGTGTTAGTTTAATCTTGTAAAGGTCAAACATAGGTGTCTCTTGTACTAGATAAACAAATATACCTCTCATTCGAGAGGTGTGTAAGTGTGTGTTTTCATTATGTGAAAGTTCTTATTAATCGGAATCTCCTTTTCTCATTTCTTTCTCTCTACGCCATCTCTCTATCTCTCTCTTTCTCTCTCTATATTTCTATCATATATTGAGGACCTACAAATGGTATGAATCGTCAGAAAATGGTTTAGTTTGTGTTTTGTGTCGAAAAAGGTTAACTTATTTTGTTTAGAGCTGTTACCATGAGGTTTAAAGGAAAAATACAAGCCTTTTGTTATTTTTTGATTTAATCCATAAAATGCATCTAACTTTTTTATTTATTTGATGTATTAGAACAAGGAAGCACAAAGCTTTTTACAAAAAACGCAAGGTTTTTAAGTTTTCTAGGTTTTCGGTTTCGTGTTTGGAAAGGCTTTAAACTTTAAATTTTTTTATTTAGATTCTAAAAAGTTTACTTTTTTAAGGTCCTAGACACTTCATAGAGTTGAATTTCTCAAGAAATACGGGCTAAAAACGATTAAACTTGAAGCTTTTATAGAGTTTTGAAGTTTTGAAAATTTTCGTAATTTTAAAAGTTTCTATGAATTTCAAAACTCTTTTGTCGCCAGGGTCACCAAGAGAGACAGGGAGAGAGAGGGAGAGAGAGATGAGAGCGTGGCTAGGTTTTGTGTGAGAGTGAAATGAAACCCTAAAACTTATAACTTTAAGCTTTTGAAATGTAGAACAATGTGACAAAGGTGTATTTGTTTTGGGTGCGCGGACGAGACTAGGCAAACATGAGGGACCGTTTGGTAAGTTTTCAAGTTATCACGTGTCGGGTGTATATTTAATTTGATAAAAGTATTCGGGAACATAAAGCAAATTCGGTTAAGTTCAAAATGCAAAAATACGCGTTAAAAATGTAAACTCGAGGAAAATAAATGAAATAACAAAACAAATGAACTTACAAAAGTTTTAAAACCTAAATACGAATGTTTATTAGGTTATGATTCGTTCCTGTACGCGTTGCGTGACGCTTTTCATAGTGTACGAAATAACTTCTCGTTTTCAAGTCAAGTGGGCTCGAAAATGTTCATAAATGTAAAGTAGGAAATAGTAAATCAAATTTATTATTAAAATATGTATATAAAATTACCATTTGTTACAGCCTCCCCGCCTTATAAGAAATCCGTTCTCGAATTTTAGTTCGAGTAACCCGATAGAGTTGAGAAGAGATGAGGATATTTGCGCTTGATTTCATCTTCACGTTCCCATGTGAATTCAGGACCTCTTTTAGAGTTCAATCGAACTTAACAATAGGAGTGCGACTTTGCTTAAGTCGTTTGACCTTACGATCCATGATTTCGACAGGTTCTTCGATAAAGTTCAGTCGTTCATCGATATGGATCTCCTATAGAGGAATAGCGAGTGTTTCATCAGAAAGACACTTCTTCATATTACACACATGAAAGACATTATGTACATGATGACATTAAATAACGTCATATTATTAGCATCATTTATCCTATGTATATTGCTTGTTTTGCATTATTTTATATGAGATTTGATACTTAATCGTTTACTTTTGTAAATCTCAGTTATTATCAAGCAATTGATAAAAGTTAGCTATTTTGGACGTAAATTGAAGCAAAATGGATCAATTTAGAAAATTCTACTTAGCTGACGAATCATACGCCATATCATTCTAGATAGATAAGTCGTATACCAAGACATAGACGATTATGAAGACCATTGCATGACTTTGAAGAATACACCGTATGAGTTTCTTTCATACGCGGTATATGAAACTTTGGTCAACGAGAAGATTTGACTTGTTTTACTCCAGATACGCCGTATGACATCAACAACATACGCTGTATCTATTTGCAAGACTTCACCGAATTGCGAAGGAAGAAGTGGTTTGCTTATACCCTATATTTTCTGTGTGCGAGCTAAGGCCATATCAATAAACCAATTCTGGCCATGCATATTTTCATTAAAAAAAAAAAAAAAAAAAAAAAAAAAAAACTTTCAACAATTTTTTGAAATAAAATATCTTGCAAAAGGTAAATTGTTACGCGACAAAAAATACACTATCGCGATGAGCAGTTTTGATTTTTTCATTAGACAGACACTTCGATATATTTTCGACAAGCTTTTTTTTTTTATGAATTTTGTTTTAATGTTAAAATTTATATCTGAAAAAATCACGTGTGATTTGTATGTTAGGAATCACGTGTGATTTGTATGTTAAGAATCACGTGTGATTTCATAAAATCATGAAAGCGATTTTAAAATTATAAATCACGTATGATTTCTCTATCACGTACCTCACGAAAAAAATCAAGAAAAAACTTGGTTGAAAATATATATAAGTGCTCTCTATAGAAATAAATTTTAATTCTCGTAGTGAAGGTATGATTGTTTTGTGTAACGATTAACGGTTTGTGAGATATTTAATATAAAAAGTGAGTTTTTTTTTTTTTTTTTTTTTTTTAAAGAAAAAAAGAAATTGTGATTGGTTCATTAGGTCTCGAAAAATTTGAAGTATACTTTAACACCATTAGATTTAGTGTAATGCTATGTTCTTAAGCGTTATTAAATTTTTTATAGCACGTGGTTATATTATTTAAAAGCATAACCCTCCACTGTGTGCGAGCTAAGGCCATATCAATAAACCAATTCTGGCCATGCATATTTTCATTAAAAAAAAAAAAAAAAAAAAAAAAAAAAACTTTCAACAATTTTTGAAATAAAATATCTTACAAAAGTAAATTGTTCTGCGACAAAAATACACTATCGCGATGGCGTTTTGATTTTTCATTAGGCAGAATGACGATATATTTTAATGTTTTTTTTATGAATTTTGTTTTAATGTTAAAATTTATATCTGAAAAAATCACGTGTGATTTGTATGTTAGGAATCACGTGTGATTTGTATGTTAAGAATCACGTGTGATTTCATAAAATCACCGGCGATTTTAAAATTATAAATCACATATGATTTCTCTATACGTACCTCACGAAAAAAATCAAGAAAAAAACTTGGTTGAAAATATATATAAGTGCTCTCTATAGAAATAAATTTTAATTCTCGTAGTGAAGGTATGATTGTTTTTGTGTAACGATTAACGGTTTGTGAGATATTTAATATAAAAAAGTGAGGTTTTTTTTTTTTTTTTTTTTTTTTTAAAGAAAAAAAAGAAATTGTGATTGGTTCATTAGGTCTCGAAAAAATTTGAAGTATACTTTAACACCATTAGATTTAGTGTAATGCTATGTTCTTAAGCGTTATTAAATTTTTTATAGCACGTGGTTATATTATTTAAAATTCTTTATTACTTTTAAATATTTTATTTGAGTGTTTAGTGAAATGTTAATTTTATATAATACAACTATTTATATAATAACCCTCCACTAGTAAAAAGCATAAGTAAAGAGTCAAAGTAAGAGGTCTCCAGAACTTTGTGTTGGCATGGACATTTTTTAGTATATTATTTTAAATAATCATGCACATAATCAGAATAAATAAATGCATGAACGATCTATTGCAATCAAAATACAATCAAAATAGGATGATTAAGTTTTTTGTTTATTATTTTGAAATTTTTTATTGTGCGTAGTTATTTTACAACTTTTATGTTTAAAAAAGACGGTTTTTCTAGCCACATATCTAAGGATAATAATTTATAGACAGCTAGTTTTGTGACCCGTCTGATTGACGGACTAGTTTCATTTGTTAGTAAACTGCAAAATATATTATTGTGGTTTGTCAATTTTCACACTAAACATTCCTATCAGTAACTTTTGAGAATCTATATCCCTCCGTTTGTAAATGTCAAGTGCATCACATCCCCTGAGACTAACCATGCCATTCTTTCGTCATTATCTCTGTTATTCACCAAAAGTATGATATCCCTACTTAAAAAAGTACTTCCAATCACCCTTGATCTAGCCACCATGTCAGTTGGCAGAAGTGGTGGTGGTGGAGGTGACGGATGTGGTGGTCAGGTATCCGGTCACCTCGTATCAAACAGATGGCGGTGGTCACACATTGGCCACCACAAATATAAAGACCGGTGGTGGTGTAGGCAACTGATGGTGTTTGGTGGAGGTGGTGGTGAGAAGAAGATGATGATTAATTTAGAACTGGTGACTGATTTACGTATTTTGTAGTGAAAAGATCCGAAGATATTGACGACGTGTGCTAAAGGTGGTGAAATTATGATGGTGGTGGTGGTGGATGGTGGAGGTGGTGAAAAAGAATAAGATGCAATGAATTACTGAGGTGTTTAGGAGTGATCTTACCAATAAGGGTGTTTGAAATTTGGTAGATTATGAAGATGACGAAGAAAATTTACATCGTTAGTCCCGAGTGATGTAATGTGCTTGACTTTTACTAACTGATGGATGTAAATTGCCAAAAAAGTCTAACAAAAGGGATGTTTAGTGTGAAAATTTATAAACCACGAGGATGTATTTTGTAGTTTACTATACAAAAATGATGAAAATGTTAGCATCGAAATACCTTAAATTTGGGGAAAAAAAAGTGAACGAGACAACGTATACCTTAAATTATACTTATACGAGATATAGTTTGGGAAATCAGTGTATGTTGGGATAATTGGTGGAATTTCATCAACCGAGAAACTAACTAGCAAAGCATCTAGCTCTTCATCTTCCAAATCAAATACGGGTGGTTCGGGCCAAAGGGTGATAATCCCTAGTTGAAAGTTCGCAATAGCTTTGGCAAACCTCAAGAATGACCTACCCAAAATAATACATGGTTCCACATCATCCTCTTCATGATTGACATAGAATTCCAAGACAAATACTTCCCCAACCAAGTTCATAAGTAACTTCCTATCCATTTTCTTATCACCATTTTCTAGGACCTTAAACTGCAAGTTCAATTGGACAACCAATTCTTGATAGATCAGATTCTTATCGTGGTCCAAATTAATTATACCATCGTAAGCATACACCCTCCACATAGCATGGTGTGATATATTTCTCCCAAGTTCCTTCTTCATTTTCCATCCTAAAGAAAATGAAAGCCTTAACTTCCTCCTTTTTTCCATTGTCAGTTGTATCCCAAGTATTAGCTCTATTATGATTCCCTTCGCTCTCTATCAAATCCTTATCAGACAAGGTGTTTCCCTCATCAAGACCTAAGCGTCCAATACTCAATTTTGGATCCATTTCTACCGTACAACAACACAACATCAAATTAAACATCAGTATGTTAGTACAAATAAAACTTAATGATATTTTGCACTCCAATAACATTAGTAAACATTTATAAATCAAAAGAAGAATCAGTTTTAGCATTACAAAGGATATATTAGTCCTCTGTAGTGAAATACGTGAAAATCTCCTGCATACTTGGTAACAAGTGCGACGTACTTTTGCTTTTGACTTAGAAATTTTTTAAAATCGTTTATAAAATATCGGCGTACTTGGTAACAAGTGCGTCGTACTTTCCCTGTTTTCAACTTTAGATTTTGGTGTTTCATAGAGAATCAGTTTATAAATCATAGTAAACCAACTTTTCAGATTTCCAATGACGTTTATCATATTAGACAGCATAAACTTTGCATAGCAAGTCACAGAATTTACCAGATCATATTTCCATATTTAATCTTTAACATATATTTTATAATTCACATTTTTCCTTAAGCAGATAAGAAACATACTTAAGCAGATAATCCACATATGCATAAAGCATAAACACTTTAGGCTAAACAGAAATCTAATTAACCAAACAAGCAAATATTTTTGGATTTTTGGTGAAACATAATTATGAATAAATGCATAGAGTCAAACAGTAATAGTACATAAAAAGCAATTCTCATGTTCTTAGCATTGAATTTAAGCATCAAAAGATTTTTGTGTTTGTTTGAAATTGACTTAGAAAACATTGTTTGAAACTTTTTCCAGAAATTACGGCGGTCTTGGTTACAAAAATGGCGTAGTTTGATTTTTTCCAGAAAGTGCGGCACACAACAACTTAAGTGTGGTGTACTCTCAGTAACAGAAACAAGATTTTTCCTCTTAGTTGTAAAACGATCACAGAACACTTATTCAACTTAAATTTAGCTGCGCCAAAAACTTTGATGTGTTAAGAAAGCTTTCAATTTACAAGACTATTTTTTATCCGATTATTTTGACTAACACATGGGTAAAGTATAACCCTCGATGTAATCTAGTAAACAGGTAAGACCAGGTCATCATAAGGTATTGGTGAAATCTCAGTTAGCAAGTGTTCACAGAAAATTCCAAATATTGTCACTTATCAATAGACTAAGTAAAGTGGTTGAGTTTAGATTTGTAACAATATTGATTTAAGATATGTTTGCTTAGGCTGAGAAACATGAAAGTAAACACATATAAGGACAGGACTGACTAATAAACAAGGTATATAAGCATGAAATGACTGGTGATCACTCAAACATATAACTATCCAATATATCAAGAAGTCCTTTCGGTCTATAATTCTCAACATACCAAATGCATTAAGATAGGTTTGTGGTCGATGTATAAAAAGGACACTTTCCTAATCAAGTTCGTTAGACATGAGATTAGGCATTAAACAAGATTATGCTAGGGTTGATAATGGTTTTATTAGCCAATTTCTACAAGGCTAACACCGAGTTGCCATAGACAAACACCTCGAAATCAATCAAAGCAATAGAGCCTTTCGACCCATTTCTATCACAGTGATAAATCAAGCAATCAACAATTGTCATAACATAACAATATCAAGTGAAGAATTCATAGCATCATTAGCAAATATCCAAATAATACGTCAACAAACATATTTCCAAATTACCCAAACAAACATAAACGACTACTCCATAATTGCAGTAATAAAACTCATAACAAACAAGAGAAATTCAATAAACCTCATAAATAGAGATTATACCAAACAATTACAAGTGAATGACTGAATGTAGTTTTCACAAATGAAAACTCCAACTGGTATCCTAGCTTCTTAGACTCTGTCACAACATTAAGGAACTTCAAAAACTCCTGCAGCTTGTGGCTCCGATGAGGTGAACTTGGTGTGAGTTCACCATTATCTCCTTTAGTGATAGTTTTGGTATTAGAGTGTGTATCCCTTGTATCTCTGGCCTTGGGTCTTATTTATAGTTTCAAGAGACGTGGTATATCTTCCAAGAAAAGATAGAAGAGGCAAATGATCGGCCTCACCATGAATGCAATCATCATTAAGTATTTGTCTTGTAACTGACAGAAAAGTATGTCGCACTTCAAGGAAGTACGCCGTACTTTGCTTCAAATCATATATTTTTACCCGCCAAGCAAGTATGCCGCACACAGTTATAAACACTTGGGTCTTTTTATTCAAGTCCTTTCTCTTTAACGACAGTTAATGGTTACAACGGTATTACAGCTATATTTCCCAGTGCTTTGATTCATCATTCCTGCAACAGATTAGTACCAAACTTTATACAATTAGTATAATAATCTATATAATTAAGTAGATAAAATAGTATATATTAGAGGAAATAAATGTGCATATTTTTAGAGCATTATCAGGCACCAAGGAATCGAGCTATGGTGACGCGCTACAAAAATGAGTTAGAGTACAAATGGAATATTTCTAACTAGTAGCAATTTTCACAACAAAAGTGACTACACAACAATAGAAGTCACAAAATAGTAGACAAACCAACCAACAACATATAGATAAAATTCAAAATAAAGAAATATCATATTTGAAGAAATATGATAATACAACAGCATAATATAAACTAGAAACTATTAACTATGCTTGAAAGGCTTCTAGGATTTGCTTCTATAACAAAAAGGTTGGTGACAAGATTATTAAAAGGACATGCTAAACATATAAGATGTTTAGATGGATGGTGGAGTGAGTGGAGCGGAAGGTTTTGTAACGTGTTGCTCAATGTAGGAGAACATAAATGAAATTCATCCCTTAAAGCAAAGACGAGGTTACGGTTGTGAAGACAACATAGTCAATTAGCACTATGAATATCAACAAGATCAAGTTGAGTTGGATGACCCATATGAGGTGGTGATAGTGTTGGTGGCGATGGAGTAGGAAGAGCATAGTCCAAGGGACTTATGGGTGAAAGTGTTAGAGTGACATACATGGGTTGTGAAGGACTAAAAGGTGATGAGTTTGGCCTTGATCTTATTGAGGATGAGAATGATGATGTACCTCTATTTGAGGGTGTTTTGAGAGGTGCATTTGGTGGAGATGGTGATCTTGGTACACTATTAGATGGAGGCATTTTATCTTTATAGTCTTCCTTTGTAATATCAATGAAGATTGGCTTCCTAATGGTGATTCTAGGTTTCTTTGAAATGTTTGTGGAGGAACATTGTCTGGAGGCCATGGATGAAAGTGAAGTAAGGTTGAATATGGTTGAATGTGCAAGTGAAATAGTGGAAGTGAAAGGCTTTTTATAGCCAAAGTTGGTGCTAGGGTTTCTATGAATGGTAATTTATGATAGTGTTGTCCTAAGGGTTAAGAGGTATGGCGTAAGGAGTGCATAAAGTTGGCTGAAATTATGGATAAAGTGGTCAAAAGAAGGCTGAGAATAGTGAAAATCGTCGGAACAAGGGACGCTACCATTAAATACCTCATGGTACCATTAAATTTAATAGTCGTGTCCTATATTTAGTGGTACCATGACCTGTAGCACACGAATTTCTTCCAACCCTCTTTTATGCAATGGTCCAAGAGCCTAAAAGGTGATGTTTAGGGAATTATTTTGTTACAAATCCTAGTGCCTCAATTCCCTAAAGAATAATCATCCTATAAATTCTAAATATAGCCAAAAACTAGAAATAAAAGACTCACAAATAATCATCCAATAATAGGCAATTAACCTGCATGTAAGTTGGCAAATGGAAATATGCAAGGGATAATCATGACCGAAAACTAAGATAAGTAGTGTAAGCCTTTAAACTAAAACTACCACTACTAGAATATGAAACTAATAATAAAAAGTCTACTGCTAATAGTCTAAAAAATAAAAATAAGAGTATCAAGTTCTTAATCACATTAAATTGTTTTGAATTTAAACACTCCCTTTCCAATTTCTTCATCTAGGGGAATCATATTATTTATACATTGTCTAATCCTAGTCCTAATTACATAAAAAGAAAACAAAAATAAAAAATTATCAATTCAATTTTTGTGCAAAATAAAACCCTAGACATGAGATTAGAGGAATTTGAAATGACATGACTTACAATTGGTATGTAATATGATGATATATGTTAGATTCTTCAAAAATTTGACCATGAAAATGGATTTGAAATGAATTTTAGCGGGTTTTGGTTCTGGTTCGTGAATGCAACAAGTGGATTTTGATAGTCTTTTTGAAACTATGAGAAAAGAAAACGAAATATTTGTCTCAGCAGTTCACGATCGGATGGTACCATTAAATTTAAGGTTATCGTCCCCTATTTAAAGTATCGTGACATATTGAGGTCAGTTTTGACCCAATTTCGAATTTCAACAAAGAGATTTCACATATTTTTTGATTTTTCTGGACTTTATATTAAAGGAATTTATACCAAATGAATTATTATTAAGAATGAATCCAACGGGATTCGACGAACATTGATCGAGTCCACTTTTTCAAGAAATGACATTTAGTTGCATTTCGCAAATTAAATTTACTTTAAATATTAAAGATGAAATATTTAACTCTTCATTGGAAGTTTGAGATGATTTGAGTCAAATCTAGATATGTTTTAAACCCACATTAATTAATGATTTATGGAATCGTTCCACCATTCCTAGTTCTAAGTGAAGATAGTTGAAGGGTTCGCGTTTGAGAGGTTTGGTTAAAATGTCGGCAATGTTATCTTCCGTCGGAACCTTTTCGATAGAGATGTTGCCTTTCTGAACATTGTCACAAAGGAAATGATGACGGATTTTGATGTGCTTCGTACGCGACTGTTGCACGGGTTTTTTCTCAAGTCATTTGTGCCTTTGTTGTCGCACATAATCGAATGTCATCGAGTTTGATGTCATAGTCGATAAGAGCTTGTTTCATCCATAGTGTTTGTTGACATACCTTTTCGGCTCTTACATATTCGGTTTCGGTCGTGGAGATAGCAAGTGCTGTTTGTTTCTTGAAAAACCAAGAAGTTAGACAACATCCCATGAAAGTACAAACACCACAAGTTCTTTTTCGATCCACATAATCTGCCACATGATCACAGTCGGCTTAAACTATAGTTTCTACACCGGTCCCCTTGGGATACCATAATCCTAAGTGCACAGTGTCTTTAATGTACTGGAAGATACGCTTAACCACTTCAAGATGAGAAGCTTTGGGATCCTCTTGGAAGCAAGCATAAAGGCAGACACTAAGTATGATATTGGGCCTACTTGCCGTTACGTATAATAAACTACCTATCATGCCCCTATACTTAATATTATCTACGGACTCACCTTCTTCATCCTTCGTGAGTTTTTTTTCGTGGACATGGGCGTTTTAATTGGTTTATACTCTTCTAAGTCAAATTTATTAAGTATTTGTTTAATGTCTTTAGACTGGTTAAAGAATAAAAATAGTCGTCCATTTGTGCACCTCCTCGTTGATAAAACCATTTTAAAATGCATTTTTCACATCCATTTGATATAATTTAAAATTATGTGCACAAGCATAAGCTAGAAGTATTCTAATAGATTATAATCTAGATACTGGAGCAAACGTTTCATCATAATCTACTCCTTCTTGTTGATTATATCCTTGTGCCACTAATCTATCCTTATTTATAGACATAACGCCATTCTCATCAAGATTATTCCTAATTACCCATTTGGTTCCTATGATTGTCCAATAATTAAGTGGTGGTACTAACTCTCAAACATCATTTGCGCTGAACTGGTTTAGTTCCTTTTGCATGGCAACTACCCAGCTTTCATCCTTTATTGTTTCACCGACATTCTTAGGTTCTATCATTGATATGAAGCAAAAGAAATTATTTTTGTCTTGGGCTTGTGATCTAAGAGTTCTTTGGTTCAAATGTCCTATAACGTTGTTTAAAGGATGAATCTTAAATTTCTTAATATTGACAACTTAGTCAACTTCTATTGTTTCATCCTTAATATCATTTCCTAAGGGTTTTCTTGCCACTATCCTTTATGGCTTCTTCTTCAATTAAATTATCATCCAACAAGGGTAATGTTGTTTCTTTATTAAGAATGATGTAGGCTTTGCTATTTTGGGAGTAACCTAGAAAAAAATCTTTGTATGACTTCGGGTCAAACTTGGTGAGTTAGTCTTTTGTGTTTATAGTAAAGCACTTGCTTTCAAATACTCTAAAATAATCTAGAGTAGGTTTTCTACCTCTCAAATTTCATATGGTGTTTTACCTAAAATTAGTCTAATTAAAATCCTATTAAGCATGTAAGTTGAGGTGTCTACGACGTTACACGAAAATTTTTGCGATATTAATTGTTCGTTCAGCATGGTTCTACTCATCTACAATTTTTTCCTTTCTACTACACCATTTGATTGTGGGGTGCGTGAAGCTTAGAAATTGTGAGTAATCCCATTAGAGTCACAATAATCTCCGAATTGCACTTCATTATCAAATTCCCGATCATGATACGTCCTAACAGAAACTATTGAAAAACCTAGTTGATTTTGTAGTTTCTTACTGAATATTTTGAATTGCTCGAAAGCCTTAGTTTTATTCTTAAGAAATCTTGTCCATGTATACCTAGAATAGTAATATACTATTACTAAGGTGTAAACGTTTCCTCCGTAACTCCGTACAAAGGATGGACCAAATAGATTCATGTGTAAGAGTTCTAGGCATCTAGTTGTTGAGACTATGTTCTTAGCTTTGTAACAAGCATGGGCTTGTTTTCCAATTTTACAAGCGTCACAAAAGTGTTGATCAAACTTAATTTTAGGTAAATTTCTAACTAGATCCTTAGACGCCAAAGATTGTATTAAATGCATATTTGCGTGACCAATTCTCCTATGCCATAATGTAGAGTTTTCGTCTATGCTCGCCAAGCAAAGTCTATCTTTCTGATTATTTACTATTTTCATCACATACAAGCCGTTATTCCTAATTCCTCTACCTATGGTCTTTCCATCTTTGGTAATCTCACTACCATCTTCAAAAAATGTTACCTTACACTTATTATCACATATTTGACTAACACTAAGTAAATTAAAACCTAAGTTATCTACATGCTAAACATTGAAAATAATAATAAGAATAGTCATGAGAGATCGTACCTTTGCCGATGTTGTTCCCTCGTAAATTACTACCAAAAATGATGTTACCTACATTGTATGCTTTGTGCGAAGAGAAGATACTTTTGTTGTATGTCATGTGCTTTATGCATCCACTATCTTTAACCTATTTTTTGGGCTCCAATTCAATTCCCAAGCATATCTATTTAAATTACACAAGAACTCAAACATTTGGTCCCCAATATCTTATGGGTCCAAAGTTGTTGCAATTAGAAATCTCATGCATTTGTTGCATTTGATTTGGATGTTGAAAGTGGACAAATTCCCCAAGGCATATAACTTTGTTGTTGGAAGTTATTCCAAGTTACAGGATAGTTATTTGGGTAACTTTGTCTTCTAAAATTACTTAAGGGTGCGGTGTTTTACACCGAGGTTGAGAAGTATTGATGCAGGTTTTACTGACCAGGTTTTAATATTTATAAGTGTCTCGTTTACCCATGGTCCACCCAATGCACTTATGAGCAGTGTACTCGGTCGTGTGTAGCGTAGTAATCGGTAAAACCAAGGTCGTCCCAAGAGCTATGTGAGCGGATTCTAATTAAGTCTAGGTGTCACTCGTTTTAATGGTTTTTAGGTTTGAAATGATTATTAGCTAATAAACAAGAAATGAAAGAAACCAAATAAAGGCAGAGGACGTGATCAATAGAAGAAAAGTGTGCTAACCTAGTTACTCATCCTATCATGTTATGTTCATGTCTAACTACTTCCACTTGATTCAAGTGGGGTTTTAAGTCGCTAGAACAACATTTGGTCAATTCGTCCTAATCTATCAGCAAAGGCTTCCACCGGAGATCAAGCTACTACCCTTGAAAGTCCAGTTGTTTTTAGTCCCCTAAGCCAAGTAATTAAGTTCCGCTACATGCAAGTTTCGTAACAATGAGTGCCCGGGCACTAGCATCTTAGACACTCATCCCTAACTTAAGTTCATCAAGCGGCGGTGATCATTTGGTCGGATTCGCTGCAAGCGAAGAAGGGTCGTTAGTTGGTCAATTCTTACCCTTCCCACTCAGTCTACCTACTTAGGGTCAGTTGGTCAATTCTCCTAAGCAACTAGACACTACTGCCATTCAAAAATACCGAAACTAGGGTAGCTACCAACGAACTATACATGCGTACACTAGAAACAATTATACGGAAGCAATGTAAACGTAAACACAACAATTAAGGAATCATAACTAGGCTAGCACCAAAGGTGCTTAGCCGATCATATCAAAAGAAACAATCAATTCAATGTTTGACATAATGAAATACATGAATCGAAAGTAAAAGAAAAGATAATCACTAATGCTTATCGTTGGGAGTGATTTCTCCTTTGGAGATGGCTCATATGCTCTTCAAGATCGCCTTTGGACCCTACTCACTTTCTACGCTTTTGGTGTGGAGTGAATGATGTGAAATGCATAAATTAGGGCTTGTTTTATAGGCGAGATCTATTTACTGGCGTAACAAGTTGAGAGTTACGCGTAACTATATTTCCATAATAAAGCTCGTAACTGACTAATTCTGACGTAACACATGGGATGAGTTATGCCGTATCTTCAATACAGGTTAAGAATGACATGATTATGTGATAATCATTGGAAGGAGTTACGGCGTAGCTTATAGCGGCGTGGAACATCTTTTTACCTAATGGGTTACGACGTAATCCTTAGAGGGAGTTACGCCATAATCTGCTGCTGAGTTGGCCTTCTGAGTCACGCATTAGCTACGGCGTAATGTGAGAGTGGAGTTACGTCGTAGCTTCATCACAGTGGGCATACTATCATTAATTTCTTATAAAATCTCTAAATTCGCTTCTCTTTAGCTCCAATGCTCGTAATTTACCTGAAAGTGAAATATAAAGGAAAACAAGCGTAAATCCATACAACTTATATAAAGTACGAGCATTATCGGGGGAAATTGACACTTAATATTCAGGACTATTTGATGTTATCAAATATCTCCCCACTTGAACTCTACTTGCCCTCAAGTAGACCTTATTAGATAAATTTCTAAAAGGATATCTCCCATTACCTTGAAAATATAAGTTTAAAATCCCTTATGCTAGAATAAATCAAAGCCTAACATCTCACGAAATGGAACAAAACACTCAAAATCTCGACTAATCTAAGTGTCAATTTCGGGTGATCACTCAAAGCACAGTCATAGCATGTATTTTATCAAAAACTTGGCGGTTACACAAATCTCCACCACTGGAGTTAAGGACTAAACAATTCTAGAAGGCAATATGGGTAGACACGACATGGGTTAAGGGTGAATTGTCATTACTAATATGTCACGGCGAAGTGGACAAAATCAATGATACATGACCAAATCCATGGCCAAGACACCAAAGATTGCTCGCTTCATCACCTAGACACGCTTCATGACTAAAGGGCAGGATAAGACATGGGATTTAATTGATGTAAAGTAAAAATAACAAGAAAATAGTCTAAACCTATAACCAAGTCATCACCTCTTACCGTTCACCCAAAGTTCAAGATTCAAGGCTAAGAAACCGGATCATGATATACTAGGTAGATGTGCCATTAGCGGAAGTCATGATGGGCACATTACCTGTTCTTCAACTGTTGACGCAATTTACCAACTTCATTCTTCAAATGTGACCGAGGTGGCCTCCTCAATACTAAGTCTTTGATGAGCTCTAAATATAGTCCTTATAACTTTGCACTTTACAATAAACAAATAACTATAACTTATTTTTTTTTTCGAATCATCATTTTTTTTATTATTATTTTTTTTACATCATAACTAAACATAACATCCCCCCACTTGAGATGAACATAACATGAGAATCTGGGGAGTCTTCAATGATCTTCAAATATATGTCTTTGACGAAAGCGTGATTTCCGAACCTCTCTACTTGAACCTTGAACTTGGGCAAACAATGACTTCCCGATCACAAATTAAGACTACACGTTAGGCTAAGGTGAATGGGTGTATCGAAACAATATATATTGGGTGAAAAAAATGAAATGAATGGCTTAGACGGGTGTATCTAGGGGTATCTTGCACTAAAGGTGAGTGCAACAAAGGGTTTAACATGGGGTTCGAGAAGTTGAGGTGACTAATCGATGACACACAAGGATAGGTCATTTGGTGATAATCCTATAATATTGCCTTCTTAAAGCGATATTCCAAATACATTAGCGAACTCAACATACCTCGTCTATGGTCTCGAAATGATGCAAAGGCCAAGTTCTAAAGTCGGCACACTCATAATTTGGTGGATTTGGGTAAATATTTGGAAACAGATAAGGCTAATCTCACAATATAATATCAAGGGTTATAATGTGCTCGGCTAAGGTCTAATCTAGTTAGGTTAAGAAAAACATGTCAAAATTTTAAAAATGGCATAATTTTTTAAAATAAACTAGAAAAACGAGGCGAAATAAAGTTCAAGAGATAATTCTACTCCCGTCCCCCACTTGAAATGTACAAAGTCACTTTTGTACTAAATGTTAAATGGGAAAATGAGGCAAATAGACCAGGCGCCCTAAGGCTTATCACTTTTCGGGCTACGCCTTTTTTTAATTTGAAACTAGACCGGTTGCCCACCGATTTTCTTGGACCCAACCAGGGGCTGCCACGTGGCCGACAACTTATGACACAAGTACGTATTTTGAAAGTATATGTCATGTATTGTAAGGTATTATTTTTTGGACAACTTGTATTGTCTTTTGGGCAACTTTATATTTTTTGGCAACTTGTATTTATACACGAGGATACTTTGGTCATTTTACATTTTAAATTAAAAAAAAAAATCAAACGCCCACACAAAACACAAACTCACACACCTCTTCTCCTCCACATAAACCATCACAACTAACACCACCACAACCACCCAACAACCCAACGCCACCACCATCTGGCGGCACCACCACATACGCCACCACTATCCGACGGCACCACCACACAATTGAACCTTCTTGTGCAGTGGCCTGTTCTTGTTACAGGTAATTCAAATCACCTAAAGAAATATTTTATTATTATCTACTTAAGTGTCAAAAAATGAATCCTCTCAAAATTGCTCGTATCCAAACACAATCTTTTATTATTATCTACTTAATTTGTTTTATCTTCGATTTAATCTGTAATTTTAGTTAAATTTGCATTTGTGGTTGTTCCCTTGATGAAAGTCAAAATTAGGGTTATCACCTCTAAACCGAAATTCAGGTTTTGTAAATTTCTTAATTTGATGCAATTATGTTCTGCTAAAATACATGTGAATCAGGCTCGATATTGATTATTTTATCTAAATTATTATATCTTGTTTTATACTCTAGATATATTTAGGAGGAATGGTGTTCTGAATGTGAGACATTGATTTTCAAATGGAGCAACTATAGCTTGTTAGGACTTCTTTTCTATGATATTTTAAGGTATTGTTTGAATTGATTTTCTCTAGTATACAAGTACTTCTAACCTTTAAGCTTTTATATTTTATCTTAAGCTTTTCAAGTAGTTGTTGAAGTTTATATCTACTATTTTCGGTCTAAAAGGCGTTTGGGCGTACTTTTATATGTCCATGACACTTGGATGTATGGGTTGATTTGATGTGGTCATTTAGACCGACCGATCAGATTAGGCTTTGGCGGGGTGTAATTTCTGACTCAAATCCTAGATGGCAAAATGCCTACCACTTATTCGGATGGCACAACATACCCCATGGCTTGTCAAGATGTTGAAAAGGTCGGTTTAGCGAGTCTTACCGTACAACACTCGATTATAAACAACTTATAATATTACGCATTTGTTTTATATATCGGTGTAGTTTCCGTGAATGAAACTAGAAATCACTGGGTACTCGTTGTGCTCCATATCCGACCTTGGCGTTGTTTACCTTTATGACTCTCTTGGGTCGGTAGAAGAGGTGCAGTGGTGGTGAGGTTTGAAGAGAAAGTTACAAACACGACTTAAATTGTACCTAACAAAGGTGGGTCTTGCATAGTAAGGGCATATCAGGGGATTATATAATCACATACCGGTGTTCAAAAGTCCCACAACAATCGAGACTTATATGGCGATTGCGGAGTATGGGTGTGCATTATTTTGTGCATGACCGCTCCGTAACTAGCTATGGAAGTAGACGACCCTCTTCAAACAACGTTAGCTTACCGTGAGCGGATGCTTGAATATACGAAAGCACAAGGTTGAATACACAAATTGATAGCCGTCTTTCAAGGTACGATCCTTAATGTCCGTTTGACCCATAATTATTGTCAAATGTTCACTTGTGAAGTCTTTTTCTTTCAACTTTTACTATAGGTATTTTTACTTGTGTTATATATTAGTCGATTATTATATTTTTTTTAACTCAACGGCATTTCTTTTGTAAATACCCCGTGCACATACACAAAAAGGCCTATGGTTTGCAAACCACTTCTATATGGGTTATTGGGTTATGTATCCTTTATTAATATTTGGTATATATCAGAATATAATATTTGGTTGCCCAAAAGTACATCACAGTACATGTCCTTTAATGTCTTCTGTTCCCAATCTCTTTCTTTAATACAAATCTTTCTTATTTTGTTTAACAAAATCTTTCTTTCTTCTTTTGGTCTATTCACTTCATATCTTTATCCTAATCTTTCTGATTTTGTTTAACAAAAATGTCTGACAATATCACACTGGATGTTCAACTAGATATCATCCGTATGCTACCTCCTAAGTCTATACTCCAGCTACGTAGTGTTTGCAAGTTATGGAAGGCTAGTATAGATTGTGGAAGCTTCATCTTTAATTACGGTGTTCGTCGTAATGATGAGTGTTTTTTTACGCTAACATCCGATATGGGTCACCAAGGTTTTATGTTAGCTTTAGATGAACAGCTAATCGCTACGCCACTTCATACAGATTTAATGCTTTCATCTATGATTGCAGTTGGAAATTCTAATGGTCTTACGTGTTTTGTCTATGGTTCTAATCCAATGTTTGTTATTTGGAACCCAAGAATCAAAAATCACTTACGATGTTGCCACGCTTTACACGCATCAAATTGAATGTCAAAAGATTTTTTGGTTTTGGCGTCCGTTCGGACACTCTTGACCCGACGATCGTGAAGGTCTCTATCACTTTTCCAAAGTGGTTTCGGTATGTGTCATCTTTTCTTTGAACTCGTTAAGTTGGACACGCCTTGAAAATTTCCACCCCCTCGTGAAACTATCAAATTGAAACGTAAAAGTCATGCAGTTGTAGGTCGTGTTATCTATTGGACTGGGAGTGAAAAGTTAACTAATAAGGACGGAGTTATTTACAAGATTTATATGTTGATTTCTTTTGATTTGGTAACCAACCAATTTAAATTTATAGACCTACCGCATATTTTAAAAAATGAACTCCCAGTTCCATTCAATGTTTTCGATCTTGGAACCTCTCTAGTGATTTTTGGGATGATCATTGGTGAAGATATTCCATTGTTTTGTGGATAGTTGTTGGACGTGAATGGTTCTTCCATAAGATCATTTAGAAGCCTATTTGCCATCCCTACCCTATTTTCGGTTCGTTAATAGTGGAAGCGTACAGCGGCAATCATTTGGGTCACTCGATATTTGTGTACAACAAAGAACTTGAATTATTTATGCGCATCGAATGTTAGGAGATGCGGGATCTTTCTACATCGCCCCATACAAAGAATCACTTCTTTTGTTAAATCACCTGACCGTCTTTGTGTATAGTATGTTTTATTTTTAACACCATTCTATTCATGTTTTATTTTAACTTACCATTATATTCATGTTCAACAAGTTTGTTGTGAAGTTAGGGATCATGCTTAATGGAATGAAGCTTTGTAGTTTTTGTCTGTTTGTCTGTATGGGAAGGAAGCATGGAGTGGTTAGCTTTTTTTGCGTACTCGCTGAATGTTATAAATAAGTGGTTATATAATATGTAACCATTAAACTTATAATTATGTAGTAATCGTAATATGTAGTAGGTTGTCTATATGAAACGTTGTATGTCAACGTATTTACTATTTTCTCTGTTCTGTAATCCCATTATACATGTTTGTTTAATCTAGGCAACTAGCAGTTGTTTCTAAAAATCAATTTGGCAACTAACTGTTGTACGTAGGGAAACTTCTTTTCCCTATGGACTACTTTTATAAACCAAGGAGTCCTTCTAGCTGTTACAATTCGTATTCTACAATCTACTAATAACTATCAACTAGTGACTATGCACACTTACAAAAAACAGATTTACCATTCAACACTAGTACAATATAACTAGCAGTTGTAAGTTTAATACTAGCAGCACTAAACGACTATGTGCCTATTCCGGCCCAGAATAGTAAGAGCAACACCTACACAAGGGTACCAGAATGGTATTAGCAGCACCTACACACAACAACATTAACGACTGTGGCATCATTTCGTTGATGTCTTCTATCACTAGCAATATTTAAAATAGCTAGCAGTTGTAAGCATATTACTAGCAGTTGTAAATATACAACCAATTCAGTTTTACTAGCAGTAGTAAAAATAACTAGCAGTTGTAACTATACAACCAATTCATTTTATAATTTGAGATATTTAATTTAAGTAATCGAGCTTAAAAGCAGTGTAGCATTTTTTACATTTAGAAATGTTGCATATAGCTCAAAATAATCAACTCAAATGAATTTAACTCTACACATCTGATAATCTGATGCCGTTATGTGCTTACGTCAAAGTGAAGGCGTTGATGTTTTTAGAATAAGTGATGGTCTAATAGTTTCGTACGTTGATATAAAAATGTAGTCGAAGGTATTAACAATTAGGCAATTATATTGACTTAATTATAAATAGTTTGAATTTATCATTTTATTAACATACTTGTGTTAAATTGAACCTGACCCGGCATGATACGTCACATCACATTGATCGTGTAATAGGTTTTGCCTTTATGTTTTCGCCTTAACTATTTTATTGGAAGGCACTACCTTAGTTTTGCGTGTAGGTCCGCCACTGCATATTACCATGGCTTACTAAAATATACCACTACCTAATATTTTAGGGACCAAATTTGAAAAGCTTGTATCTTGGGCAAATCAATGAACCAACCCAACAAGCATATTTAATGATCATAATAACACACCCTCGTTCTGACCATCAATTGCAAATCAAAAACCCTCATCCAAAGGCTCCTGTCGAGAATTCGAAAAACCAACAAAATTTCCTTGAAAACCATGTCGATTCGAGCTAATATTAACACCAATATGAGAGATTATATTAACAACATGCCAGATATAGTGATCGGTAATATTTTGAATCGGTTGCCAATAAAAGAAGCGGTGAGCACCTCTACTTTATCTACAAACTGGAGGTTTAAGTGGACTTTGCTCACCGAAGTCATAATTGATGAGGATTTTTTTTTTATTATTTAACATATAAGTTTGGTGGGAGGCATGTTACTAGACTATTAAATCAGCTTACAGGTCCCATAAAAAAGTTTGACTTCTCTGTAGATCCCAAACCGTTGTCTGGAATGGAAGACTTAAATTATGAAGAGATTTGTGATTGGCTTATGTTTTTGGCACTGCAAGGAATTGAGGACCTGACAATTAGAAGCTGGTATGGACAACCAGTTACATTGTCATCCCAACTTTACTCTCGTATAGAATTGAAACATCTAGAAATTCATTGTTGTGCTTTTCTGAGTTTGGTGTTTTTACTACTTTTCCAAATTCTTGAGCTTAGAATTGTGTTTAGTCAATTTTCTAACCGAAATTCAGTTTGGGATTTAATTGTTGGTTGTCCCTTACTTGAGTCTCTTAGAATGGATGTTGAGAGTACAAGCGGGATGAGACTATGGAATCTTGCAAGTCTTAGGAATTTGAAGAAGTTACATTTGGCATTGATTATTTGAATCTTTGTCATGACAATCATAGCATCCGATATCTTTCACGAAAAGACTTCCATCTCTTGAGACCATTACATTGGATTTTGTGATTGCAGTAAGACCGTTTGAGTTTTACACTTCTAATTTTACAATGTTAAAGATATGTGTAACTCTAACGACATTTAATCTTAAAACTAACCCAAGAGTCGACCTGTTGTAGTTGATGCGTGATGGTAATTCCAGGATGAATGTCCCTTTGCCGTTTATATCCCTTGTTAATCTGAATCTAAAAGGAGTTGATTTTGGCGATACTATTATCGTGTTACTCATCGTCCAAATGATTCGCGGATCTCAAAACTTGAAAATGCTGGAAACCAGAGTAAGTGTAATACTTTATTTCATACGTATCAAATAAAAATCCGTAAATTGGAATGTTTTTGTATCTCAATACTATTTGATTTTCCAGGCAGCACACACGCTTAGTGTTTTACCTTTGAAACAAGTTTCATTAGATTTAGACACAACCACATTCAGCCATGGGCAGATTCAGACTGTGCTTTTTCGATCCTTTCCTATATAAGAGAATGAATTACAAATAATAAAGTTTATACTTGCTTGTTCCATCATACGCTTACGCAGCGCGTTCGGGGTCAAAGGAACTTCCTTTTCGTCGAGCAAGTTTTTCAACACCCTAGGCAGTGAACCTAATCGTTGTAGTTTAGTATTAGGGTAAGCCACGGGAATTGATATCATTCTCTAGGGGAATAGGAATGCTAGTGAGAAGTTACTACGCTAAGGTTGGGGTTGAGGAAGATTATTTTTTATCTTTTTATGTTTTTAGGAAATGGAAAGGTACGAATCTCGGGGTTTGGATTTGGGGGTTTTGGTATTTCTACCGATTACTCTACTTATCTAATTATCTAATCTAGTGGTGAGGGTAGTCTATGTCTAATTATTGTGTGCTCGTATGATGATTTAAAGATGTGTTTACTTAGGTTTTATTACTCCTTAATTATCTCCTATTGATGGTTGAATTGTCACGTCCTTATTCTTAATCGCGTTGTGTGTCTAAGGTCGTAGGGTATGCGTTTATCCCTAACTCTTTGAAACTACCAAAGGTTATCGCCTACAAAGTCTCTAGGATTTATAAACTTTAACTCTAAGGTACTCTTGGATGGTTTAGCCTACAACAACTCTAGGTATTATAAACTAAGGTTCACAAAGATTAATCAAGCATTAACTACACAACGGATGACCTATCGCATTACTAGATCATTAACAATTAAGATAAGAGACAACCAATCAATATTCAATAATTAAGTTTCATATTCCTAAGCAAACACACAAGTAAATTAGCGGACATGGGAACATGCAAGCATACACACAAGTAATTGAAGACATAATTAAATTAATGAAGTAAAACACTTATCTTGATGTAAGATAGGGTTTGGAACCCTAAAATCTTGTACAAGACGACCTTGGTTCGGTTTAGGTTTTACTCCAAAAGACTACACAATGAAAACTAAAAATTGAATTCTATATATACGATTACATATGCGACGGCGTCACCTTTGATTTGTGACGCCGCCGGGTCGCCGTCATTAGGGTTTCGTCTTGGCCACGTTAGTCTTGCGACGGCGTCACCTTATGCTTGTGACGTCGTCCCTTCGGCCTCTCGACGTCATCTCGATCAAATCTAGGCCGTCGAGTTGCGACGACCTACTCTTTTAAAACCCGACACCGTCACTTGTAAATAAGCAATTTGGCTCGATCCGTCACAAAAGTGATGCGACGCGTCGCAGATAACACCGACGCCATCCCTTTAGTTCCAGTGACTGAGTGTCTCGATTCTTGACTTTGGCCATTTTCTTCAGATATTCGCGCCTTTTCGTCCGAATAAGTGTCATTCCACATTTTGCCTTCAAGATACCTAAAAAGTGAAAATTAACGATATTAAGTAATAATGGATACAAAAGTGATCAAATAAGGGCTTAAATGACCCTCAAAAGGTACATTTAAAACCTTATCAAATATCCCTACACTTGGTATTTGCTTGTCCTCAAGCAAATGTGCTTTTAGCCAATTAATTTATAAGTTAGGGTCATGAAGCATTGGTTTAGAACAATCCACAACACATATAAGCCCCCAAAAGTCATAACAAGCACAAAATTACATACTAGCACCTCACATAGGGTGTTTGGATACTCACATCTCTCGGTGTATATGAAATATAACAAGTTGGAAATGGAAGATAAACACTCATTAACCGGTCCTAGTACATAGATTACCATAGGCTTGAGACTAGATCAAACATTCATCGCTTTGGCGTAAGCACCTAGGAAAGACTATCAAAGAGGTCTTTTAAAGGGTTGTAATGTTAGGCTTACGGTAGGGAAACAAAGGGTTTGGTGGGATAGGCTATTTAGTGGTGGCAAGTCAAAAATCTTTATGTTACAAGCATGCGAAGAATGACGTTGCTAAGCCAAGACTCGACACTCTAGACTCTCTATAACTGAAACAAACAAACATAAATTAAAAACAGATGTAGGATGGTAGCCCGTTTTTTTTTTCAACACTCTATTTTTTTCTTTTTCTCTTTTTCTATTTTTGATTTTTTTTAATACACTTTTACTCTACCATCCTCTACGGTAACATCAAAATGATAGGGATTTATAGGCACATCCCTACACTTGAGTTTTTATTACTCTAACACTAATTTGACCCGAATTGAAAAGATCAAAACACTTGGAGTACATTATTACGTAAGTAAAGGGAATTTGAATTTAACGTTCCCTTCCCGTCATTTTATAAACTTTAACTTTTCCCATGAGTCTCAATCCTCCCAAAACTGTATACAAAGGATATGACTCGACTTAGCAACTTATGCAAGCAACTAGATAATCGAACTAAAGGTTTTTAGGGTGATAACAATAATGCACTAAAAGTGAGTGCATACAAGGTAGGCTAAGGCGATTTGGGTGTACATTTGGGGGTGGGGTGTAAACAATGCTCTTCATTGATATTCGGAAAACCGAAACATCACGAGAACCACGAAAAGGATAGGCTCGAGGGGTTAACTAGGGTATCGTGTACTAAAGATGAGTACAACGCAAAGGTGTGGGGAATTACTCAACCGATGTGGAAGAAGTAATTATATTACGGGTATCAAACAAGGGTTATCCTAATGCCTCTTATCATTTAGTTATTCCTAACTACACAAGTGTAGTCTTACTAGCGATCTCGGATGCATCACAAAACAAGTTCTAGAATCTATTATACTACCGGTTCACACTCTAAGCATTAAAGATGAATGCTTTAATTCCTACTAATCTAAGGGCGATCCTCACATTTTGGGTGGAATTTAAGTGGTAAAGGGTTTTGTGCTAGTCATATAACTTCCTATCCATGAGACGCTTTATTAAGACTAATGGCCCACTCCTATATGTCATGAAAATTTTAAATTTGGTGCCAAAATTACCCTAACCGACATTTTCTCATGGTTTATTACACAAATGCAATTGGATAAAGCAAACATTCAAGGATAAGCATAGTTTCAAAGTTCCCGTTTTATTTTCCTCCCTACACTTAAACTGAACATTGTCCCCAATGTTCCCCGAAAGTATCAAAGTTATGATAATGGAAGGTAATAAAAGATGAAAGAAACTAGTACTCCCCTGATTAGCTCGGTAGGATCCGTGTAAAGTGGTGGTTACATCTTTCTTCAAGAAGAACGTTTGCGTGAAAAGCTCCTTCTTATCTTATGTATCTTCTTCTTGATAAATTAAACCTGCACACTTGAAGAAAACAAACGAAACCTTCGCGTAAAATCGGCGGTAATAATATATATAAGACTCTACTAAACTAGGATATAATGCTTGTGGAATGGATGTTTACTGCAATTTCGGAAAATTAAGACCGGAAAATTCCAAAAATTATAAGTAGCTCGGAAAACGAGAAAAAGTAATCAGTTGTTTTGCTCCTTCCCACGCCGTCAGTTGCGATCTCGACGCACAAAGTTATCCCGACAAAAGCGGTGCGATTTTCTAGAAAACATTCGGAAAATTTACATCTTTAGAATATGGAAAAATTTCCTGCAAAACATCCATTATGACTCGATACAAGCATTTGACTCGAACAAACACACATGTATATCTTTTAATTAATTGAAATTCTCATGTTTACGTTTTTTTGAAAACGTGTGTAATCCTCCCTACACTTATCCCTTATGTAAAATACCTTTATATGTAATTAAGACGAGGTTAAAAACAAAATAAAGCATTTTTACAAATTTAAACATGAGAATAAACAATCAATAAAAGATATATGATACAAACAAGCAAACAATTAAGCATGGGTTGCCTCCCACGAAGCGCTTTTCTTTATTTATGAGTCTTGTAGCTAGACTCGCAGTCATGCCCCTACGTGGTCTCGTTTTGCATTCTTAACGAGAATTCTATCATGTTGACAAAATTTTCATCGACTCTATACCTAGGCCCTAGGGTCAAGCAATCCTTATAATAAAGCCTCCTTCTTTCCCACATGAATTTATAACCTTTTTCAACATCATCCTTGCTTTTGTCCTCAAAAGCTCTAATGTTGTCTCGTTCAAAAAGGGATAGATGGCCATATTAATTCGTCTTCCAAGGCATCCTATAAGTGCTCTCATCATTTCCTTCCTTAAACCTAACCATTCCATCATACTTGTTATGGCTCATTTCAGATGTTTCAACAAACGGCTTTCCTAGCACTACTTGGGATAAGCTATAGTCAATGACACATCCTACATCTTCTAGGACCACAAAATCAACTAGGTAGGTGAAATTTCCTATAAAGACATGTACATCCTTGACTCTTCCCACAAAGTTGAAAACTCCACCTGGATACTTAGGGTCTCTCCTAATCTTAAGTCGCTCATTCATAATGTCATTGTAAACAGCAGATGACATCACATTAATGGGAGATTCCGTATCTATGTAAGCATGTTCGACATTCCTATATCCGATCATACAAGGAATTTTGAGGTTCCAAGGATTTCCTCTCCTAATCTTTGGACATATCCTAATGATGGGTGATTGGGGATTATCGATTATGTATTGATGATAGGCAACCTCTTCCTTAGTGGGGTAAAGATTAAAATAAGCACTATCCTCCTCATTCACATTTTTATTTACTAAGCCATCTTCCGAATTACTGTTGATCATGGAGCCAACTACATGACGCCGACCACTTTCTCACAAACTTCCCTAATTGTGCTATCGAATACCTTCGCAAATCTTGAAGGTCGGTGTTTCTACTCACATAACGGCTTCGGCGGTTGTGTTGGTCATTGGTTTGGGTTTTGAGTGAAAGTGATTTATTTGGTGGTGGGTTGTTGAGTGGTGGTTGGTTATCACCTTCCATGATGAAAAGTGATGGGGTTACGAACAAAGGTCACGAAGAAGGGGGATAGATTACGAGGAAGCTAAAAATGAGAAAATTTTACTTGATCGGAATCAAACAAAGAAACCTAAACGAGGTGGACTCCTAACTAGCTATTCTATTCCCAGCAGTGCGCCAAAAACTTGATATGGTTACGCGCGCGTTCGGGGTCAAAGGAACTTCCTTTTCGTCGAGCAAGTTTTTCAACACCCTAGGCGATGAACCTAATCGTTGTAGTGTAGTATTAGGGTAAGCCACGGAATTGATATCGTTCTCTGGGGAATAGGAATGCTAGTGAGAAGTTACTACGCTAAGGTTGGGGTTGAGGAAGATTATTTTTATCTTTTATGTTTTTAGGAAATGGAAAGGTACGAATCTCGGGGTTTGGATTTGGGGGTTGGTATTTCTACCGATTACTCTACTTATCTAATTATCTAATCTACTGGTGAGGGTAGTCTATGTCTAATTATTGTGTGCTCGTATGATGATTTAAAGATGTGTTTACTTAGGTTTTATTACTCCTTAATTATCTCCTATTGATGGTTGAATTGTCACGTCCTTATTCTTAATCGCGTTGTGTGTCTAAGGTCGTAGGGTATGCGTTATCCCTAACTCTTTGAAACTACCAAAGGTTATCGCCACAAAGTCTCTAGGATTTATAAACTTTAACTCTAAGGTACTCTTTGGATGGTTTAGCCTACAATTACTCTAGGTGATTATAAACTAAGGTTCACAAAGATTAATCAAGCATTAACAACACAACGGATGACCTATCGCAATACTAGATCATTAACAATTAAGATAAGAGACAACCAATCAATATTCAATAATTAAGTTTCATATTCCTAAGCAAACACACAAGTAAATTAGCCGGACATGGGAACATGCAAGCATACACACAAGTAATTGAAGACATAATTAAATTAATGAAGTAAAACACTTATCTTGATGTAAGATAGGGTTTGGAACCCTAAAATACTGTACAAGACAGCCTTGGTTCGGTTTAGGTTTTAACTCCAAAAGACTACACACTAAAAACTAAAAATTCGGATTCTATATATAAGATTACATATGCGACGACGTCACCCTTTGATTCGTGACGCCGTCGGGTCGCCGTTATTAGGGTTTCGTCTTGGCCACGTTAGTCTTGCGACGGCGTCACCTTATGCTTGTGACGCCGTCCCTCGATCTCGGACGTCGTCGGATCAAATCTAGGCCGCCCGAGTTGCGACGACCTACTCTTTTAAAACCCGACACCGCCACTTGTAAATAAGCAATTTAGCTCTTGAGCCGTCACAAAAGTGATGCGACGGCGTCGCAGATAACACCGACACCGTCCCCTTCGGTTCAAGAACTGAGTGTCTCGATTCTTGACTTTGGCCATTTTCTTCAGATATTCGCCTTTTCGTCCGAATAAGTGTCATTCTAGCATTTTGCCTTCAAGATACCTAAAAAGTGAAAAGGAATGATATTAAGTAATAATGGATACATAAGTGATCAAATAAGGGCTTAAATGACCCCTCAAAAAGGTACATTTTAAAACCTTATCATTCCACGTCGCTAAAGAAAATGTAGATCAGGGCCAGCGATTTGGTGGACGATGGTTATGATAATATCAAGAAGAATTGGGAGTTTGCTAGGAAGCTTTTGAAACTCCCCCGATCTTCCGTCACAGCCGTTGTAGACTTGTTTTAGTGGTTGTAGTTTTATGCATGGGCTGAATACCTTGTGTCAATTAAATTTTTGTACAGAAAGTTTGGTGTGTGTGTATATCAAGTGGTTATATAATATGTAACCATTAAACTTGTAAATATGTAGTAATCGTAATATGTAGTAGGTTGTCAGTATGATCGTTGTATGTCAACGTATTTACTATTCCTCCTACATTGTGTAATCCCATTATCCATTTTTATTTCATCTGGCAACTAGCGAGCTTGTTTCAAAAATCAATTTGGAAACTAAGCTGTAATGCGAGGGCAACTTCTTTTCCCTTTGGACTACTTTTATAAACCAAGGAGTCCGTCTAGTCGCACAAGTCGTATTCTACAATCTACTAATAACTACCAACTAGTGACTATTCACACTTACAAAAAATAGCTGTATCATTCAACACTAGTACAATTTAACTAGGAGTTGTAAGTTAACTACCAGCAGTACTAAACGACTATGTGCCTATTCAGGCCCAGAATAGTAATAGCAGCACCTAACCAAGGGCACCAGAAACACGGCCATACACAACAGTACTAACAACTGTTTCAACATTTCGTTGAGGTCTTCTATCACTGGCAGTAGTAAAATTAACTAGTAGTTGTGAGTATACTACTAGCATTGTAAACCGACATGTGCCTATTCGGGCGATAATGGTAACAACACCACCTACACGGTCGTACAGAAAACGCCATACACACAAAGCATCAACGAATGGCATAATTTCGTTGATGTCTTCTATCACTAGCGATTGTCGAATAACAGCGGTTGTCGTATACTACTAGCAGTTGTAAGTATACAACCTATTCGGTTTACTAGCAAAGCAATCGAGAATAACTAGCAGTAGTAAAAAATAACTAGCAGTTGTAAGTATACAACCAATTCATTTTATAATTTGAGATATTTAATTTAAAGCAGTGTAGCATTTTTTTAAGTTTAGAATGTCGCATAAAGCTCAAAATAATCAACTCAAATGAATGTAACTCTACACATCTAATAACCTGAAGTGTTATGTGCTTACGTCAAAGTGAATATGTTGATGTTTTTAGAATAAGTGATGGTCTATAAAATAGTTTCGTACATTGAGTCTGACTAAACGATCTAGTATAGAAGCTGACTAAACGAACACAAGCTATTAAACACTATGCGGAATCTAGTGCTTAACCTTAAGAAGAATAATAATTAACGAACAATTATTCGGACTAAACACCTGGATATATTATTAATACACGAATACTCTGAATAGTATTAAAGTTTACAACCTTGAAGTGTATCGACTCTAGATATGACCAAAACTTATATCTAACTCCAACCTAGGACATCCTTTTATAGGCTAAGGAGTCCTTTACAATATACAGTATGTACTCTACAAGATAAATATACTTACCATACTTATCTAATTCAAAACATCCTACCCAAGACATTCTAGAATATTACATATTAAACCGACACAATCATACTAGCAGTGATAAACTACATTAGCGTTGATACGCGACTTCTACTACCCTTTGGTTTGTCTTTTGTCGACATTGTCATTTTCCTGGCTTTCCGGTGCGGGTATTTTGCCTTTTCTCTCGAGTTCGAATCCTTCTTCTTGAAGGATTTCACGCTAACTTTCCTCGTGGGGTCAGTATCCCCCATGGGATTCCCCGAGAAGTTCGATAGGCCTTTCAAGGGGTTTCCGTCTAAATCCGCCCCTCTGCGTAATCTGGAAGGGCTTTTAGTGAGGTAGCTTTTCCACCGCGCAACTTTTATTTTATCTCGGCGCATAAAGTGGTCATTTTACCTTTAATCCGGTCTATCCAACCCGATCCGCCTGGATTGGTAGACGACACTACACTTGGGGCGGGGTGCAATCAATGAGGACTGATGCCATAGTTTTTCGCCGTGTTGTTTGCCTTATTAGAAACTTCTTGTTAATTAAGGGTCGCTTTACGTATTGCGCTGGCCCTAACTTCCTTTGTCGCCCTTCCCTAGGGACCCAACTCTTTTCACATTCTATCACTCCCGTCGATCCAATTCCCATGATATACTTCCTTCTTCCGCTCGGGAATGGTGAGGTTAAGAAGGAACTTCTGACTTTGAAAATCCCAAATGGCTAATGAGAGTCTAATCGGTTTAAACTCCCACCTTTGAGTACGCCATATGGTGCAGGCAGTTTCTACAAACTTCAAAGGACACGGGTTTGGGTGAAGGAATGTTGTGAATGGTCGCGAGATGGGTTATTAGTCGTTATTTTAGAACGACTAATTGTTATAGTAGTCATTTAAGAACATGTTTCGATTGTAACAAAGATATGCTTTGCGCATGTTTTTCTTTTGGGGGGTAAATGTTTAGGCTATGTATGGGATTTTGGAAGCGACCGTGCGTGGGCAACAGCGTTGTTGTTGACGGACGGATATATTCTTTTTGTATTGTGTACCATCGTGTTCTTTTACGAATAACATCTTCAACTTCTCTTTGGTGTTTCTAAAATTTGTCTGTTGCCTGATGTACAGGTCAAACTATTTTTGTTGGTGGAGGAATGGTTCTTTTTTTGTTTTTTATGTACTTTCCCCTTTATTTACCTCGGGTATTTATAGCGAGGATTTTACTGTTCTTGTACGCGTTATAATTAATTTTCATTTACTGTTTTGTGGGTAGGCACGTGCCTAGGCTCCTACCATGGGCATCTATTTTTCCTGCTAGATTTGTCATAAAAATTCGAGGGAAGGAACGTGAATATTTACTTGCAGATTTTCTCTCCTTTTCTGGTATTTGGATAAGCCTTATCCGTAAATATAAACAGTTTGAATTTATCGGTTGATTAACATAGTGGTTGTCGTTTTATGTATGGGTTGAATGCCCTATGTCAATTAAGTTTTTGTACAGAAAGTTTGCTATGTCTGTATATATTTTTTTTTGGGTAAAATGTAGCTTCTACACCTGATGTTGCTTTTGGAAATGTTGCTTATGCATGTTTGAGAAACTAAAGTCAAACATTCATATCGGCGCTTTAAATTTCACTTTTAAAATTTGAATTGCAACTAGTCAACCTTTTAATTCGCAAATGCCATTTTGTACTTTAGGGACTTTTTGAATATAAATGATTTGGAAAACACAAACAAAGTTGATATTTGCGTCGACACTAGCGGTGGTTTCAGCGACACTAGCAGTGGTTGCGTATACTGTAGCAGTGGTTGCTTATTTACATATGAACATACTTAAGAATTTGTTCAAACCCTGTAGCCTCCTTTGGCTTTTCCAAAAACGCAACCATGTTGTGAGTTGCAGCAGAAGACTTGGGCACCATTGATGTTTATTTCGAAATTGATTGCAACAGATTGTTAGGGGTTGCGAATATGCTGTGTGTGGGTCTAAACTATATTTGGCGCTAGCAGTTGTAACTCCTTATTGAGTTTTTATCCCCAATTGAATCGAAGTTAATTTGTAGTTTCAAAGCAACAATTTTAACACTTGTAGCAGTTGTTAGTATTTTTGGGCGTATTTATCCCCAATTGTGTTGTTCTAATCAGCAAATGCAACCGTTATCGTCATCTATTATCTAGACACGAAAATTTTGACAATCTAGTTTATGTTATTAGGCAATTTCGTTTGTACCTCAGGCCACCGTCCAATTTGTAATCTGGGCAACTAAATGCCATTATTGGGCAATACTTCTTGTATAATCGGGCAACCATAATTCTTAACCATATGATCATAAATGATACACTTAACAGCAATAAGTTGGGCATAGAAGCACTATCTCATGGTTGGCAGCATAAACTCATATTTTTTAAAGGCAACAAACATTCATAACAGGTGCAACCATGCGTCTAAGGCATGTGTTGTGTTGTGTTGCGATATGATTGGTTGTAAGACATTTGTTGCCTTATTCTTATTGGCTAAAAGAAATGTCTGAGTGATTTTCTAGAGTGGGTAAAGCGTCAATTAAAATAGAACTATTAATAGAAGGGTTCATGGATTAAATAAAGAGTTTTTCTTTTCCTTCTCGGCATATCCGGTTTGAGTTCCACACCCTCACTTTGCAATGATCTTTCATTTCTTTGTGCATTACCCCTTTTCTCCGATCTCAAACCCTCTTTCAGTTTTTGTGATAGAAACACAGTTTGTTAGCTTCCTTCTTTTGAAAGGTGTTGCACAGGTGCAACGCATGCCAGCGTCCTCTTCCTGCCATACCATGTTTTTGAAATAAAATTGTGACAAAGCCTGTTGCTTGTGCACAATGTAGACGTCCATGGATCCATTCTCATCCGCAAGGTCATACATTCGTCGAACGTCATTGTCTAGCTCATGAGGACATTTCTTCGCCCTCCATATTACCACTCCCGTTGCAATATTCATGGAAAGGATTGCATGTAGGCCATGCTCGTGTGGACTCGTCTTCAGTGATCATATGGGATTGCAGCACTACTTAATAGGTGGTTCCTCCTCTTCTTCGATTGAGAACTTCGCCAACCTTTCTTCATCATTAAATGCATACCACATGTATTTGTTTTTCTTAACACTCTCCTTATCTTCTCCTCCGTCGTAAAGTTCGTTATGAGGGTTGCATGAGGCCCATAGATCGTACCACTCACCATTATCCACTAGTATTGCTTTGCACCAGTGATTCTTCCTCTTGGATAAGGATTGAGGGCACATGTTTGTATCACTGGACCACCCGTTAATAATATGCGTTCTTGATTCATCTAACTCGAGAAACCTGTCAGACCACATATCCAAGTTACGCCGTAACTCTGATGTTGGGTTACGACGTAACTTACTTCTGTCAGGGCCATCAGCATCTTTTTCCTCTATCATGCTAGAACCATCGTCGGATTTGTCTTTTTCAGAAAACACGGCTTTGCATGATATTGATTTGTTCTTTTATTCTTCATTTCTTCTTTGTACCTCATCGCTAAGCTTGCCAATCATGGTTTCTAAGTTCTTTAGCGATTCGTCGTGACTAAAGAGGCGTTTGTTTATGCTTTCTTGAAAGTTATTAAGCCATTCTTCTTGCTCCTTCTGCCTTTTAGTCGAGTCTTCGAGGTATTTGCTTATTGTTTCCTCCAAATTAGCTCTTTTTTCCCCAAAATTCCCACGATTATATATGGGGGAGGTCCTCCACGATAGCCATTACCATTTCTATTATCCCCTTGAAACGGTCGATTTTCACCATATTTAACTTCTTAACCCTAGCTATCTTCGTCAATGAGAGGACAATTTTTGTTGAGATATCCCCCTCCACAGCTTTCACATCCTACTTGGATAGCATGAACACATTCCCTGAGCTTGAGCATGTCCCGCCAAGATTTTCAAGCTTGTTAGTAATGGCGGCAATACCTTCAAGATTTCCACCTAGGCTTCTTTTGCTTCCTCCATCGTGCCATTTTTGAGAATGATCGGCCATTTTTTGGATGGCTTCAATGGCGAGAGTAGGAGTCATACTTGGAATCGGTCCTTGGTAATCCAGCATTTGCCTTGTAGCAACATTGATTCCTTTGTAGAACATGCTGACCTTTTGCTGCTTGTTTAGGTCATGAGTAGAACACTTGTAGAGGAGATCGCTGTATCTATCCCAAGCTTGATACAACGTTTCACCATCATCTTGTTTAAAATTATGGATCTCCATGATCTAATTAGATATCTTCGAAGGAGGACAATATCTTTGAATGAAATGCTTCTTTAGGAGAGCCCATGTATCAACTTCCCCGGCGGCAATCTTTCAATCCATCTTCTTGCTCCCCCAGTAAGAGTCATAAGGAACACTCGGAGCCTAACAGCGTCATGAGAAACACCAGGTATGTTGAAAAGGCTTGCGATGTACAAGACATTCTCAACGTGTTCATAAGCATCTTCGTCCCTGTTTCCCGAGAAAGGGTAAGCACGTAGCTCCCTCATAAACTGTTCTTTAATCTCGAAACAGACATTAGCTCCAATAGCCGGCCTAACGAGCCCTGAACCTTGTTCTTCCCTTGTTAATTCCAAGTATTCTTCAAGAGTAAGATCATCAATGTTTACGACTTACATGGTACCTGAAACTTATAAAGAAATCGTGAGAAAACAAGAAAACTCAAAACAAAACAAAAGTAAAAGACTTAACAAAAATCTAATATAACTCCCCGGCAACGGTGCCAAAAACTTTATGCAGGTTTTACTGACCAGGTTTTAATATTTATAAGTATCTCGTTTACCTATGGTCCAACCTATGCAGTAACGGCCCTGTCATCTGTAGTGTAGTAATCGGTAAAACCAAGGTCATCCCAAGAGCTATGTGAGCGGATTCTAATTAAGTCTAGGTGTCACTGGTTTTAATGGTTTTTAGGTTTGAAATGATTATTAACTAATAAACAAGAAATGAAAGAAAGCAAATAAAGGTAGAGGTTGTGATCAATCGAGGAAAAGTGTGCTAACCTAGTTACTCATCCTATCACGCTATATTCACGTCTAACTACTTCTAATTGATTCAAGTGGGGTTTTAAGTCGCTAGGACATCATTTGGTCAGTTCGTCCTAACCTATCAGCAAAGGCTTCCACCGGAGATCAAGCTACCACCCTTGAAAGTCTAGTTTTTTTAGTCCCCTAAGCCAAGTCATTAAGTTCCGCTACATGCAAGATTCGTAACAATGAGTTCCCGGGAGCTAGCATCTTAGACACTCATCCCTAACTTCTTAAGTTCATCCAAAGCGGCGGTGATCATTTGGTCGATTCGCACAAGTGAAGAAGGGTGGTCGGGTTGGTCAATTCTTACCCTTCCCACTCGCCTACCTACTTAGGGTCAGTTGGTCAATTCTCCTAAGCAACTAGTCACTACCGCCATTCAAAACTACCAAAACTAGGGTAGCTACCAACGAACTATGCATGCATACACTAGAAACAATTATACGGAAGCAATGTAAACGTAAACATGATAAGGATTTAAAAGGTACACTTTTGAGGGGTCATTTAAGCCCGTAATTGATTACTTTTGTATCCGTTACTATTTAATTTCGTTCCTTTTCACTTTTTAGGTCTCTTGAAGGCAAATTGCTGGAATGACACTTATTCGGACGAAAAGGCACGAATATACAAAGAAAATGGCCAAAGTAAAGAATCGAGGCACTCAAGCTGCTTAAATTGAAGGGGACGGCGTCACGGCTTAATTGCGACGCCGTCACGACACACCTTGAGACGACTCAGAGAGCAAATTGCTATTTTACAAGTGACGGCATCAGGTTTTAAAAGAGTAGGGTGTCACAACTCGAGACGGCCTAGATTTGATCCCGGCGTCGAGGTTGAAGCCAGCGGCGTCCACAGGCATAAGGTGATGCCGTCCACAGAGTTGACGTGGCCAAGATGAAACCACAATGGCGGCGACCGGCGGTGTCACAATTAAAGAGAGACGCCGCATATTGTAACTCTATATATAGAATTTGAATTTTCAAGATTTTAGAGAGGTAGTTTTGTGGAGTAAAACCTAAACCGAACATAGGTTGTCTTAAGCAAGATCTTAGGGTTCCATACCCTATTTTACAACAAGATAAGTGATTTACTTCATTAATACAATTATGTCTTCAATTTTTTGTGTGTATAGTTGCATGTTTTTCATGTCCGGCTAATTTACTTGTATGTTTGCTTAGATATATGAAACCTAGTTATTAAATATTGATTGGTTGTCTCTTATCTTAATTGTAATTGACTTAGGAGTGCTTAAAGTCATCGTTGTGTTTTTAATGTGTGATTAATCTTTGTTGAACCTTAGCTTATAGTTACTAGTAGAATTGTAGGCTAGATATCCAAAGATAACCTTAGTGTTAAGTTTATGAATCATAGAGATTTCGTAGTCATTAACCTTAGGTAGCTTCAAAGAGTTAGGGATAAAAGCACACTCTACGACCTTAGAAAACACAACGCGTTAAGAATAAGGACGTGATAATTCAACCATCAATAGGAGATATTAGGGAGTAACAGCATCTAAGTAAACACATTTTAATCATCGTGAAGAGCACACAACAATAGACATAGACTACACTCACCTTAGTTTAGATAATTAGATAAGTAGAGTAATCGGAGAAATACCAACCCCCAAATCCAATACCCGAGATTCGTACCTTTCCATTTTCTAAAAAACATAAAAAGATAAAAAAGTAATCTTCCTCAACCCCAACCTTAGCGTAGTAATTTCTCACTAGCATTCCTATTCCCTAGAGAACGATACCAATTCCCAAGGCTTACCCTAATACTACACTACAATGATTAGGTTCACCGTCTCAGGATGTTGAAAACTTGCTCGGCGAAAAGAAGTTCCTTTGACCCCGAACAGCGTTGTGCACGCGTATCAAGTTTTTGGCGCCACGGGGAATAGAATAGCTAGTTAGATTTTCACCTCGTTTAGGTTTCCTTGCTTGATTCCTATCAAGTAAGCTTTTTTCCTATTTTTAGCTTCCTCGTAGTCTATCCCCTTTCTTCGTGACCTTTGTTAGTAACCCCATCACTTTTCATCATGGAAGGTGATAACCCCCAAACAATAACCTACCACTTGATCCCACTTTTGCCAACCAAATCCGAGCTAGTATTGTTAGTGAAATTGGAGAGTTTAGGAAATTTAATAGGATATTTGAAAATGCACTTGAGGAGGCCCTTAGGGAATCCACTGGCACTTTAGATAGTAAATCAACCTCGAGTGATTCAGATGATGAGTTTGAAGAAGGAGATTATAAGGTATTAGAAGTTATGGAAGGATGTAAGGAGGAGGAAGAACTTAGGGAGTATTTCGATTCATACCCTAATGGGAAGGAAACCGCCTATCACTATAACGTAGTTAACTTCCCGCACCCACCTTTCGGGCCTTGCATTAGAAGTGGTGACCCTAAAAATATTAAGATACCATGCATGATTGGATACTTATATAGGGATGACACTTACATTGACTATAAGGCACCCATGAACATAATGTCTAGGCTCTACTACAATTGGATCATGAGCAAAAAGTTAGGACCTATGAGGGACCCCTTTCACCCTAGGAAAGTGAGTAACTATGTTGGGAGGGCCAAAGGATTGCATGTCTTCGTAGGTAACTTCACATATAGGTGTGATTTCATGATCTTGGAGGATGTTAAGGGCATCATTGATGGGTTTCTAGGAGATGTGATACTTAGGAGACCATTTATTGAGGAATCTAAGATGGTTTATGATCAAGAGGAAGGAATAGCCAAGTTCTCAAACGGGACCGAATGTGTTAAGTATATAATGCCCTGCAAAAATAAGAAGTTTGAGGGTATTGACGATCTACATGTAGACAACATTCCGGCCTTTGAAGTAGATTGGGAGAACAAGGTTCACTACACCGCATGTCTAGAGTTAGGCCCTGAGTATATTCGTGATGAGAGAAGAATGAAAGAAATTGAATGGACCTCTAAGATTAGAGGAACGTAGGGGTACGACTTCGAGTCTAGCTACAAGACTCATAAATAAAGAAAAGCACTTCGTGAGAGGCAACCCATGCTTAATTGTTTGCTTGTTTGTGTGTCGTATATCCTATATTGATTGTTTATTCTCACGTTTAAATTTATAAAAATACTTTATTTTGTCTTTAACCTCGTCTTAACTACATATAAAGGTATTTTACAAAAGGGATAACTGTAGGGAGGATTACACACTTTTTCAAAAAGAACGTGAACATGAGAATTACGATTATTTAAAAGATATACATGTGTGTTTGTACGAGTCAAATGCTTGTGTCGAGTCATAATGGATGTTTTGCGTGAAATTTTCCAGTTCTAAAGATATAAATTTTCCGGAAAATCGCAGACCAATTTACATCGGGATAACTTCGACGGCGTCGAGTCGCAACTCGATTTGGAGTTAGGAGGAGTAGAAAATGCTTACTATTTTTCTCGTTTTTGAGCTACTTATAAATTTTTGGAATTTTCCAGGTCTTAATTTTCCAAAAAAACTGTAAACATCCATTCCACAAGCATTATATCCTAGTTTAGTAGAGTCATATATATATTGTTACCGCTGATTTTACGCGAAGGTTTCATTTGTTTTCTTCAAGTGTGCAGGTTTAATTTATCAAGAAGAAGATACATAAGATTGGAAGGAGTTTTTCACGCATACATTCTTCTTGAAGAAAGAGTTAACCGCTAATTCACACGGATCCTACCGAGCTAATCGGGAGTACTAGTTTCTTTCGTTTTTAATTACCTTCCATTATCATAACTTTGATACTTTTGGGAACATTGGGGACAATGTTCGGTATAAGTGTAAGGGAGGAAAATAAAGCGGGAACTTTGAAACTATACTTATCCTTGACTATTTGCCTTTTCCAATTTCATTTGTGTAATAAACCATGAGAAATATCGGTTAGGGTAATTTTGGCACCAAATTTAAAAATTTTCATGACATGTAGGAGTGGGCCATTAGTCTTAATAAAGCGTCTCATGGATAGGAAGTTATATGACTAGCACAAAACCCTTTACCACTTAAATTCCACCCAAAATGTGAGGATCGCCCTTAGATTTGTAGGAATTAAAGCATTCCACTTTAATGCTTCGAGAGTGTACCGGTAGTATAGTAGATTCTAGAACTTTTTTTGTGATTCATTCCGAGATCGCTAGTGAGACTACACTTGTGTAGTTAGGAATAACTAAATGATAAGAGGCATAAGGATAACCCTTGTTTGATACCCGTAATATAATTACTTCTTCCACATCGGTTGAGTCCCCCACACCCTTGCGTTGGACTCATCTTTAGTACACGATACCCCTAGTTAACCACTCAGATCCTATCCTTTTCGCGGTTCTCGTGATTTTTCGGTTTTTCCAGAATATCAATGAAGAGCATTGTTTACAATCCACCCTCAAATGTACACCCAAATCGCCTTAGCCTACCTTGTATGCACTCACTTTTATTGCATTGTCTAGTTTCTTGCATAAGTTGCTAAGTCGAGTCATATCCTTTGTACACAGTTTTGGGACGATTGGGACTCATGGGAAAAGTTAAATTTTATGAAATGACGGGAAGGAACGTTAAATTCAAATTCCCTTTATTTCCGTAATAATGTACTCCAAGTGTTTTGATCTTTTAAATTCTGGTCAAATTAGTGTTAGAGTAATAAAAACTCAAGTGTAGGGATGTGCCTATAAATCCCTATTATTTTGATGTTATCGTAGAGGATGGTAGAGTAAAAGTGTATGGAAAAAAATGAAAAAACATACGGGCTACCATCCTACATCTATCTTTAAATTTATGTTCGTTTGTTTCAACTTATCTAGAGTTTACAGTGTCGAGTCTTGGCTTAGCAACTTCATTCTTTTCATGCTTGTAACATAAAGATTTTTGACTTACCACCACTAAATCGCCTATCCCACCAAACCTTTGTTTCCCTACCGTAAGCCTAACATTACAACCCTTTAAAAGACCTCTTGGATAGTTTTCTTAGGTGCTTACGCCAAAGCGATGGAGGTTTGATCTAGTCTCAAGCCTATGGTAATCTATGTACTAGGACCGGTTAATGAGTGTTTATCTTCCATTTTCAACTTGATATATTTCATATACACCGAGAGATGAGAGTATCCAAACACCACTGTGAGGTGCTAGTATGTAATTTCCGTGCTTGTTATGACTTTTCATGGGCTTATATGTGTTGTGAATTGATCTAAACTAATGCTTCATGACCCCTAACTTATAAATTAATTGGCTAAAATCACATTTGCTTGAGGACAAGCAAATACCAAGTGTAGGGATATTTGATAAGGATTTAAAAGGTACACTTTTGAGGGTCATTTAAGCCCTTAATTGATCACTTTTGTATCTCGTTAGTACTTAATTTTGTTCCTTTTCACTTTTAGGTCTCTTGAAGGCAAATTCGGAATGACACTTATTCGGACGAAAAAAGGCGAATATCTGAAGAAAATGGCCAAAGTCAATAATCGAGACACTCAAGTGCTTAATTTGAAGGTGATGGCGTCACGGCTTAATTACGACGCCGTCACGACACACCTTGAGACGACTCAGAGAGCAAATTGCTATTTTAAAAGTGACGGCATCAGGTTTTAAAAGAATAGGGCGTCACAACTCAGACGACCTAGATTTGCTCCCGACAGCTTCAGAGGTTGAAGCCGACGGCGTCACACAGGCATAAGGTGACGCCGTCACGAGTTGACGTGGCCAAGACGAAACCCTAATGGCGGCGGCGGACGGCGTCGCAATTAAAGAGTGACGTCGCATATTGTAACTCTATATATAGAATTGAATTTTCAGTATTTTAGAGAGGTAGTTTTGGAGTAAAACCTAAACCGAACATAGGTCGCCTCTAAAGATCTTAGGGTTCCATACCCTATTTTACAACAAGATAAGTGATTTACTTTATTAATACAATTATGTCTTCAATTTTGTGTGTATGCTTGCATGTTTTCCATGTCCGGCTAATTTAATTGTGTGTTTGCTTAGATCTATGAAACCTAGTTATTAAATATTGATTGGTTGTCTCTTATCTTACTTTTAATTGACTTAGGAGTGCTTAAAGTCATCTTTGTGTTTTTAATGCTTGATTAATCTTTGTTGAAACTTAGCTTATAGTTACTAGTGGAATTGTAGGCTAGATATCCAAAGATAACCTTAGTGTTAAGTTTATGAATCCTAGAGATTTCATAGTCATTAACCTTAGGTAGCTTCAAAGAGTTAGGGATAAAAGCACACCCTACGACCTTAGAAAACACAACGCGTTAAGAATAAGGACGTGACAATTCAACCATCAATAGGAGATAACTAGGGAGTAAGAGCATCTAAGTAAACATATTTTTAATCATCATAAGAGCACACAACAATAGACATAGACTACACTCACCTTAGTTTAGATAATTAGATAAGTAGAGTAATCGGAGAAATACCAACCCCCAAATCCAATACCCGAGATTAGTACCTTTCTATTTTCTAAAAACATAAAAGATAAAAATAATCTTCCTCAACCCCAACCTTAGCGTAGTAATTTCTCACTAGCATTCCTATTCCCTAGAAACGATATCAATTCCGAGGCTTACCCTAATACTACACTACAACGATTAGGTTCAACGCTGGGTGTTGAAAAACTTGCTCGGCGAAAAGAAAGTTCCTTTGACCCCGAACGCGCGTTGTACGCGTATCAAAACACAACAATTAAGGAATCATAACTAGGCTAGCACCAAAGTTGCTTAGCCGATCATATTAAAGAAACAATCAATTCAATGTTTGACATAATGAAATACATGAATCGAAAGTAAAAAAAAAAAAAGATAATCGCTAATGCTTATCGTTAGGGAGTGATTTCTCCCTTGGAGATGGCTCCGTATGCTCTTTAAGATCTGCCTTTTGACCCCTACTCACGTTCTTTGCTTTTTGGTGTGGAGTGAATGATGTGAAATTTAGAAATTGGGGCTTGTATTTATAGGCGAGATCTAGTTACGGCGTAACTTAAGTTGAGAGTTACGCCGTAACCTTAATATTTCCATAATAAAGCTCTCGTAATAGCTGGTTACGGCGTAACACATGGGATGAGCTACACCGTATCTTTAATACAGGTTACAAATGACATTATTACGCCGTAATCATGGAAGGAGTTATGGTGTAGCTTATAGCGGCGTGGAACAACTTTTTACCTAATGGGTTACGGCGTAATCCTTAAAAGGAGTTATGCCAATAATCTGCTTCTGAGTTGGCCTTCTAAGTCACGCATTAGCTACGGCGTAATGTCAGAGTGGAGTTACGCCGTAGCTTCATCACACTGGGCATGCTATCATTAATTTCTTATAAAATCTCCAAATCCGCGTCTCTTTAGCTCCAATGCTCGTAATTTACCTGAAAGTGAAATATAAAGGAAAATAAGCGTAAATCAATATAAATGATATAAAATACGAGCATTATCGGGGGGAAATTGACATTTAATATTTAGGACTATTTGATTTTATCAAGTATTTATTTTTCTAAGTGGAGGAGCTTTTTATCTAAGTTCGGGTTTTACAAATCCAACTTCAGGTTTTAAAGATGGTTTACAAAAACGTTTAAACTCGTTACTAGCAATAGGAACTTTGATATTATTAAAAACTACATGTTTTGGTTCGAACTCAAGTTGGATTTACAATTTGAAACTGATTTGTCTTCAGCAGTTGACGGATACACGGTACCCTTAAATTTAAGGGTGTCGTCTGAGTAATTAAGGGTGTCGTCCCCTTTTTCTTCAGTTTCTTTTGATTTAACAAAATTTATTTATGTTGTCCCACTTGTTGAAGCTTCACTTAAATTATAACCTAAGCATGTTTTATCACCGGAAGGTTTTTGAATACTTAACATTTATTTTAAAGAATGAGTACTCTATTCAAATTTAGCTAGCCTAGTTGCTTCCTCTTTAAGTTTTTCATTTCCTACATTAAGATCTTGATACGTCGTACAACCAATATCAATCTCTTTTTTTTCTCAAGTTTCTTAGCTTTTTCTTTAACTTGACAGTTTCCTTTTCTTACCTAGTTCTAACAACTTTTAACATCTTATTTCTCATTATGATCTTTATGCTAACTTCACATAGTCTATTATATTCATTTTGCAATGAATCATTATCTATCTAAGAAGCATCATCACTATAGTAAGAAGAATCAGAATGTACCTCATTTGATGTATGAGCCATAAGACACGTTTCATCGTTGGGTTTTCTTCATCTTCCTCACCGCTATCACTCCATGAACCTCCAATAAACGCCCTTTGGTTCTTGTTTCTCCAAAAATATTATTCGAGTCTCTGCATCTAAAATATTTCCTATCTCCTTTACCTTTTGTGCCATACCGGCTCTTTTGAAATGACTTCTTTTTATCTCGTGGTTGTCTTACATATCTACCCCTTTTTTTTAAAGAACTTCTTAAAGTCCCTAACCACCATTTCATATTCTCCGTCTTCACTTTCAAATGTTGAATCTTCATTATCACTAGACTCCTTCTTAGCTTTCAAGGCAAGAGATCTCACCCTTTCTTCTTTGCCTTTAACTATTTCGAAGTCTTTCTTCATTATTACTTCGTGAATTTTCAAGTTACCCATAAGTTAAGTGATAGTGATGTCAAATTCTTCGATTCTTCAATCGCGGTGACCTTTGCTCTCCATTTAGGATGTAGAGCCCTAAGAAACTTCCTAACATAATTCTCGCTAGAGTAACCTTCTTCAAGAGCTTTTAGACTAGTAATAATAGTGTTTAATAACAAATACATTATCTATAGACTCATCTCCCGGAATAGTAAATTGTTCTTATTGTTGCACAAGAAAAGCGATCTTGTTATCTTTTACTTGACTATTACCTTGATGAGTGATTAGTAAATGTTTCCAAATTTCTTTTTCCGTATTAAACATAAAAGTTCGTTTGTATTCGTTTTTCGAAAAAGCATTATAAATCAACATTTTTAGCAATTTCTTTTTTGTAAGTTCGCCACTTTGTTTTTCATAAGGAACGGTTTCATTCTTGTTAGTTTTCGGATTCTTTTGAATAGGTTTAAAATCACCCTCATTAATAACATGCCAAAGATCTAAATCTTTTGATTTCACATAAGTCTTGAATCTATTTTTCCAATAAATAAAACCATCGCTTTCAAAAAGTAGTGTTCTTTGCATAGATTGCCCTTCTAAATATTTGTTGAAATCCATATATCGATTCAAGTTTTAAAATACAATTTATTTTTAAAATCTTTGTCAACGTAGCTCTGATACTATATTGTGAATAACTAGAAGGGGGAGTTGACTAGTTTTAACATTTTTATCGTTTTAAATTTGTCCTTTCAAAAACTTTAGATTCGAGTTTACGTGAGATCAAGCAATCATAATATGAGCACAATATAAATAAACTAAAGATAAAAAACAATAATAACTAAGAGATATAAAATGTGAGACCAAAGTAAAGAGCTAGAAAGATCAAACCACGACACCGAGATTTATATTGGTTCGGTAACGAAGCTCCTCTTCATCCTGCTCCACTCTCCGAGTACCCAACTCGAGAGTTCACTACACTATGTCAACAAGATCCCTTCAAGCGGAGAAAACCGTACAACGTCGAGTTCTAATCAAGCTAGAACCAATCTCAAACACGTGCATTTTAAGGACTAAACTACTAACCCAATATATCCGATCTTCACACGATCGACACAAACTAGACAAACCACAAGATCTACCCAATCAACATGATCTACCCGATTTACACAATCTAAAGTATGATGACAAAGAATTTGATGTACAATAACATACAACAATTATGTAACAAGTGTTACGAGTGCACTAAACTACAACTACAACACTTTGTATCTTTGCTATACGATGTGTTCTTCTCTTGCACTAATAGAGGAATGAAGATTATCACTTGAATGGATTATTGGATCACTCTTAAACAACTAAAACAAGCCGGATGATCAAAGAAAATGAGCTATATGAGACCTGGTTTTGATCGGTGAAAACTAGGGGTGGCAATTGGTCGTTCGGGTTGTCGGGTTGGTCGGTCGAAAAACCCAACGAGCGACCCATTTAAATCATCGTCGATATGTCAACCCTAACTGTTTAGACATAACCCGAACCTAACCTATTTAACCCGTATATATACTTGGGTTGGAGGGTTAAATAGGTTACACGGTTGAATATGTTAAACAGGTTGAATCGGTTCAATGGGTTTCGGGTTGACCCATTTAACCCTTTTTATATACAAAATTTGGCACATTACACGAGTTAAACAATTTATTGGGTCGACCCGTTTAACACATTTAACCCGCATAATAAAATATAAATAATTTTGAGTTTATGAAAAAATCTTAAACGGGTTGGCGGGTCGACCCGTTTATTTTATTCTCAACCCGAACCTGACCTTTTTAATAAACGGGTTAGATAGGTCGACCCAAACCTGACCCGAAATCTATTTAGCACAACCGGAACCTGTTAATTTTCGTGTCGGTTTCAGGTCGGGTTTCGTGTCGGGTCAGAAATTGACACCCTTAGTGAAAACTGTATGAAAATTTCTACTTTTAAGTGAAAAATGGTCCACTATTTATAGGTTGTTGAAAAACTAGCCATTGGCTAGGACAGTCCCACGCTACCATTAAATTTAACGGTACCGTCCCTATTTAAGGGTACCATCCAGACAAACGCTTCACCTTTTGTCTTTTTGTGGTGAAGTTGTTTTTTTTGTGAAGTTTTGTCTAGTTGAGAGGGGGGGGGGTGTTGATTTGAATTGATTTCTCTAATATTTTTTTTTAATATATAAAAATAATATGTCTAATTAATTTTGTAAAAATGTTTTGTTACATTTGTAAAAATGTAAATAATTAAATATGACAAACTTTATTTCTTTGATCATCCATCAAGTTTAAATAACGTTTTTACATTAACTTTGATCGGGTAGTAAATAATTAAATGGCAATCTACGACTAATAAATTGTTTACGTTAACTTTGATGTAAAATGTTTTTGCATTTCATTATTATTAAAACGTAAAGAAGTCGAAAAATTTAAATAACGTTTTTAGACATTATTTGTATTAACAGTGTTTTAATGAAAATGCATTCATTAATTGCAATTTTCAAAATTGTTTGTAAATGTTTTCGTATCTTTTTGAAAAGTTACATGGGGTTGGATAATTGATTCTGACACTAATCAGTAAATGATCGTTTCGACTAAGGGTTAGGGAATGTTTAATGGGAGTTGATACTCCCATCATATTTTTTGATGCAAATATCATAACTGTGCATTACAATGTTGTATTGTGAGCTTTATAACTTATGTAAAATGGTATTTGTATCAAAAAATGTAGCGATAGTATCAACTCTCATATTTAATATAAATGATATAACAAGTTTAAACAAGTGTTGGTCACCCTATTGGCACTATGACTATGATCATTCAAGTTGGAAAAAGAGAGTTTTCTGCAAATGTTATTTTGTTTGGTGTTTTGGTTTATCCTGAATATAACTTTTTTTTTTTTTTTTTTTTTTTTTTTTTTTTTAATGATAAGCTTATTAGAGATAGTAAGTATTTTGTTGGTTTTGATGAAAATAAGTGTTATGTTCATGACATGGCGCAAATGAAAACAATTGGGACTGGTAGTAAGATAGGTGGTCTTTACTTGTTTAACATAGAAAGTGTAAGGTCTCGAGTTGTACCTTTCCTCTTGTAATGTGTTTAAAGGTAAAGTATTAAGCGTTTTAAAAGATCAGCTGCTATTAGGTTTTAACACATATACTTCTTGTGAAACATGCCATAAGGCATAAAAGACAAGACCTTTTCGACTTGGTGATCAAATTTCTGCAGATCTTGATGATTGTGTGAGGGCCTTATAAGATTACCACTAAAGAAAGGGTTTAGCTTTTTACTTAATGTGGTTGATAATTATTCTAGGGTTGTTTGGTTGTATTTACTTAAATGTAAAAGTGAGTTTTCTGAACACATTAAAAGTTTTGTGAAATTTGTTTTTACTGTTGGTTATGTGTTTGTATCGTATATATGTATATGTATCGAACTAAATTAGCTATTGGGTACCTAAGATTATAAGTAAAGACCAGGTAAAAAAACCGGCCCCTCATGGGGCGATAATTTAACCACGTATAATGGCCCAACAATCCAAACAACATAGGTAAAACCACAAACGACATGCTATACCACAAAACAACGTCGTTTTACTTTTTTCCACCTTAAAAGGCGTTCGCACGCCTAATCTATAATAAGGTAATGATATGATGGACTTTTCTTATCTAGCTCATTTATTAAATTGATTCCAACCGTCATCAAAATGATTTATATCTTCGCAAAAAATAAAACACGCTATAAATTTGAAATTGGCTATAAGAGCGCCTGGTGTCATCACTTAGACCCGACGCCATTCCCATGTGGCACCCGCACCGCCAATGCAGCATTACCACACCGACCCACGCCCCCGCCCCGGGCCATTGTATTTGTAAATAAACTTGTTGGGTTTTAGGTTCCTTGTATGATGAATTACTTTAAGTAATGGAACCACGGACAAGCTTGAAGACAACCACGGACTGAAGAAGTGTAACCACTGATGAAGATAACCGCGGCTAGTAGTATTAAGTAACCGCTGATAGTACATTGTAAGTACTGCTAGTTTTCTATAGTCGGTTAGTTATTTGTATCAGATAAATATGGAAAAGATATTTATCTTGTAGGTTACGTATTGTATATTGTATAGGACTCCTTAGCCTATAAAAGGAGGTCCTAGGCTAGGTTAGATAGACGCATGTTTTATATCTAAGGTCGATACACTTCAAGGTTGCAAAACCCTAATACTGTAAGAGTATTCGTATTAATAAATAATATTGAGGTGTTGATTGTTAACTGTTCTTCTTCTTAAGATCAAGTGTTAAATTCCGCGTAATACTTGATAAGCTTTTGTTACAAGTCAGTTTCTTTATTAGATCGTTTGCTCAACTGGGATCAACAAAACTGGTGTGCGCTAGTTTCCTTTTTTAATATAAATAAAGCTAGCCGTTGCCGCAGTCAAAATTTTCAAATTTTGTTTTTTTGTTCCTACCTTTACCCACTTTATAAAAACTAACCCCATTTTAACAAATTTTCACACAACATTTTTAATCCTTTTTACCAAAAATACATTCTTTCTATATAAAATGAATTCAAATGATGATGAGCAAAACTTTTCCGATGTTGATAACAAAACTACATTTTCTTTTTGACACATGCGTATTAGTATCACCAATACTTGCAACAATAACAAGCTCGAACTTCACGTCCGTGTAATCCGATAAAACGTGAACATGATGTTGCTGAAGCACGTTTGTTGGCTGACTATTTTGGTTATAATCCAAAAAATCCGGAGTACTATTCTAGACGTCGATATCGTATGAGGAGGAAACTATTTTTTGAAATAGTCAAAGGTATTGAAACTTATACTTCTGATCCTCTTCCTGATCATTTTTTTGCATTTTATAAAGTCCCATATGATGCTAATGGTCAAATGAGTTTTAGTGTTATTATAAAATGCACTTCCGGCATACACCAATTGGTATACGACACAACACCTGATGCATTTGATGAATATCTACAAATGGGTGAATATTGTGCACGCGATTGTCTAGATAATTTTACTAAGTGCATTATTGATTTGTACAGGCTTGAGTTGTTAAGGAAGTCTGACTTTAACGACATCAAAATTTATATGCACCACATAATAGAGTTCATGGGTTTTCGGAAACGATTGTAAGCATTGATTGTAAGCATTGGTAATGGAAACTGTTTGAAATCATGGCACGAGAAATTTCGTAGAAGTGATAAAAAAAATATCAAACTATAATGCTTGAAGTTGTTGCCTCTTGCGATTTGTGGATTTGCAATGCATTTTTTGAGGTAGCGGGTGCGATCTTAACGTTTTAAATGATTCTTCGTATTTGACGACCTTTTAGATGACAACGCCCCTATGGCTCCGTTTGAAGTAAATGGAGTTACTTATGAAAAATGGTATTACCTAGCTGACGGGACTTACCAATAGTGGGCAACTTTTTCAAATCATTTACAGTGGCACGAGGCGAGAAATAGTGACACTTTAAAAGGCGTCAAGAAGGTGCATAAAAGGATTTTGAACGAGCTTTTGGTGTCCTCTAAGGACGTTGGAGTATTGTACAACAACAGATGCGTGCTTAGATGTTAAATAAGCTATGAAAAATCATGTACACGTGCATCATATTTCATAACATGATTTTGAAATATCAAAAGTATGCGATAAGTGAATTCGAAGAGTTGTATATTAGTCCGCATCCAAATATACAACGTACTTGGTTCGAGAGATGCAAAGTTCAATGGAATAAAGCCAAATAATTACGTGATAAACATACACACGAAACTCTTCAATGTAATCTTATGGAGCATCTTTGGCAACGTCATCAATAAAAAAATTTAGTTTATTGATAACCTGATGTATTTTTAAATTTTCGTATTGTTTTTAAATTTTTTATTTGTATTTTTTGAAATTTTCGTATTGTAATTTATTTTTTAATTTGAATGAATGAAAAAAGTTAGTCGGTTTGATAAAATGGAAAAGAAAATAAAATAGCGAGTCTCAAAAACTGTAAATGGCTTGAGCTATGAGCATGAGGATATTTTGATATGTTATTGTGAAAAGTGAAATACTAAGATAGCGAAACGACTCAAGCCATGACACCTGACTCTCTAACAAAATGGGCAAAAATGATAACGAGAATAACCCGATTATGCACATATCTGAGTCAAAAACACATTTCGTTATCTATACTACTTATAATGCATTTAAGCACTTCCCTCCTATTAAATTTTTAATATTTCCTAATATAGATTTTAATCAAATACAAGTAAAGAAGCATCATTTACAAGTATTTGAAGCACAAATAAAACTAAAAAAACATACTATTAAACACATACAATGAATTCGCAATTAAATTTACCCTTTCACTAAAATATACAACTATTTAAGTACAATGTACAACCTAATTAAGCTTACAAAACAAAAATCTAAAATCCATCATCCCAAAACATAAATCTTCGATCCAGCAACCATATTAAGATATATTAGCTTAAAAAGACCCACCATCATCGCTGCAAAACCATGACTCAGATATCCATGCCCATATCCATTAGATGCAAAACGGGTATAGTGGCGAAGTAGCTCGCCGTTTCACAAGTTGCACCCCGTCAACTCTCGCCGTCCGCTCGCCACGACACCACAGATGCTCGCCGTTTTGGTTCTTGCCGAGGAAGTGACGAGGAAAACGAAAAACAAATTTTTAAAACTATCCGTTGCCAAATTTTTAACTTTTGATTTAATTCATTTTTTTTAAATAAACCCCTTTTTGTGTGTTGTGTGTGTTTGAGGTTGAAGCTGAGGAAGAAAATTTACTAGTAGTGTTGGTTAGATTCCTAGATGGATGTAAAAGTGAAAGAGGTTGGTTTATATGTGTGTGTGACTGGACATAGAGATGTGTGAGATTAGGTTAATTGAATTAGGGTTGTGAAACAAAGTGATTTATATAATTCATTTTATTAAGGGATATGTGATTAGTTGAGCCTAGACTATGTTTTATACGAAAATGAGAGTTGGGTTGGTGTTGAACTTAGCTAAATTTTGGTTTATTAAATGGTTCTATCCTAGTTTTTGACTATTGATAGACTTACACCAAAAAAATAAATGGTAAAAAGGTTGTTAAGGCTTAATTTTATTGTTAAGGCTTAAATTTTTTCGTACATTTTTATCCCTATTATTTGGTTGCTTCGGATTGTTATTTTATTTTAATGAATGATATTTAGAGTAGTTTATATGTTTCGTTATGTATTTTTTTATGAAATAGTATTGTCGAATAACATCACATTGCCAGAAAATTTAGTTATAGGGTACCGCCGTCGCATAGTTTAACTAATGTATTGGGACTAATATTTCCTTTTTTTTTGGAAAGATGATGGCTAGCTGCTACTATATAAACTTTCCTAAAGATAACACGTACTTCATGATTTTTTCTTTCTTCGTATAATCATGTTAGCTTGCATTGATGGTCATCTTACGATGATAAAATACTGAAAATATAATTTAATTGTAATACTTGTATCTATCTGTCTTTATGGTATTAAATTGTTTTGTATTTTTTTTTTTTTTTAATTATTTTTTTTTTTTATCATTCTTGCGTAGTGGAATTTTTCAGGATAAAAATAAGGGCTAATTTTTAAAAAAAGCATCATAGTTCTTAAAAAATCAATTTCAGTATAGCGAACTAAAAAAAAAAAAGAACTATAATGTTGACACTTTTGTCTTTATGTGAGTAGTATGACATTTTTATCCTTCCAAATTACATAAATGTGGGTTTGCGAAAATTGTATCCACCGTCCCTAGACTAAGTTACATAAATGGACCCTGTCATTTGGAGAAAATTTTGGAAATTTGTTTTCCATTTTTTTTTCGAAATTCCTTTGTAAATTTTTTCTTCGTAATTTTTTTGTCGAATTTTGTTCTGAAATATATATATTTTTTTCTTTCGTGACATGTGAAAGCGAAAATTGCATCTACCGTCCTTAAGCTAAATTATATAAATGGTTCTTGTCGTTTGGAGAAAATTTGGGAAAAAAAAATTCGAAATTCTTTTTTAATTTTTTTTCTTCGTAATTTTTTTGTCGAATTTTCTTTTTCTGAAACATTTTTAATTTTTTTTTCGTGAAATGTGAAAAAAAAATTATGGATTTTTTTATTATTTTCTAAAAAAAATTTCGATAAAAATTTTACTTGTGACAAAAAAATTCACATGTGACGAAAAAAAATTTTTTAAAAAAAATTCAAAAAAAAAGTTAGAAAAAAAATTAGGGTATGTGAATGCAATTTTCTTTAAATCACATGGACCATTTATTTAATTTCAAAAATCAATGGGTAAAATGGTCATCACAATTTTTTTTTTGTCTTTACTATTTATATAAAGACAAAAATGCCAACATTAGTGTTTACAAGCGTATTTTTTTCAGTTTGATATATTGAAATTGATTTTTAACAACTATGATGTTTTTCTAAAGAATTATCTTTAAAAATAAAAGCATAATCGATTGACATTTAATCATAAGATACTCACGTATCTAATTGTTCAATTCGAGTCTGCAATCCTATATATGTTTTGTGTACCGTTAAATTATTGTCATTTTCTCTGATTAAATCCGGGAACACGTATTAATTAGATGTTGCACTAAAAACCAACACTTTCAAGATATTATCTAATATAACTAAAAGGCGGGCGTGATTAACACGTCTGCGTGTCCCACAATCTAAGCTTTCATGAGTTAAGCGAAAATAGTCACGTGAGGTTTAGGTGTCGTTCGCAAGTAAGTTCGAGTTAGCAAAAATAGTCTACAGGTTTAAGTGTCATTGAAAGTAAGTCGTTTATAAAGAATTTAGCAAAAATAGTCCTATCCAAATTCAAGTCTAAAGCAATCCCATTGCGTCGCGTGGTTTCACACTTCGTATATATTAACTAAAAGCGGGGCATAGTGTTTGCAAAACACTGTTTTCACATTATTGCTAACTTTCGAAAGTTGGCAAAAATAAATGAGGTTTAGGTGTTGTTGCAAAGTAAGTCCCTGCAATTTGGCACAAATAGTCACAAGGTTTAAGTGTCGTTGCAGTAAGTCTGTAGAATTAATTGCTATCTATAGCAATTTGGCGAAAATAGTCCCTATCCAAATTCATCGCTCTAAAGCAATCCATTGCGATCAGCGGCTTCCACACTCGTTTAAGCTATATCCTAGATTTTTTAAGTTATCATTTCAGTACTTTTTATTGAAAACGATAGCTGTAGACCAGATGTTATTTAGAAGTACTTTTTAAGAAAATCGTTTAGAAAAATATATTTACTAACAGCATGGTTATCGAATTCGCAACAACTCATGACTACTAGCATTAAAATGTAAAAAGTCTCAAATTCTAACCATGCTTAAACATATTGGGTTTGTTCACGCCAACCTTTCTCAAGAGGAGATATTTACCGTACCGTAAACATTTATTTACGAATCCATGACGTGAAGTTTTCGTGTACATGTAATGAAAGCATTAAATATGAGAGACCAAAATGATGCTCTATAATTTCTTTTTAATGACATCATCCTGGTAAATAACACAATAATAGTATATTTATAAGGGGGAATTGCATATATCTTAGACGTACGGATATATATGTTTATTACCATGAAAATTATAAAGAGAACATATAAATCTATACAATTAAAAACCGTGAATTGGAAGTTTATCAATATCAACGGGAGATGTGATTCAAGAACAATTTAGGTGATCCATCTACTTTGATGGTGATTTTGCAATATTTTTTTATGAATTGAAATTATTTAAGTGAATGGACGGACAATATATCGAAGCAAAAAGGATTTTTGTATCATTAAATTTGTCACCATGCAAATTGTGCGGTTGTAATTTTTTTTTTTTTTTTACTTATCATTTCCTTTCTATAATTGAACATTAATAGTTCATTTAAAGATTGAATTGATTTTTAATAAAACATTAGCGATGTCTGCGTAGCGTTGTAGTGATAGTCTGTGAAATCAAATGTTCGGGTGAATAATGTATTTTAATTTATTATTTTATTTTTGACACAACCAACTTATCAAACCCAATAACTTTGGTTCGAACACCATTCGACGAATAGAATCAAACCGACAAACCTTTTAACTCATTTGGTTACGGCTTCAAAATCTTATTCAAAGGTCTAAGGTATATAGTCTTTTTTTTTTTTTTTTTTTTTTTTTTATGAACGAGCGAATGAATGAATGAATGAGTGATGTGGTTTGTTATTTTTGTATATTCGGATACTATCAAAGTCATAGATTTATGATGAAAAATCTTGCTCGTGTTTGATCTTTAAGGTCAAAGAAGCTATTGTGCCACGAAAAGAAAATGAGATCCTTTTTGTTCATTTTGTTTCGAGTCTTGTTGTAGTTGAATGAGATGGGATAGGTGAGGGGTGATGGGATTATAATTGAGGTGGATTTGGTTTTATTGTTTGAAGAAAGAGATGGGATAAGCTAGATGTTAGGTTATTGTTGTTGTTGGTTGATTGTTAGTAAAAGCCTTTGATTGAATTGTTATATTTTAAGTTATATTTGGGTGGTGAATGAAACCGTTTAATAACAATGTGATCTATGCACATACCAATGTATGAATGAGATGTAGAAGTGATATTCAGCAGAAAGAAGCTCACAACAATGTTGCCCAAGGAGATCATGATACGAATAACACTACACCACAATGTCGTTTGGAAGGTCTTAGCTCACGTGTATTGGAAGATGCTCAACCTTGTAACGTTCATGTTTCTCCTGATGCTGGTCTTTCACTTAAAAAAGGTGGTTCAATTCTGGAGGTTTTAGACGATATGATCAAGGTTGGTCAAACTATGGGGTATGACATGGTAGGTTGTATGACCGATATGGAACGAATCATAGGAGCTTGCGAGGGTTTCCAATGAATTGTCTCTCCCTAAACGCTCAAGGCCTCGGATCCAAGGCTAAGAAAGACTGGATCAAGGAGTTAAATAATAAACATAAGGTAAATTTTTTGTCTATTCAAGAAACCAAGTTGGATCATATTTCTGATATGGATGTTAAAGTTTTATGGGGTAATTATAAGTTCGAATTTATTATAAGTGAAGCAGTTGGTAACTCAGGCGGCATCTTATGTGCATGGGACCCGTGTGTTTTTCGTAAAGAGCAACATATTATCTCGGATAACTTTGTTGCTTTATATGGTTCATGGATTCCTAATCAGGCAAAGCTTCTAGTGATATCCATTTATGCACCTTAATCTATTACTAGTACGCGCGTTTTATGGAACTATATTTCTTCCCTTATCAGTCGTTGGGATGGTCATTGTATGGTCATGGGCGATTTCAATGAAGTCAGATGCATGGATGATCGTATGGGGTCGGTTTTCAATGTGCAAGGTACTAACGAGTTTAATAGTTTTATATCAAATTTGGGGCTTATTGAAATTCAATTGGAAGGGTTCTCATTTACTTGGTCTCATCGGTCGGCTAAGAAAATGAGCAAGCTTGATCGTTTTTTTGTCACAGATGGTTTACTCTCGTTTTTTCCTCACTTATCGGGTATTTGTCTTGATAGGCATCTTTCGGACCATCGTCCTATTTTGCTTAGAGAGGTGGCTACTGATTATGGGCCTTCTCCTTTTCGTGTTTATCACTCATGGTTTAGTTTTGAGGGTTTCGATTCAATGGTAGCGAGAATTTGGAGTAATACTGTTCTTGACGATAACAATAAGATGGTACGGTTCAAGAAGAAACTTCAAATTTTAAAAAAGGAGATCCGGATATGGGTTTGTGATTAAAAAAAAGCAGTCTGGTCGTCTTGTGGATACTCGTTCCAAGTTAAGTGACATTGACAATGTTTTAGATCAAGGGGGTGTTAATGATGACATTCTTTTGTCACGTATAGATCTTCTTAAAGAGCTTCATAACATCCAGTCTACTGAAACTCGCGACTGTATGCAAAAGGCCAAGATTCATTGGGCGGTCGAGGGTGACGAAAATTCTAAATTTTTTCATGGAGTCTTAAATCGTAAACGACCTAACTTGGGTATTAAAGGTATTATGGTTGATGGTGAGTGGGTGGATGACCCGTGTCGTGTGAAAGAAGAATTCCGGTTACATTTTGCTAATAGGTTTCAGGCCCCGAGTGCAAATCGATGCAAACTCAATTTTACCTTTCCTAACCGGTTAAATTCTGATCAGGTCGATGTGCTGGAGAGCCCGATTACTCGAGATGAAGTGTGTAGTGCCGTATGGGGATGTGGTGAGAATAAGTCCCCTGGACCAGACGGTTTCACCTTTGAGTTCTTTCGTAAATATTGGGATATTCTTGGTTCAGATTTTTATGCTGCGGTGGAATGGTTTTTTGATCATTGTGCATTTTCTAAGGGATGTAATTCATCCTTTATTGCTCTTATCCCGAAAACCCATGATCCTAAGTTCGTCATTGATTACCGTCCTATTAGCTTGATAGGGAGCCTTTATAAGGTTGTCACTAAAATTCTCTCCAACCGTCTTTCGTCGGTTATCTCTCACCTCATTTCGGATGTTCAAACTGCTTTTCTTCCCAATAGACAAACTCTGGACGGCCCATTCATCATTAATGAATTCCTGTCCTGGTGTAAGCATACGCAAAAACAAGCCATGTTGTTCAAAGTAGACTTTGCAAAAACAAGCCATGTTGTTCAAAGTAGACTTTGCAAAAACAAGCCATGTTGCTAACATTTCAGGTATTACTCAAATTCTCCGCTGCTTCTCTATGTTGTCTGGCCTTACTATCAATATTAAGAAAAGTCATCTACTTGGAATTGGGGTTCCTCTAGAGACGGTTACTACTGCTGCTCAGAATCTTGGTTGTTCGACTATGACAACTCCTTTTAAGTATTTAGGGATAATGGTTTGTGGTAATAGCTTGAAAGTTCAGGCGTGGGAAGATATGATTGGTAAGCTCAAGGCCCGCCTTTCCAATTGGAAGCTTAAAACGCTTTTTTTCGGAGGTAGGCTCACACTTTTAAAGTCCGTTCTTGGGTCGACACCTATTTATAACATGTCTATTTACAAGGTGCCTAAATCGGTGTTACATACTATGGAGTCCATTCGGAGGAATTTTTTCTTTGGTGCTCAATGTGATGAGAGGAAAATCATGTGGGTCAAATGGTCTAAGGTCCTTGCGTCCAAGAAGTACGGAGGTTTAGGTGTTTCAAGTTTCTATGCCTTAAATAGAGCGCTCCTCTTTAGGTGGGTGTGGAGATTTATCTCATGTGATAACTCTTTGTGGTGTCGTTTCATTAAGTCTATGCATGGCTCTTTGCTCTCTAATGTGTCTCCTTTTCGTCTCTCGACTTGGAATTCCATCATTCGGGAAGTGCATTTGCTCAAAGATCGTGGAGTTGACCTGATTTCTCATTGTCATGTTCGTGTTGGTAATGGGTTACGTACTCAGTTCTGGAATGAGGTTTGGATTGGAGACACTCCTTTATGTGTTAGGTTCCCTCGTATCTTTGCTTTGGAGTCTAGCAGAGATTGTACGGTGGCTGATAAACTCCAAAACTCGGTTACTGATTCTCTTCGTCGACCTGTTCGAGGAGGGGTCGAAGCTTCTCAGTTAGATCTCTTGCAAGAGACTATTGCAGCATCGATGTTGTCTAATATGGAAGATAGATGGGTTTGGGGTTTAAATGGGGAGGGTGTTTTTCGGGTCAAGGACGTTCGTTGCTTGCTTGATGACAGTTTTTTGCCGAAAGCTCCTACAGCTACACGATGGGTTAAATATGTTCCAATCAAAGTAAACGTTTTTGCCTGGAAGGTCTTTCTGGATCGCTTACCAACTCGTTCTAACTTGCTGCATCGTGGTGTTCGTGTTCCGGATCATATGTGTCCGACCGTTCTTGACTCCCGAGGATTCATCGCATTTATTTTTGGTCGTTGTCCGCAGTTCGATGTTGTTAGGTTGGTATGCCGTTGGTGGAACTGGATTGGTCTCTGTTGGATCGTATTCGATTGGCTTGCTTGGTTTAATTCCGTTAGGTTAAGTTCTAATGTGAAAGGGTTCTTTGGAAGGGGTCTTCTATATCTCATGGTGGAGTGTTTGGCAAGATTCGGAACCGCTTGTTGTTTTCTACAAAATTCCCGTAAAGATGTTATTTTTGATGATGTTGTTTCGCGATCTTATACTTGGTGTCATTCTAGGTGTAATCGTAATTTTAGCTAGGATAGTTGGTTGCAACACCCTATTTAATTTCTTTGTAACTTTCTAGCTCCTCGCTAGTTGTTTTAATAAAAGTTGCCGTTCAAAAAATAAGAAGTGATATTCAGCAATGTTGACATAAATAATTTCCAGATGTAGTTTAATCTTTCTGTAAGTTGTTGTCACATATAAATAAATATAAGTGGGATTATTTTTTTTATTTATTTTTATATTTTATTTTATTTATTTATTTATTTATTTTTCGTTTGACCTAGAACCAAGGATGACCAAGAACATGGCTTGAGGTATTTCAAATATTTTTGTGATATTTAATGCACAAATTGTGTTTAAGTTAGTTGTTCATTGTAGTGAAATAATTGTATATTTTGATAATGTGGTGAATTAAATTGTTTATTAATTGTATATGTTGAATAGTGTGTTTTTAGTTTTATTTATGTTTTAAATAATGCTTCTTTACTTGTATTTGCTTAAAAATCTATTTTAAAAAGTCTTAAAAATTAATTAGGGGGGAAATGTCAACATGCATTATAAGTAGTATAGATAAGTCAATCATGATTCTCAATTTCGTAGACTATAAAATAAATCATTTGAATTCTCTTTGTTATGGACGTAGCATAAATAGTAGAATTTAGAATTCACCCTTGTTCAGTTGAAGATTGTTTCAAAACCTGTGCTCTATATTGATCTTTTCCTTATCATGGAACAACCATATTTATTTTTTTAAATGACTAGTTAAAAAGAAATTTCTAGCAATAAAAAGTATGTACATGTACTATTAAGTAAGACACTAATTAACTTCTTTTCTTGGTTTAGCAACGTATGCCTAGCCAGAAACTGCGTATGTGAGTGTTTGTTGTTATAAAGCCTAATGCATAGGATGTTTTTTTTAGAAAGGCATTAATTTATTGAGAACCCCGAAAGAGACAATAATACAATACAAATAAGATAATTAAAAAAGAGTGAGGCCCAAAGAAAATAAAACGTAACATACAAAAACAACTTACCAAAAAACTAAAACCTATCTAAACTAAAAGAACTGTCGCACGAAAATTAAAGCCAAACACAAATAAGTGACCAAGAGAAATCTGACGTCTCTAAAGCGTGTGAAGGAAGACCTCTAGATACTTGGGTCGCTAACAGATCACTTTGAGTTGTCATGGGAGAGAGGGGGGTTTCTTAAATGAAGGATTGACAACTCCAAAAAGTGGAATGTGGGCTGGTATTGTAAAGGCGTCCATGGAGCTTCATAAGCGTGACTTAATTCCTTATTCGGCTGTTAGGAGAAAGGTGGGAAATGGTATGAATACTAGATTTTGGAAAGATGTTTGGTGTGGTGACAGAACATTAGAAGCTAGATTTCCTATGATGGCTGCTTTAGCTTCTAATAGGAATGCTTCTGTTAGTGAGTATTGGTCCCAGCATGGGTGGAATATTATCTGGCGGCGAGAGATTCGTGGAGGGGTTGAGCTATTCGAACATTCTCTATTAATGAATTGTATTCATATAATCCCTATCAATTTGGACCAAGACACATGGCAGTGGAAGTTTGGTGATGAAGAATCCTTCACGACCAGGTATGTTAGAAATAGTTTAGACATATCTCGTCTTCCGTTTGCTAGTATGGCGACTCGTTGGTGCAAAATTCTTCCGATCAAGGTGAATGTGTTTGTGTGGAGAGCTATTTTAAATCGCCTTCCTACTCATACAAATCTAGATCGCCGAGGGATTGATATGGATTCGCTCTTGTGTCCGTGTTGCAGCAGTAATTTGGAAGATAGTAATCATGTGTTTTTTGCGTGTAATGTAGCTTTGGAGTTATGGAACAGAATCGCGTTATGGTTGGATCATCATATTCCAGAATTCGTTAATATGTCCGACATGTTTCAATGGATCGATGGGCACGGTGGAGGTTCTAAGCAACAAAGGATCTTAAACACAACTTGTATTACTCTTATCTGGATCATTTGGATGTACCGGAACTCAGTGGCGTTTGATTGCTCAAGACTTAAAAAGCATCAGCTTTTCGATTTGGTAGTTCTTTCTTTTCTTTATTGGTTATATAATAGGAATCATAAAGGCAGAATCAATTGGAAGCGTGGATGCAAAACATGTGTATGTAATTTTTTTTTTTGTTTTTCTTTCGCTAGTTTGATCTAGCTTTAATAAATCACCGTTAAAAAAAAAAAAAAAAAAAAAAAAGATCACTTTGAGTAAAAGATGATAATTACTTATTTAATACCAGTAATATATAATTATATAGGGTTTTGTTAACCACAACTTTTGGGTTATGATTAAGCCTTATCATATGTATAAAATAACAATGAACTCAGTATTTTCATATTTATACATATTTAATTAATATAATTCTGAAATGTGTTGTTAACATAGAATGTTTGATGTTAATTAATTTTTTATTTTTTAATTAAGGTAAACTTAAACGCAACCACAAAGGTTGTCGTTAACAAAATCCAATTATATATCTCTACTAAATATAAAGTAAAAATAAGTTCGCTTAAAAACTAAAAATCTTAAATTTGAATAATATTTAATCTCAAAATGTCTTTTAAAACTTAAAAATTTTCATTTGATAATTCAAAAATTGTTGTTTAAAACTATTTGTAAGCCCATATGGCCATATTATACATGACAAGGTTTTAAAATACTTGCCATAGTTATGTTCCCATTTAAAATTTCAACTGCAACCAAAAATAAATCATGATTCGGCTAATATTACAATGTTACACTTGAATTTGTCAATGGTTTTCGAGTGTGTACTGATCTCATAAAAAAAAAATATGTTACTATGTGTTATATTTAACAAATAAGTCATCTTCATGTTCAACTCATCGAGATGAATTATTTTGTTAGACCTCATCAATATTCGGCAACTTTAAAACCGTGCGTTTCAAAATAATATCCTAATCTTAAACTTACCTACATATAAAAATTGATAAAATGTTTTCTCTTAAAACTTAAAAAATATAACTTAAAAGTGAGTAATGTGTTATGCTCAAACTAACGCTTTAATCTTAGTGGTTTAAAGGTATGTTTGGCAAAACTAGCTGTAAGCTTTATATTGTAAGTTGCAAAGCTGTTAACATGAGCTACAAACTGTATTTTTATTTAATAAAAGTGTTTGGTAAGTTAGTTGTTAAATGTAATTATAAGATTTAAAATAACATAAAAGGTCATATTTATAATGGTAAACAAATGTTTGGAGGGTTATCAGTAATTTAAAGTTTTAATAGCTCCAAGTTTTTTAAAAAGTTTCATGAATCAGCTTTCTATTTAAAGCTATTTGTTTGAAATAAAACTTGTTAATGTATCCAAACAGATACTTATTTTAGAGAATATTTATAACAAAAAAACAATTTCTTCAAAAAGCTTCTACCAAACAAGCCTTAAGCTTCAAATTTTTGTTAACATCCTACCAAAAATAGTTGACTTATATTTTTAAAAAAGTTGCATTATGCTGCTAGAACCATGCACGATTAAAAAAAGTTTGGTTTCTATATCACTATATTTCATACATTCTTTGATACATTTAAAAAATTGTTCTTTTAGTTAAATTATCATAAAACACTTATTAATTAGATTTTGATTATGTTACGTTGTATGTATGAACGTTACATGAACCACTTAACCAAAATATCAAAAGAGAAATTTTTTTAAAATAAACACTTTACCTTCATATTTACCAAAATGAACCATCTAAACCCGTGTTACCAAAATCTACACTTTGGGCGAGCAAATATGGGGCGAGCAAGCATTTGCTCTCCATGTTCTTTGTCTTGTAGCGAGGCGGAGAGTAATTGGAAGAGAGAGCAAAGCATTTGCTCTTCATGTTCTTTGTCTTGTAGCGAGGCGAAGAGCAATTGAAAGAGAGAGCAAAGCATTTGCTCTCCATGTTCTTTGTCTTGTAGCGAGGCGGAGAGCAATTGGGAGAGAGAGCAAAGCATTTACTCTCTATGTTATTTGTCATGTAGCGAGGATATGTGGGTGAAATAAATTAGAGTGCAAATGGTTTGCTCGCCCAAAATGTTGATTTTGGTAAACTCCTTTGAAAGTGTTTATTTTTGTAATTGAGTATGAGAAGTGTTTATTGTGGTAATTAATTTACATCAAAACTATAATTATTTGTCGCTATCAAATCTCGTCATTATGTACGGGTATTCGTCTATTAACGTAACTAAGCATATTAATAGTTTATACGCTTAAGCAAACAATACAAATTTCTGAGGTACGTAAAAAGCGAAATAGTTGTTGGAATTTAATAACATGACAATCATAAATAAAACACAATAAATATCAAGTACACATGTGAAAGCGTATAGGAACATATAATGAATAATTAATTAACATAAAGATAAAAGTATGCGTACCTTTGATTCTCGCTAAACAAGAATCAATTCCCAAACTAGCAATTGAGATGAACCTTAATTAGGGTTTATAAGGATTATGAGAATTGCTTCTTACCGATTTTGCAATTCAATCCAAGATACTTACAATAGTGTGTAAGTACCATGTTCTTGTACACACGTACTATAACGAATTAAAGTAAATGCTAGTTTATGTAACACAAAACTTTTGCTTAAGGAAAAATAAGTGATCGAACCTATAAGGGTTAAAGGGACGATCGGTTTGGACTAAAGAGAGAAAACCACAAGTATAGGTTTTAGGTTATGTGTACAAGAGTGAATAACAAAAACCTTAAGCCTTGTATTTATACTCGTAGAAACTTAGTGTCCAAGTTAGGGTAGGATTGCGTTATGGAAACCCTATGGCCGATCGGTTCATCCCTAAGGGGATTCTAGAACCATCTTGACACCTAATTTCACTTTTAGTCCTTTCCTTTAAAATTTAACGACTGTTAGTCCATTACGTATAATTACTTAACGTTCGTTATTCGTTTCGTGTAAATAATAACTAAATATAACATTTTATATTTAATTATTAAACTTTAATTCTCATACGTAAAGTGTGCAATCCCGTGGTCTCGAGTTCGATCCTAACTCACGACTACTAATTTATGTCCATAAAACCAACAACTCCCACTTGGACATATCTTAATAGTGTGATCACATCGGTTAGCGTCTAGCAACACTTCGATGCCTCTAGCACGACTCGAGTAAGGCTCCTGGAAAAACCTTTTAATGATTCATCATTATTATTATCCTTTTGTTTCTAATACCATGTTAAATAAAGATATGGATTTAAGTCATTCTTTATTCAACCATTTTGTTTCTCGTTGTAAGTGATTGAGCAAGATTACCAAATCTTCTGAACATATTCAGGGGAGATCTTGGGTGCGGCCGCACAAACATCTTGTCAACCCTACGAGGGGCCAGCAGTATTAAACTCCAAAATAAATTTGAAGGAACAAATTCTATCTTGACTACAAGAATAACTCACAAACTTTGCAACACTTCTGAAAACAACCCTTATGACTACCAGTTACGTTTAGCGTTAAGTTGTTCCATAGAAGTGCACTACATTCATGACACTTATCTGGTATCTCAAGTCTGAGGATAACTATTCATGATTTACTTAATAACAATATCCATAAAGTAAAATCATGTAGTTGGGATAAGTCCTATATTCAATTCATTGAATATCATCTGAAATTGGCATGCAACACATCAATATACATTCAAGTATATTCTACCAAATCACTCAGATTTGTCTTAGTTTAATGATACTCCCATATCATTAACTGACAACGGACGATTTAGAATAACTTAGTTATTCACGGATTAAACATGCAAATATAGGACAACAATATTATGAATGAACATAAACATAACCAATACTTTATTTCATCATAAAATAATAAATGTTTACAATATCCTTTATCCAAATACTAATCACAGTTATGCATGAAACTATTAGCCAAACGAAGTCCAATGCCATTGGCAAGTTCAGTAAGCTTTTCTCTAGGTAAAGCCTTAGTGAGAGGATCAGCTAAGTTGTCATCTGTGTGAACTTTCAGTAGATTTATTTCACCTTCGCGGACTTGTTTCCGAACATAGTGATACTTCTATAGAAAATGTCTGGTGCCCTTCATGACTCTAGGTTCATTGGCAAATATGATTGCAGCAGAACATCACAATACATATCAATAGGCAATTCAATTGAAGCCATAACACCAAGCCCTGAAATGAATTTCCTAATCCAAACAACCTCCATTGCGACTTCCAAGTAGCTATGTATTAAACCTCGCAGACATCGCTATTGTACTCGCTTCTTGCTCTTCCTCTCATCGCTCCTCCATTAATGACAAAGACATAACCCGTCTGAGACTTCGTATCATCTTTATCACTTTGCCAGGACGCATCACGTAAACTGTAACATCAAGCTCTGTATCTGGATTTCCACCATACACTAGAAACATATCTTTCGTATTCCTAAGATACTTTAGAATATGTTTAACAGCAGTCCAGTGAAGTTCACCTGGATTCTATTGATATCGACTGGTCATATTTTGAGCGAACGCCACATCTGGCCTTGTGCATCTCACAACATACATGATAGATCCCTATTGAAGCATAAGGAACTTTACTCATGCGTGCCACCTCTGCAGGTGTTGAAGCACCCATATCGCTACATAAGCCATGCTTTACTTCCATCGACAAATATCCTTTCTTGGAATTTTGCATATTAAATCTCTTCAATATTTTATCAATGTAAGCGCTTTGACTTAAACCAATTAACCGCTTTGATCTATCTATGTAGATCTTGATTCCCGAATGTATGCAACTTCCCTAAATCCTTCATGGAAAAACAACATCCAAGATATGCCTTAACACTTTGCAAACTTGGAATGTCTTTTCCCATAATTAATATGTCATCGACATATAGGATAAGGAAAATTACATCACTCCTACTAACTTTGTGATATACACATGGCTCATCAAGATTTTGAATAAATCCATACTTTTTGATTTCTTCATCAAATCTCTTATTCCATTGCCTTGATGCTTGCTTCAATCCATAAATGGATCTTTGAAGTTTGCATACACGGTTTGGAAATTGTGGATTCACAAACCCCTCAGGTTGCTTCATATAGATGTCTTCATCTAAGCGACCATTTAAGAAGGCGGTTTTGACATCCATCTGCCATATCTCATAGTCATAGTACGCTGCTATAGCTATGAGAATTCTAATAGCTCTAATGTCTGCTACAGGAGAAAAGGTCTCCTCGTAGTCAACCCCGTAGGTTTGAGTAAAGCCTTGCGCTACCAGACGAGCCTTATAGATGTGTACATTGCCATCAATGCAGTCTTTTTCTTACAGAGCCACTTACTTCCAACAACCTTAGCATTTGGAGGTAAGTCGATCTCTTCCCAGACTTCATTTTATTTCATGGATTGCATTTCCCCATTCATTGCAGCTTGCCATTTCTCCTTTAAAGGATCAACCATGGCAACTCTATAATTAGCAGGCTCTCCAAGATCCCGTAATATAGTTTCCTCAACTTCTACATTAAGACATAGACGTTCAGGTGCACGCGTAGTCCTTACAAATCTACGAATGGGAACCACTTCAACTTCAGGTGGAGGACGACTATCAGGTTTACCGGAAGTACGCTAGTGTTTTCAGAAGGTAATGCATCTTTATGATCATCTTCTAGATCATAAACTCTCCCACTGAATTCTTGAGATACGAGATCTTTTTCAAGAAAATCTCCATACCTAGCAACAACTACTTTATTTTCAGATAGATAGTAAAAGTAGTAACCCGTAGTTTCCTTAGGGTATACTACAAAGATACACTTTACATATCTCTGTTAGAGTTTATTTGTTGAGTCACGTCTAACATTCGCCTCGCAACCTAGACCTTTAAATAAGGCAAGTTAGGAGCTTTACCATTCCATATTTCATATGGTGTCTTATCAACCTTCTTGGTGGGAACCATATTTAGAATACGAAGTGCAGATTCTAAAGCATAATCCCAAAAAGATAAGGGTAGAGTAGTAAGATTAAACATTGATCGCACCATGTCTAACAATGTACGATTTCTTCTCTCAGATACACCATTTTGTTGTGGAGTATATGGAGATGTGAGATTCTGGACAATTCCATTCTCAGCTAAATAATCTTTAAACTCTTGGCTTAAGTATTCACCACCTCTATCGGATCGAAGAGCTTTAATCTTCTTTCCTAATTGCAACTCTACTTCTGATTTGAAAACCTTAAATGTTTCAAAAACCTCATGTTTATAATTAAGTAAATAAACATAACCATAACGGCTGAAATCGTCACTAAAGGTTAAGAAGTAGCTAGCACCTCTCTTTGACACATGTCTAAGTGGTCCACACACATCAATATGAATTAGACCAAGTAGATCAGATGCCCTCTCCATATTAATAGGAAAAGGTTTCTTCTTTATCTTCCCTAGATATACAAGACTCACATTTATCAAATGATTCATCATTGATATTTTCAAAAGCCCTTCACGTTGCGACTTTTGCATGCGAGTCTTGCCTATATGAGCAAGTCTACAATGCCAAATATAAGAAGAATTCAAGTCTAACTTCATTCTCTTATTGATGCTAAACATTGAATTATTATTATTGGATACATTCCCAATCATATCAATCTCAAACACACCATTCACAGTAATAGCATTAAAATAAAAATACCATTTAAAGAAACTGAAATTCCATTACTTGTGATAGTATGATTAAAACCAAGATCCAACAAAATAGAAAAGGAAACAACACCTCTAATAATAGAAGGTGCATAATAGCAATTGTTTAATGACAATACTAAGCCCGAAGGCAATACTAAACTAAACACTCCTATGGCTTCAACAACTGCAGGTGCTCCATTGCCCACATGCAGATATTGCTCCCCATAAGACAACTTCCTTTCCACTCTAAACCCCTGCAGTGTATTACAAATGTGAATACCACATCCAGTATCATATACCCAGGAATTAATTTTATGATTTAGAGTAAATAATTCAATCATAAATAAGTTACCTGAAGAACTGGCGCCCAAGGACCCAGACTTCTTCATCTTATTTGTTCGCAAATCATCGAGATAAAGAGCACAATTTTTCTTCCAGTGACTCTCTACTTTACAGTAGTGGCAAGCCTGATCCTTCTTGGGATTCTCTTTCTTCTGAGGAGGGTATTTCTTTGGTTCAGGTTGATAGGCCATAACTTGTTTACCTTTATCAGCCTTTCCCTTTCCCTTAGCCTTCTTGTTCGTGCGCGGTTTTGGCTTGTTGATCCTACCACCCTGAATAGCAAGTACATTGGGAGTAGGGGCCTTTTGAGGTAACCCTTTCTCGTAATCAATAAGCAATGCGTATAATTCAGTTATTGTCTTCCCCACGCAATGCATATTGAAATTACAAACAAAACCACTAAAGTCCTTATTAAGGGCCTATTGATTAAGTTCACAACAATATCTTGTTCATAGATCTTGCCAAGTGCTTGCAGTTGGTCCATGTAACCCTTCATTTCCAACACATGTGCACTTACGGGTTTACCATCTCCCTGCTTACAGCTGTGAAGTGCATCAATCAAATCATAGATTTCAACAGCTTGTGGTTTCTCAAACATTCGTCTGAGTTCATTGAGCATGTCATAAGGGAAGTAATTTTCAAATTGCTTTTGTAGAGCAGGTGTCATCATTCCCAACATCAAACAAGCCACTTCATTATGACGCTTGTATTCAACTTTCCACTCTGCTTTTGCCTCGACAGAGGCTTCAGCAGGTGGTTCAGCAGGACAGGCCTTATACAAATAATCCAGTTTATCAGCCACTCTACAGACAATTCTTAGGGAGCGATACCAGTCATTGAAATTTTGTGAGCCAGTCAATTTTTCTCGCTCAAAGAAAGTTTTGAACGCAGAACCTAGTGTAGTGTTATCGTTTTGAGCCATTTCTACAGAAAAAAGTTCAAATATTAGTATTTTCAATAATACAACTTTTCAAGAAAATAAAATACCCAAGGTAATATTCATATAACCATAGAATTTTCTCGAAAACTAGGATCCAAATTATCATAGTTCCATTACATCAGTTGATCTGCTAGGAATGAAAGCACATAATAAGGTAATCTATCGAACAATAATTGTCAAACATTTTCCAATTCCTAGATCATTATGGGATTTACATTACCAAACAATATTGAAATGTAAACATGTTTTATCCCCATCTTGTACCATTGGTCCAAGTTCTCACTTACAACTCAATTTTAAGTCGTCTAATTTAAAGAACTGCAAATGTGTCCAGTTGAGGTCTCACTCAACATGAAGATTTACCTTTCCATTACAATCTCGCCAAGTTCTCACATGACGTAAATTGCAACTTCAAGTGTTCCTTTAACTAGATGGCACTAACTTAATTTTAAGGGTACTAGTTTTGATTATGGTGTCAAATCAAATATGTAAAAAGATGTCATGCATTCATCTTGTAGCATAGTTTCACTAAAATATTTTTACTAATTAGTTTCTTTACCAAGCTAAATCAACAAAGTTTTAATCGATGCGTTGAGAAACTTACAACTTAGCATTAAGATGCTTCGTACATATAATAGTTATACTTGGTAGCTCCAAATATGATGCACAAAGTGGCGGAGAAGCGGGTCAGCGCATAGCATATTAAAAACCTTCTTCTTTCGGGTCGCAATTTAATGCGGACCCTCCTTAAACCCCTCACACATTTTGTCATAATGGGTGAGCCGTTCTAACCATTTAGTACAGTCGCATCAATCGACTAAAATTTAAGATTTTATACTTAAAACAAATCATATTTCACCATTGTTTAGTTCAATTTATTTTTCTATTAAAAAATTACCCTTTGCTTAAATCTTGTCAAACAAAATAAACAAACAAGTAAATAAAAAAATAAACAACTAAAACAATGCGCACATAACTAATAATTAATATGCGTAAACAAGTAGCCACATGCAACTTATTCGATAAAACCTATTAATAATTAATTTTCTAGGTTAAATTATGTATATATTAACTAGGGCTTTCACTTACTAAGGCAAGTGAGCCACATACATTGATAAATCGATTGCGCAAGCATAGTCAAACATATACCAAATTGCATATAATTGATTCATTAATATATATTGAGGTCTTCCCCAATTCAAGAATTATCAAAATAATACATGTGATAAAAACTTAACAATTAATAATTCAAGCAACAATCCATGACAAACATGCATGTCTCATCATGGATACAACATAACACTTATTCAATTAGTCACAAGATCGCATACAATTCCATGTCACATAACAATTATTCACGAATTAATTCACTTAGCATATATACAATTCTAAGTTTAATTATCAAAATAACAAAACAATTTTTATAAACCCTAAAAAAAAACATTTATATATTGACTATTTTTTTTATGGGTCGAATTAAAATTTTTTTATTAAAACAATTAGGGCAAAAGCCCTAACCCTAGAATTAAACCAACCCCTAGAATTAATCATATCACAAATACAATACAATATATGTTTTTTACGCGTTTAGTAATTAATAACACATTATACAAGGCTCGTTATACCACTGTTGGAATTTAATAACATGACAATTATAAGTAAAACACAATAAACATCAAGTACACATGCGGAAGCGTATAAGAACATATAATGAATAATTATTTAACATAAACATAAAAGTATGCGTACCTTTGATTCTAGCTAAACAAGAATCAACTCCGAAACTAGCAATTGAGATGAACCTAAATTAGGGTTTATAAAGATTATAAGAATTGCCCCTTACCGATTTTGCAATTCATTCCAAGATACTTACAATAGTGTGTAAGTACCACGTTTTTGTACACACGTACTATAACGAATTAAAGTAAATGCTAGTTTATGCAACACAAAACTTTTGCTTAAGGAAAAATAAGTGATCGACCCTATAAGGGTTAAAGGGACGATCGGTTTGGACTAAAGAGAGAAAACCACAAGTATAGGTTTTAGGTTATGTGTATAAGAGTGAATAACAAAAACTCTAAGCCTTGTATTTAAACTCATAGAAACTTATTGTCCAAGTTAGGGTAGGATTGGGTTTTGAAAACCCTATGGCTGATCGGTTCATCCCTAAGGGGATTCTAGAACCATCTTGACTCCTAATTTCACTTTTAGTCATTTCCTTTAACATTTAACGACTGTTAGTCCATTACGTTTAATTACTTAACGTTCGTTATTCGTTTCGTATAAATAATAACTAAATATAACATTTTACATTTAATTATTAAACTTTAACCTCATACGTAAAGTGTGTAATCATGTGGTCTCGAGTTCAATCTCAACTCACAACTACTAATTTATGTCCATAAAATAAACACTGTCTAGGTAGATACTTGGTTTGGAAAACCTTAAGTGTGTTATATATGTCTCGAGCTATATATTCCATATGTCTTTATTCGCTGAATGTTGTGATCTGGATTATTGATAGCGTTGTTTGAAATAGATTAGTTTAGATGTTACACGCTAACCCAAAGCTAAATCTGATAGTTTTTCAAAGTGGTACGTATCATGTTTACATAATAAATCACATGAGTACGCTATCAATTCTTGCAATCTATCATATTTGTTATTTAAGCTATTCCATGGCATGCACTCTTTTAGCTATGAGCCTACGAGAACAATATATTTGAGTAGAAAGCGACAGTAACGAATGTTAGGACTTAGGAGTAACATAGTATATTATTTAGTGTTTATTGAACCTTGTATATCATGTCATGTTAATTAAGTTTGATATCTTATCAGTGTTCGGTGTTGGAATTATAAACAATAAACATCAAGTACACATGTGGAAGCGTATAGGAAAAATTAATGAATAATTAATTAACATAAACAAGAATATCAGACATTTCTTGATTCTAGCGAAACAAGAATCAAATCCACAAAACTAGAATTGGATGAACCCTAATTAGGGTTTATAGGATTATGTGAATTACCCCTTACCGTTTTGTAATTCAATCCAAGAATACTAACAATAATGTGTTAGTACCACTTTCTTGTACACACGTATTATACCGAATTAAAGTAATGCTAGTTTTGATTAAACAAATAACTTGGTTATTGGAAAAGTAAGGGATCGACACCCTAAGGAGGTGTTCGACCGGTTTGGAGCAAAAACACACACAAAACACTTTTAGGTTTAGCTTAATGAATACAAGAGATAAATTACAAACACATTTGGTTTTGTATTTATACCCAAAGTAACTTGGTGAACAAGTTGGTTAAGGGTTGGGTTATGGAAACCCTTTAGACGATCGGTTATGGACTCCCAAAGGGAATCTAGAACCTTCTCGATCTCTAATTTCATATCTAGTCCTTTCCAATTACATTTAACGACCGTTAGTCCATTACAACTAATTACTTAACGTCCGTTATGTTATTTCGTTTAATTAATAAATAAATATAACTATTACATTTAATTATTAACTTTAATTCTCATGCGTAAAGTGTGCAATCCCATTGTATCGAGTTCGATCCTAACACACGTCTATTAATTTATTGTCCATTAAACCAACAACTCCCACTTGGACATATCTTAATAGAGTGATCACATCGATTAGCGTCTAGCAACACTTCGATGCCTCTAGTACAACTCGAGCAAGGCTCCTGGAAAACCTTTTAATGATTTCTCATTATTATTATCCTTTTGTTTCTAATACCATGTTAAATAAAGATATGGATTAAGTCATTCTTTATTCAACCATTCATTTCTCGTTATAAGTGATTGAGTAAGATTACCAAATCTCTAAGCGTATTTAGGGAGATTTTGGGTGTGGCACACAAACATCTTGTCAACCCTACGAGAGGCCCAACAAGATTAAACACCAAAATAAATTTGAAGGAACAAATTTATCTTGACTACGAGACTAACCCACAAACTTTGCAACACTTCGGGATACAACCGTATGACTACCGATTCACGATAGCGTTAAGTTGTTCCACGTAAATGCACTACATTCATGACACTTATCGGTATCTCAAGTCCGAGGATAACTATTCATGATTTACTTAATAACAATATCCATAAAGTAAAATCATGTAGTTGGGATAAGTCCTATATTCAATTCATTGAATATCATCTGAAATTGGTATGCATTCTCATCAATATACTTTCAAGTATATTCTACCACATCTCTCAGATTTGTCTTAGTTTAATGATACTCCCATATCATTAATTGACAATGGACGATTTAGAATAAATAAATTTATTCACGGATTAAACATGCAAATATATGATACAATATATTATAAAATCAATCATACCAAGTATTTGATTTATTATAACAATTGTTTAACATCCGTTATCCAAATACCAAATAGATCAATGCATGAAAATTCCTGTTAATGAATTATGTATCAAGTAATGACAATCATACTTGTTGACAAGGCATAAATCAACCAAATTGATCTATCGTAATTTTGAGAATACTTATTTCAAGAATTCAATTAATGAAGTCTTTGTACGTGTGCATTCAACAATCCACATAATAATTCATAAAGTGTGTGACATCCTCTATCACCAATTTATGACAATTTAAACTTTCAAATATTTTAAAGTTTAAAGTAATCTTATTCTTTTAATGTATAATGCAACTGTGCTTTTAGTAGCACAACTAGTTCACATGGCCATTAACAAGGATGAAATCCTACCATGACTAGCATTGAGTGTCATCTCAATTAAACCAGCATCATTGTATACAAACAACAATATGCTCATTAAAACTCCATAAACTTTAATATCTTATTGTGTAATGTTTGATGTCTTCCAAACTTTCAAGTTTGTAGCTGATGACAATTTTCACAACAATTGACATATTGTTAATCCATAGTATCTAGGAGCAATTCCAGGCCGAGGATGTAATTCTATTAGAATATTCATTACACAAGTTATCTAATAACTTTTACTTAGATATCAATGTTGTCAAATCACTTCTTATTCAAGAATGATACAACAATTTTAATATACACAACATGATGTACATGATGAATCTACATGTCAAACTTAGACTTCATTCATGTTCTATCTTGTCAAAAGATATTTATCCATTTCCCAAATGATATATCATGTTTAATTAGAATCATTTATTTTACCGCACATGTTTATTAATAATAAACATATATTTCAAGGTTGTATGTTTTAATTCTTAAATCTTACAAGTGAAGTTTCATTCCAATCTAAGACTTAACATTTAGCTTACAAGGAATGTTACTTCCTATATGTTATACAATATACAAGATTTAAAACCTTAACATAATACTCCCACTAGCTTTCAGATATACTTAGAATTTATCTTATTTCAATTATAAATCGAAACTAGGATTTAATAATTAAACATAAGAATAATTTCATAGATGCATGCATTTATCCATTCATGAATAATTGCACTTCGTACACTTCCAAAGATTATATGAATTCAAAAAACCTTTTAATTACTTACCGTCCTCGCTCAAGTAATTTCTTCAAGAAAGAATTTTGATATTCCATTGTCATATTTTATATTAATGAAAACAAGTATGACAATTATCATCTTTATATATTTAATGTGTATAGGAAAGAATATTCAATCACAATTAATTGCTTAAATATGATAAATAACTTTGTCATAAAACATGCATTAAATATGTGTACAAATTTTGTCAATATGATTTCTACATAGAAATTCAAACCACTTAGGGTTTTTCATCTCTTTGAAGAAACTCATTTCCATTCTCTAGTCTAACTATTAAGATAAACCAAATTTCTAAAATTCATTATCTTTATGGACGACATCTTTAACATTCATAGTATGAGTAATTTTCCCAATTTAATATTTGGTAATCCATCATAATGATTATCGGGTTTACTATAATCACAGAACTCATATTTCTCGACATATAAGTCAAATATCCGAGATATCCTTGCAGATCTATGAATGAAAATTCCATCATCATGAGGTCTATCATTTACATGTCTAACCTCATCATGATATTTACTAGTGTGTTTTAGAAGATTATGTATCTTGTAATTTTATCTTTCAAGATAAAAAAACTCCCACTTGCCTTTTGTAATATATAGACTAACTATATATACTTAGCAATTGAGCAAAACTACATTGTTCTCTTTTGGGACATTACAAATACACATTGATAATTCCGACTTTAGTTTGTTAACAACCTATTCATAAGTAGTTCAACAAATTCGGAATCTTCAATTTTAAAACTTAATGTGATTCATCACATTCCATAATGAAATGGTGTTTTATCAATCTTCTAGGTTGAGTCATATTGAGTATATTCAATCTATACTCTTTTTTCTAACCTTGTTACTTTTTAAGAAAGAAGTTATGGTTATCTTGAATCAAACAAATCAAATAGAGTTTGATTCTTCTAACTGAACATACCATCAACTTGTGGTATTCAATAGAATTAATATTGTAAGACAATCTAACAATATATAAGATAAACATATTCCTTTTGGCTTACCTATTTACCAACTAATTCAACTTAATGGTATAAAAGATTTTCCAAGCCAATTGCATGCTTTATAACACAAGTACTTTTAACCAAGTCACTTCATATCCATGTCTCATCAAGAAAACATAAACTGTAATAATCCCATTATACGTTATAAATCATTGATCAACTCAATGACTTCTTGTATATGTCTTAATTATAAAACATAACAAGTTAACGTCTTACTTTATTATAAGTCTTGAAAGACTTTATGTTTATGTCTTTACAATGAATCATAAACATGTTTAACTAAAGTAATTATGAACACAACTCTTGGTTTCCATAGTAATTTCAAGTTAATTTATTTACTTCACAACAATGTAGGACTACATTATTTATTCATTTATTTATGTCATTCAAAAAATTCATAAATATACAAATTAAAGTAGTATTAGATTATTTCATTTATTTATGTCATTCTAATAATACATAAATATTTAATTTTGACGTAGTCTTATATCTATCATCTTGACACATATTCTAATTACTTGTCTAATTTAGAAACTGCAAATATGTCCATGCAAGGTCTGACTTCACATAGAGATTTACTTTGTTGTTGTAATCTCGTCAAGTTCGACATGAAGGAAATTGCAACACCAAGTGTTTCTTGAATTAGATATGTACAAGTTATATTAGAATGTTAGTCTCTTACCTTGCAGTCAAGAGAATCCATTAAATCATATACCTATATGTTGTACCTTGCACACAATATAGATTTCTCCCACTTGTGCATGGAACAACATCATGTAGCAGATAAACAACACGACGTATGTTTGTTTATGTGACTAATATGATTGTGTCATTGATATTAGCATAACTTAGTAGATGTAGAACCACTTCATTGTCTAATGAGGAAACGTACATGACTATCCTTGAAAACATAAGTGTCTACAAGTGGAAAGTAATTATCTTAAGACATTCTAGAGATAATCTGGGTTACTACCAAGATGACAAAGCTTGTAACTCCCACTGAATTAGAGATCATTACATTAATTTCTTATTCAGTAATAAGAACACAATACTCCCACTGGATTTGACAACATTATAAGTGTTTCATTAATCAGTGAAAGAAAATAGTGTTCTATTTACTTCTCTACACTTTTGAGAAAGTCCATACATAACAATTACTTATGTACTTAAAAGAATGTATTCTACTATGTAGATGATGAATTTATCCATCATTGCTATTAACTTGAAAAATTGGGCATGCAATTTCTTTCTTAGTAGTTCTACTATTCCGACAATTGTAAGTAGTGCTTTTAAATGGTCAAAACAAAAAAACTAGATAAAATATGCTAGTCTGTCTTTTACCAATTATGTAGTAATTAGTCTAGCTTCTAATTAATAACTCGGAACATATGCAATTTTCTTAACTATTAAAATTTGCTTACGAGTTATATATTAGAATTTAGACAATTCTAATTGTCCTATCATACATTTCTTCACTCATGAAAATGAATAGGATTGAATCTCACTCTTTCTTATGAAAAGAGAACTAGATATATTCTTTTAGTAAAGTTGACTCTACCAAAAACCCTTACAGGTGTAGATCAATTTACCAATACAGGAATAACCTACGTTTACGGTTTAATGTTGCATTAATACATTTAAAGAATTTTCAAAATTCAATTTTAGTATTTTCGATAATTAAACTTTTCAAGAAAATAAAATACTCAAGGTAATATTCATATAACCATAGAATTTTCTCAAAACTAGGATCCAAATTATCATAGTTCCATTACATCGTTGATCCGCTAGTAACGAAAGCATATAATAAGGTAATCTGTCGAACAATAATTGGCAAACATTTTCCAATTCAGTAGATCATTATGGGATTTATATTTTCCAACGCTATTGCAAATATAAACATGTTTCATCCATCTTATGCCTTGAGTCCGGTCTCACTTCCTACTCAACTTAAGTGTCTAACTTAAAGAACTCGCAAATATGTTCATGTAAGGTCGACTTTACATAAAGATTTACCTCTCCATCACAATCTCGCCAAGTCTTGTCATGGCGTAAATTGCAACTTCAAGTGTTCCTTTTAATTAGATGGCATATAACTTAATTTATAAAGGGTACTAGTTTTGATTTTATGTGGTCAAATCAAATATGTACAAAGATGTCATGCATTCATCTTGTAGCATAAATTTAATAAAAAAAACTTTTTATTACCAATTCATAAAGATCAAATTATCAAAGTTTTGATTGAGGTATTAGGTTCACCAATCAAGGAATTTAGCGTCAATTATCGCCCATTATATCGTACTTTTGCATAAGTGTAAACACTTAGTGTTTCGGGTAATTACCACCGAAGTGGCGCATGAAATTAATACTAATTCGCCCTTAAGATGAGTTTGTACATTTATGGCTTACTTAGTAGCTCCAATCGAACTCACAGGCGAGAGGACTGTGCGCAAAAGCATAACCTTAGACATCCTTTTAGTGTAACTGCGCACTTCTTTATTAACCCCTTTATAGTTTGTTCGGTGGGTGAGCCGTTCTAACCATTTAGTATGTAATCATCAATCAATTAAACTATTGAAAACTTAACTCTTCAAAAACAAATCAAATTTCACCATTGTTTAGTCCGTATTATTTTTCTATTCAAAATTACCCTTTGCTTAAAACTGCTCTAACATTAATAAACAAACGAGTAACAAATAAAAATAAACAACTAAAAAACAATGCGCATAATAAACAATTTATCGTGAAAACAAGTAGCCGCATGCAACTTATTCGATAAAACCCTATTAATAATCAATGTCTAGGTTAAATTAATGTATATATTAATTAGGGCTTTCACTCTCAATTGAAAGTGAGCCACATACATCGACGAATCGATTGCGTAAACCCATAATTTAATGATATACCAAATTGCACATAATTGATTCATTAATGTATATAATTGGAGTCTTCCCCAATTCAAGATTTATCGTAAATAAACATGTGATAAATATAACTTAACAATTAAACAAATATTCAAGCAAACTATCCATGACAAACATGCATGTATCATCATGGATATATCATAACAATTATACAAATAGTCACAAGATCGTATATAATAATCCCATGTCACATAACAATTTTTCATGAATTAATTCACGTAACATATATACAATTCTAGGTTTAGATATCGATTAACAAAACAATTTTATAAACCCTAAAAAAAAATTATATAAATTCGACTAAAAAAAATTTAGGTCGACATAAAAAAAAAATTTAAAAAATAATTAGGGCAAAAGCCCTAACCATAAAATTTAGGGTTTACATAATAATAACCAAACCATAGAATTAATCATATCAAACACAATACAATATCCGTTTTTTACGTGTTTAGTAATTAATTACTCATTAAACCAAGCTCGTGATGCCACTGTTGGAATTATATAACATGACTAATCATAAATATAAACAATAAACATCAAGTACGCATGCGGAAGCGTATAGGAAAGATTAATGAATAACTAATTAACATAAACAAGAATATGCGTACCTTTCTTGATTCTAGCGAACAAGAATCAAATCCACAAAACTAGCAATTGGATGAACCCTAATTAGGGTTTATAGGATTATGTGAATTACCTCACCGTTTTGTAATTCAATCCAAGAATACTAACAATAATGTGTTAGTACCACTTTCTTTGTACACACGTCTTATAACGAATTAAAGTAATGCTAGTTTTGATTAAACAAATAACTTGGTTATTGGAAAAGTAAGGGATCGACACCACAAGGAGGTGTTAGGCGGTTTGGAGCAAAACACACACAAAACACTTTTAGGTTTAGCTTAATGAATACAAGAGATAAATTACAAACACACTTGGTTTTGTATTTATACCCAAAGTAACTTGGTAAACAAGTTGGTTAAGGGTTGGGTTATGGAAACCCTTTAGACGATCGGTTATGGACTCCCAAAGGGATTCTAGAACCTTCTCGATCTCTAATTTCATATCAAGTCCTTTCCAATTACATTTAACGACCGTTAGTCCATTACAACTAATTACTTAACGTCTGTTATGTTATTTCGTTTAATTAATAAATAAATATAACTATTGTATTTAATTATTAACTTTAATTCTCATACGTAAAGTGTGCAATCCCGTGGTCTCGAGTTCGATCCTAACACACGTCTATTAATTTATTGTCCATTAAACCAGCATTCGGTGCAATGTTAAATAATATGTTATAAGGCATTTTTTTTGCTCTATTGCATAGCCATACTGCATGCACCAACGCCGCGCTCAAAGCCAATAGCCATGCAAATAGCGAGTGTTATCCGGATGTTATTTATTTATTTTGAGTGAGTAGAGTATTTTTTGTGAGTGAGGGAGGTATTTTTTGTAGGAAAAAAAACCGAGACCCACATGCCTTATAACATGTTATTGTTGAGAATGATATTTTAGTTATAGTGATGTTATAAGGCGTGTGCGGAGATGACAACCTTATGCCATATTATACGATTGCACTACACCTCGCGTTCTTATATGTACCATATATGATGTTCAACATTGGTATCGGATTAGTAAATTGGGCCACCACCAATAATAAAAGATGGAAATGTGATGTATTTGGATTTTGGAATCAAAATAATGCTACTACTTGGTACTACTTTGTAGTTGTTGTAGTGGGTTTTCTTTCTGTGGTTTGGTTTAATAGCCAGCTATTATTGTCTCGTCTTTGATGGTCTATTTTCATGCTTTTAGGAATGGTTTTCTTTTGGTAATATTCTTTTTCTTCTTTCACAAACAGAATCCTTTATATTCTATATGATGCTTCTACAATGATACGGTATATCCGTATATAGTTTAATTTTATAAACAGTTTAGCTAGAATTGACGGTTGAAATGAGATGCTGCTACTATCAAATGAGATTGTGATTGATGTTGTAACTAACGCATCAACATGGGAGTAGCCGAAGCACTTCAGATTGACATGCTTGCTGTGTTAACCTGTGACTGGTACTAGGTTTGTGTGGGACCATATCAATTGAAACTACGGCTGATATTGAGACTCGTGTCGTCTATGTGTTAGAAGTGTGGTCCATAGAGTGTTATTAGATTCTTTAACAAATGGATATTGAGTTATACTCCTTTTTGATTTGAAGATTTAGATTGTAGGGACGGGTTTCAGGTGGTCCGTTCAAACAATGTTAGTGGTCTTGGCGGCTTGTGTCGGTGGTAAAAGCGGAAATGGGTAAGATAATTAAAGGATAGTGATCTTAATTAGGTAGTTCTGGGATATTCTTGGAATCGTGTTATCACTTTTCAAAGAAGCTATTCAACCTCTATCTTTCGTGCTATGAATATCTACTTGGGATAAGGCACAAATGTTAGTTATTGAAATAGTCACAAATCGAACGACCTTGGCATATAAGTGTTTAAAACTTTCAGTTTGTTTTGTTTCTCCCAGTATTGTACTTTTCGATTGTATCTTGTTGAAGATGTCACTCTCATTTATAGTAGAGAACACTCAACACTAATCAATTGACATTATGTATGATTAATGGCCGATTAATCACCCATAATAAACCTCCATTATCATAGAAATAGTGGTTACATGACCAATTAAAGCGTGGTATAAAGCGATCATAATGTACCAATTGAATGAGTCAAAGTTACAAATTAATCAACGCGACATTACCGGTAGGAACCTTTACACTAGCGGCGGGAACCACACCACCAAGAGGAACCATTACACTAAGAAGAAGAACTATAACACTACTGGCGGGAACCATCAGTTATTACACTAACAATAGTAATCAATACTAATAGCATTTACCACTATTGAGTCGAGGTGTTTAGGGACCCGTGGGTGTCACTCCGTCTACTAACCCATTCTGGGTGTGAACTAATCCCATAGTAGGGGTGTTCAAAAATCGAGAAATGCAGACGACCGAGCCGATCCGCTCGATTCGAAACCGTAAAAACCGATAATCAAGAAACCGGCGAGAAAACCCGAAACCGAAAAACCCGCTTATCGGTTCGGTTTGGTTTTACTTTAGTTATCCATGATGTTACCGAACCGCGCCTTTATAACATACATGTAGGTTTCAACAAACCATTCGTAAAATGTACAAGTATTAACTATATTATTGCACTACTTTTATCGTATAACGCATCTTTACTTACCTAATGTGTTCATTTACTAACATCTATGGATTACATATGATTAAAGTGATCGTAATCTATTGATGATGTACCCTCGAACATTCGTGGACACCCCCGAGATGTGTCGAAGCTCCTTCCGCACGAAGGCCCGAGTTAGGTCTCACGAATATTCAAGGCGTCAAACCATTCGTACACACGAAGGTTACCTACGGGAATTCGCCATTCGAAGCCTTAAGCCTTCCGGGTATGGTTGTGAAGGAGCAATGGATAGAAGAACCTCGACTTGGTTAAACCCACGATCTCCTCTCTTTCCGGTTTTCCGCCAAGTTTGAGAGCGTGGGTCACTAAGCCCCAGCGGTTACCCACAAACATGGGGCGACCCGTGTTCTTCGACATTTGTGCGGTGCCTCAACCCTATTTCTTCCACTATAAATAGGTTGGGACAGGCGAGAGAATTATGGTAATCTCATTCAACACTCATCTCTTTACTACACACACTTATACAACCATAACTCATACTTACTCTCACGGGAGGTGGTTCGCAAGGTCAACCCTGCGTAATCACTTAACGTAGTGTCTTCGTATTCTTATCCTCAAGTGAAAGACAATCTTGGGTGGAACATACACCCTCATACCTTTGATCATCATCAAGCCCGATAGTGCAATTTATTGTACAATCGGTGGCGCCATCCGTGGGACTCGCTACTATTAGTCTCAGAATCACCAAGTCTTGAAACCCTAACCGATTCGCTAATTTTCCGGCATGGAACCGTGAAGAAGATACACCTCCACCGGTTTTCTACCACGGTTCCTCTCAACTAACTAACACGAAAAATCTCGCCCCATAATCGCCTCCACCTTCACTACACGATCTCGTTTGAAACCACTCCCATACATCACACCTCAACTTCGCTAACCCTATTCCGAATTAGCCCCGCCCGTTGAGGCAAACTTGAGCGTTAGAGTCCTGGCTTGAGGGCTCACGAGAGGCAAGTTCGCAACACCGAGATGCGAAGGAACTGGAGTATTCGGTGAGGAATATGGCGAAGAGATCGAGGTAGATGAAAGGCCTCGACCAATTAACAGGCGCCGGCCCACGAAACGATTCTCCTTCCATAAGGAGGCCCAACGGAAGCTCTTGTTGGTTTGAAGAAGGTCCGGAGGAGATCCGGAAGAAGAGAAAGAGTGCGAGGAGAGAGGAGTGAGAAATCCAACGGAGGAAGCAACCCGGTAGGAAGCGGAAGTGGTAAACTTACCACCTCTCCCGGCCGCCCACTTAGGAAGAGAAGGATGGGGCTCCGATACCTCCATCCCACGTCTCGAGTGTCGAAGGACCTCCTCCGTACTCGGTATGAACCGGCTACCCCTCGTGGCATGAATCCTACCTACCGCTCGGACCTATAATACCTATCCTCAGAATGGGTCTCTCCACTGAGAAGTTACCAAAAGGTGCCATACGGACACCTTCACACACACCCCACGGTAGATGGGGAAACCTTCGTATCATCCTCCTGCGGCCTATGCGCATTCTCACAACCACTTCCTAAACCGTACAACCCACACCATTTATCCGCTCCGTATAACCCTTAATATGCCGAGCGTGCCCGGAGCTTGCACGCCTTTTGTGAAGTGGATCAAGACTACCCTACACTCGATGGTGTGAAGATGCCTACTCACATAGGCGCCTACTGAAGGAAAGGCGATCCCGACAACTTCTTACATTTGTTCAAGGCGCTATCAAGATGCAGAAGTGGGTCATGCCCGTAGCATGCCACATGTTTACATACACTCTCTGATACTCTGCACGAATATGGTGGAATGGGCAAAAGGTGGGAAGCATTGTAAGTCTAGATGATCTCAAGGCTAAGTTCTGATCACACTTCAGCCAATAGAAGTAGTACACCAAGACTCATCTAGCAGTACATACCATCAAGCAAAGGGATAGCGAAAGCACAAGGGCCTTCGTCACAAGGTACACCGATGAAACTTTGCAAATTCTTGGGTTACACGAGGAACAAAGGATTTTTGGCTTCGTACATGGCTTACGAACTTGAAGCTTGGTAGAATTCCTATCAACCGACCTCCTACCACTTACAAGGCACTGATGGAGAAGACTTACACTTGGATTGAGTCCAAGGAAGTGGCAGCAAATGGAGCTCCGATCGAGCAAAGAAAAGCCACCCATAAATTCTCCACAGGGTCCTCTTGGGAAGGATCCAAGAATAGGAAGAAGAACAGAGACCGCTTCACTCCCTATAACAAAGACTCGAATCATGGACTCTTAGCAAACCTAGTCAAATATCCTAGGGAGATCCTTGCTAACGAGAAAGCCGCAAAGTCCTTCGACCCGCCACCTCGGATGTCAGCACGAAGCAAAGCCATGGACATGTCGAAATAATGCCACTTTCACGAAGACCATGGGCACGACACCAACAGCTGCAGAGAATTGAAGAGGCAAATTGAAGAGGCAGTACGCTCCAGAAAATTGGCACATCTGGTTAGAGGCATCAAAAAGGGGAAGGACAAGTTCTCCGACACTCAGCTGGGAGAGTGGAAAGGGAACAAAAAGGAAACTACCCCTGCAGAAGCTCCGATACTGATGGTGTTGGATCGTTATACTCTGACCAAACTAACTATGTAGCTTGTAAGGGCTTAGCAACCTCGGATAAATCCTAAGTCACTAACAATGAAACACTGATATAACTTTATTAAGTATGCGGAAACTACTTCAATAAAGCTAAGAAGAATAACTTTAACTTCAACGATTTTATTAATACTTTAAACCTGCTTGATACACAGATTCACTAACAACCCTAACAACTCTAATATCGAACTTGATAAACTCTAATATTCTCTCTAAAATCGTATTCTAAGAACGTATCTCTAATGCCAATCTATGGGTCCTTTTATAGGCATAAGGAATACCCTAGTCGGTTTACAATTATAATCCTTATACGATAAGTAACCTAAACTAAGAATATTCTAGAATAACAAAGCTTTTCATAATCGATATATAGAGTCCTTTATCCTTGCGTACTTTGATGTTGAGCGGTTACTTTGACTTTCTTCATTAGCGCTTTGACTTTCTTGACACTTTGACTTTTATATCCCAACAATCCTCCCTAACTTGAATTCTACTTGTTTAATTTCAAGTTTCTTTGTATCTTTATCTTTAACATCTTTTGTCTTCAAGGAAAGATTGTGTCTTTATCTTGATTTATTTTGTACTCAATGTGCTTTTATTATCATCATCAAAGTAGTCTTTATAAGCAATCCTTTTCAAGAACTATCGCTAATCTTCATCTTTTCACTACTTTCAAGAACATATGGCAAATTGTACATCGATCATAAAGTTTCAGTCTATTCTCATCACTTCCGGTGTGTAAACTCCTGTGAGAGGTGAATCATTGAAAATTTAATGGATTTTGATGTCTCTTTACCAAAGCCATTAACTCGGAGTAGCCAATGTTTAGTGTGTAAAACCATGGTACATTGATAACCATATGATTTTAGCAAATCATCGACTATCAACGGATTTGTTTTATCTTTACCAAAAGCCGCACTTTTGGACTAGTTAGTTCTTGCAACCATGGTGAACTAATTACCATATAAATGATTTTTCCACAGCCTTTACCACAAGCCATTTTTCTTGTGGGCTAGCCAACTCTTCACTATATCAGATATGGTAAGTTGATTACCATACAACTTATTGGCAAGTTGTCAACCATCAACGGATTTGAGATATCTTTACCAGAGCCGTTTGCTCATGGATTAGCCAATCCTTTTGTTAAAAATGGTGGACTGATAACCTTCTATCTCAAAAACCATTTGTTGCTGTTAACTTTTGTTTCAAAATATTTTGCACTTAACAAAAGTTTGCTTATTTTATATTAAAAATCGTTTACTGGTTTTGTGCTACAAGCAGTACTTTGGTTAAAGTACTGTTTGTCCACCAGTACTTTGAATAAAGTACCTATTTTTTAAAAAAAATTATATAATTAAGAACCATACCATTACTTATATTTCGTCATCAGCCATAATTGTCCATTTAATGAACAGTTCAATGACCATGAGAGCTGTGTCATTCTCTTCTTCAACCTCCATACCATGATCTAGCATTCTTCTCATAAGATCTCTAGTCAGTGGATATCTTCTTTCTGCTAACATATGAATCATGGTCCCATCTTCCAGCTCCAAAACATGCACTCCAGATTCTTCAAAGAATCTCCAGCTAGTAATTTCCCAGACTTCTTGATTATGCCAGATTTCATCAGTGCTTGTTTCTTCAGTTTCCCAGATGGTTATAAGATCTCCAAGCAAGACTAAACCAATTCCACTTGATGGAATATGTTCAAAATATTCTTGCACCAGTTGGTATAAATGAAACAAATCCTCTATGTTGATGATGTGCAATATGTCCCATAGCAAATTAAACACTCTGAAACTCTCATCTTCTCTATGAAACATCAGATAATCTCATTCCTTTGATTCTACAACTTCAAATGTAGATATCTTTGACTTCTTTTCTCGCAAAATCTTTAGACTTAGGATGCTCAAAGTCTACAACTCTAAGATAATTCCTCACCATCAATCAGATTCCGTTCTCAATTGAATCTTCTTTGATGACCGTTTTCTTCGCTTGTTCTCTTCTTTTAAACTTCCTTTTCTAGCATCCTCATTCTTTTATTATCTTCAAAAGATATAATGCCTTCTACTTCCTTCCTCGATAGGCTTCTCTAACAAAGATCATACATGTCTTTCATCTCTATATATTTAGTTTGTGCAGACTCAGATAACCTCTTCCCTTCAGATAAGCCATCATAGCATTCTCTCCTTAGCAATACTATGAGGTCTTCTAGGTATAATGTGTTCGAGTTCCTTCTCTGGTAGAGAAACCTCAACATCATATTCAACTTGAAACTTCTTAGCAACTTCTTCATTCTTAGCCACTTAATAGCTCTTATTTCACCAAAGTGAGCTTCTTCTTCTTCTTTGTTTCAACCAATTTACCTTTACCTTTGTCTTTAGGATCTAAAGTAGGTTGGGAAGCTTGAGGTTGTTCTTCAAAGAACTCACGGAATACTAACACCTCTTGGTCTTGATAGGTTTTGCAATATTTGAGCAACAATCTCATCATCACTGCAGTGTGCTCTACTTTGGGTGTATCGCCTTCCTCTTCTTGTAGGACTGTTGAAGGACCAGCTTCTTCTTCAAAATTTAGAGTCCTTGGTGTAATAAGCTCTTGTCTATATGTTCCTTGAAGAGCAGCACCTTGATCACCAGCTCCTTGATCATCAGTACTTTGTACAACAATACTTTGTATTCCAGCACCTTGAGGCTCAGTACTCTGAATTTGAACATCAGTACTTTGAGGCTCAGTACTTTGTACACCAGTACTTTGAACTTTAGCTTCTTTAATTTCTTTTTGTGACTCATCAAAAGTATCAGCAACATCTTCATAAGCTTGAGCATCTTCATTCTAATTCTGTTGTTCCAAATTCCTCCCCAATTGGAATGAAGACTGCTTAGGAACCTTTTTGCCCTTGGAAGTCTTCTTAAACAATAAATCTTCTCGAATGGAGGATTCACTAACTCTAATGATCTTCCCAACAAACTTAGCTTAAATGTAGGAATCATCATCTTCCATATGAGAGCTAGCAGTTGCCCAAAATTGTTGAATCCAAGGCTCAATAATATCAGGTTCAACCAAAAGGGCATAATTGATTGATGATCCAGCGAGGAAATCAATTATGTCATGAAAAAGAACATTGGACGGTGTTTTGTCCAAGCTAGCCACCATATTATGCTTACTAACTGTGTGTCGATTCGCCATTGAAAGTTGTGATAAGAGTAAATGGTTTGATGAATAGTAAATGTGGATAAGATAGAAATAAGGAAAAGATTGATAAGTATAAAGATGAGAGACAAAATCGAAGGGTAGTTATTTATAGGTAAGATTTAAAACATCACAGCCCAATTAATACAGTTACCGTTTGTTTGAATTTTACCCCATCTTTTGACCGTTGGAACAATACGTTGATAAGATTAGCAGTGCTTTCCACGTAAGCAGTACTTTCCAAAGCAGTACTTTCACAAAGTGCATTTCGGATAAACAATAAGCGACTTTTCCATCCTCTTCTTCACAATGGCAAAAACATCAAAAAGACATTGTTTATCCTCCCCTTAAATAATGCATAGGACTATCTAACTAACTAATAAGTCCTCCCCTTAAGTGTAGCTTAATAGTTAATCATACCAATACTCACCACCAAATGATTAAATCTTGAAACATCAAATCCTTTTATGAGTAGATCAGCTACATTGTCATCTGTGTGGACCTTGACACCATTAATAAGCCTATGCTCATAACAATCTCGAATAAAATGATGCCTAATCTGAATATGCTTGGTCTTGGAGTGATAAACTGGATTCTTCACAATGAAAATTGTACTCTCATTGTCAACGTTGATAGGAGTATTCTTAAAGTTGAATCCATAATCCGAGTTGATTCTCGCATCCACAATACTTGTCCATAACACTTGCAAAGAAGAACATATTCTCGCCTTGATGGATGATGTTCTTTGCAATAGTTTGTTTCTTACACCGCCATGAAACTAATCTTCTTCCAAGATATTGGCATCCTCCGGTGGTTGATCTTCTATCATAATTATCACCGCATAATCACTATCGAAAAAGCTTCCAAGTGAAAAGGTGAATCCTTTGGATACCACAACCCTAACTTAGGTTGTTGTTTCAAATAACTAAAAATCCTTTTAAGCGCATTCATATGAGAGACCTTAGGTGAGACTTGATATCTTGCACATAAACAAATAACAAACATGATATCGTGTCGGATGCGATTAAATACATAAGAAACCAATCATTAATCAGAAGCTTGACTTCTCTGGGTTGACCATCTTCATCCTTGCCCAATGAGTTGATAGATTTTATGCGTGTGGTTGGCGGCTTCATAGCATCAAAGTTAAACTTCTTAAGAATGTCGGTGACATACTTGTCTTGACTTATGAAAATTCCACCTTTGATTGTTTAACTTGAAGACCCAAAAGAAAGTTAATTCACCCATGGAACTCATTTGAAATTTTGTTGCATCACCGCTCAAATTCTTTCACCATAGACTATTTTGTAGCTCCAAAGATGATATCATCTACATAGACTTGAACAAGCATGATATCCTTCTTGTCTCTCTTGATAAACAAAGTCTTATCAATTGCTCCTCTCCTGTAACCATGTTGCAATAAGAAAGTGGAGAGTCTTTCATACCAAGCTCTAGGTGCTTGATGAAGGCCATACAGAGCCTTAAAAACTTTGTAGACTTTGTTTGGATGGGCAGGATCCTCAAAACCAGGAGGTTGTTTGACATAGACCTCCTCTGTAATCTTGCCATAAAGAAAGGCACTTTTGACATCCATTTGATAAACAAGAAAGCCCATATATGATGCAAAAGCAAGAAATATTCTAATGGTTTCAATCCTTGCTACAGGAGCAAACACTTCATCATAGTCTACTCCTTCTTCTTGTCTATATCCTTGAGCAACTAATCTTGCTTTGTTCTTGATGACATTCCCTCTTTCATCTCTCTTAACTCTGAAAACCCATCTTGTACCAATGACTTTCTTTCCATCTGGTAGATCACATAGTACCCAAACTTGTTGAAGTTTGAATTGAAGAAGTTCTTCTTGCATGGCTTCAACCCAACTCTCTTTAGTTAATGCTTGAGCTACATTCTTGGGTTCTTCTTGAGAGATAAAACAGGTGAATAAACACGTTTGTTGATCCTTATGATTCATCCTGTTTTGTATATACACAAAGCTAAGTAAAGCATTATATGGCTTAGAGAAGCCTTTAGCCTTGGTTCTTGTGAGCACCCCTGATGTAGAAGGTCCAATGATTTGACCGGTGGGATGATCTTTATAAATTCTTAATGTAGGAGTCTGTGGAACTTCAAGATCATCATCCAAATTTGTGAAATCAGCTCCTTCTTGGAATTTGAGAAAATACCTTCATAATCTAATTCATCATCAGTTTCTTCTAAACCTGCATTTTAAGATCATACAAATCATCGGCATCAATTGGTGCAAGAAGATTTTGATCCAAATTCTTGTGATCCAAAATCGTGAGGGTATTCAGAGACTTACCATTTTTCTTTGTTTCTTCATAAGCTCTTCTTTGTTCATCCTCATAAGATTGTGCTATTGTTTCTTGAAAAGCATCCTATTAAGTTCATCTTGAATAGCTTGATCCTCGCAGACAGTGGATTTTGGTTCATCAAGACTTTTCTCCTTCTCGCGATTATAGGTTCTTCATCAAGAACATCATCGGTCTAATATTGACTCCATGAACAATGTATCGTAAATCTTCTTCTTTGTGATCAACTTGATTTTCTTCTCTAACGAGAACATAATTCATAGAAGGAGTCAAAACATCAAGATCAAACATCCAATCGGGACCTTTACCCTTTTGATTTTCTTGATCTTCTAAAAATTCAACATGAAGACAATCTTGAACCTTTTGGTGACCTTGTTGTAAACTCTAAATCCTTTACTATTGGTACAATATCCCAATAAGTATCCTTCATCCGACTTGCCATCAAATTTTCCCAAAGCATCAATAGTATTGAGAATAGTCGAGGACATCCAAAAGGTTTCATAAAGCGTATGTTAGGTTTGTTTCCATAAGCAACTCATAAGGTGTCTTCATCTAAGGTTTAGTGACCGATACTCTATTCAACACATAGCAAGCAAGATTTATAGCCTTCTTCACCAAAATTGAATAGGTAATTGTGAATCGGCAAGCATTGTTCGGCGCTTCTATCAAAGTTTCTTCTTTCTCTCTGCAACACCATTCGCTATGGACTTCTAGCAATACTAAACTTCCTCTTGATTCCTTTCTTGGCACAAAATTCATCCATAAAATTGTTCTTGAATTCAGTCCCATTGTCACATCTAATACCTCTTAGTCTCAATTGGTTTTCAAGGGCTATTATAAGATCATGAATAGCATCAAAGGTTTCATCTTTAAATCCCAAGAAAAAGACCCAACTAAATCTATTGCAATCATCTCGTTACAACCAGCAAGATTTCTTTTTGTTTAGACTTGCAACAAAACAGTCCAAACAGATCCATGCAAAGAACTCTAAAGGATCTCTAATAGTTCTTTCCTCAATCTTCTTGCATGAAGCTTTGTGTTGTTTACCCTTCTTGCACGCCAAACATGAGTGATCATTCTTGTATGTTTTGGAAGGTAAACCTCTAACTAAATTTCCTTTGACCAACTTGTTGATATTCTTGAAATTCACATGGCCTAATCTTCTATGCCACAAATGTGCTTCTTCAAGTGTTGCCTTTGCTACTAAACATGTTGCTCTTTTAGAAGAGTTAAGACTCTTCATATCCAGATTGTACACATCATTGGTTCTTGGTACTCTCAGTATTACCAAGTTATCATCAAAAAGCTTGAACTCAGAGGAAAGAATGCTTCTTGTCACAGATCTAAGAGACTGACAAAAGATTGAACTTGAGCTCCTTCACATAACGAACATTTTCAAAATCTATGTTTTCCGCCTCGATGGTTCCTTTGCGTAATTCTTCCTCCACTAGGATCATTCCCAAATGCAACTCTTCCTCCAAAATAAGATCTAAAGTCCCGATGAATCTCTTTGTCTCTGTCATGCTTCGAGCAACCACTATCAACAATTAAATGATCTTTAAGTTCCTCTTACGGGTTGCCCCGCACAAAAATAAAAGAGTTAGTTAATTTTAGAAACCCAAGCCATTCTCGACTTGTGTTCCTTTGTGGAGTTACATACTTAAATTCTTTAAGTATGTAATTTCCAATCTTTAACACATGATCAATTATCTTTGGTTGTTCCAAAACTTGTGTTGGTTTTTCAAAATCTATTTTTCATCAAAATTCTCTTTATTATTTTCAACAAAATCTCTGTTTCACTTACTTCTTTGAAAGTACTATTTGTTCCCATCGCATTTCTTTCTTAACCCAATTGGTTTTAACTTTTGTGTAGATTTCTTTGATCTAGATACTCTTTTTGAGGTGTAACGCCTTCTAGATTGATAGTAGTTAGATCTCCTAGGGATTCCATTCCAAAAGTGTTAGCGAGACCTTGATTGGGTGAAAATCTAGCAGTACTTTGAGAAGGTACTGCTTGAGAAACTTTTGGCTTATCAGTACCTTGAAAAATGTTTGAGGGTACTGGTGATTTTGAAAAAGGTCTTCTCTGGCAAGGCTACCTATAGTCTTGTGAGAAGTTGTTGTGGTTAACCCTATGCAAATGATCCCGGACTGGTTTATTCTCCCTAGGCTTATGGTTGGTAGATCTGGTCTTTGGATATTTGCTTAGATATTCTGAGTGAAAGTCACTGTGCTTAATCAAATAATCAGGACTATAACAAAAAAAACATAATTTTTGACCCATACTCCCAAAATTTCTTCCTTTAGTTCTATGACCAAACCTATCCTGACTTTATGGTGAATTATGAAAATTATTTTGACCAAAATTATCCCAAAAGGTTTAGCAATATTTTGAAAAGGTTTTCTTGAAGGTCTCATTGAATGTTTACTTGATACTTTGAGTTGAAGGTACCGCTGACTCTTAACATTATCATCCTTAGGTTTCTCAACTGCTTTTGGGGTTTCGAACTAGATGGACTGAATTAGATTGACCAAGAAGCTTTTCCTAAACTCTAAATTGTCTACTCCAAAACGAGAAACATCCGTCCTAAGTGGTTGAAAACTACCGATGGGATGAGGAACCGCATGATAACCCTTGTCTTTCTTAAATTCGGGAGGTTTTGACTAATAGATTCCTCATTACTAGATGTGTTCTCTACATAGTTAATGAGTTCATCATCACTAGTTGTTATATCCTCATAATCAAGTTGTTCCCGATCACTAGGTGGGTTCTCTTCATGCTACTAAAATCCATACCAAAACCTAGGCCGGTTTTAATGTGTGCTCTTTTACATTTTTCAACAAAACTAACATGTGAAAGGCCGATTTTCCCCCAATGACAAATTTTCTAACAATTCATCCCTTTCCCTAGTCATCTTTTCAAGTTCAGAAGCCTTACATCCTAACTTCCATTCACTCAATTTTAATTGATAATCCTGTTGTTCATACTTTTCTGCCCAAGCCATTTCATTATTTTCACGAGTTATTATTTTGGCTTCCATTGACTCTAAAGTAATTTGATAACCAGCTACCTCAGACCTAGCCCTTCTACAATTATCTCTTTCAGTTACATAATCTTTAAGCACTTTTTGATAAAAATCATGACACTTAGAGCATACCTCAGAGATAGGGGTGAACTTGGTGAAGTAGCTACCATAGCGAGCAGAACAGGTTCTTCTTCACTTTCCATGCTCCAATCAAAGCTTCCAAGACCATCTCTAGATTCCATAGCAGCAAATCCTGGTTCCTCATCAAAAGTTGTGCTCCAATCAAACTCTTCCACTGCGACCATAGAGTAGGTTACTGGTTCATCATCAAATTCAGCACTCCAGTCAACCTCTGATAGGTTTTCTTGAGCAACCAAAGCTTTTGAATTCGATTCAATAATAGGAATTTCCCTTAGTTCAAGCTTGGGTTTCTCAATCATTCTATTTGCCTGATATTTAGCAAACTTGCATTCTCTTGCAAAGTGTCCAGTTCTTTGACAATTAAAGCATTCAATTTTAGACTTGTCAAACGTTATACCCTGTTTGGGTTTGCAGTCAATGCCTCTTCCTGTTTTCTTCATGAACTTCTTGATCCTTGCTATGATCATAGCGACTTGCCATCTTATGTCAATTTCTTCTAGAGCATCCTCTTCAATTTGTGACAAATCTTCTTCATAAGTAACAGGTAAAGTGGCTTGTTGAGCGAAGAATGAGCATACAACTTCATCAGAGTGGATGGTGTTTGTAGGTGATGATGTAGGAGTAGGATAGGCAACCGTACTTTGAGCAACATGCTTTGAGTAGGATAAGCGGTACTTTTAGTGGAAATCGCCTCTCTTTCGAAGACACAAAAGCAATCTTGTGAGATTTTGAACTTGTTTGGCCATTCATCTCATGCTCATACACCTTTAAGTGGTTGTAAAGATCATCAAAGTCCATAGTGTCCAAACCAGGTTGTCCTCGATCATAGTAGCAAACACATGCCATACGGATGGCAAACTTCTTAAGAACTTGTGTTTGCATCTTCAACAGATACCTATGCTTTGTATAACTCTAGCATGTTGAGAAGATTTTGGAATCTATCATAGGCGACATCAAGACTTTCTCTTTCACCAACAAATGAATGTTTCAAACTGTTGCTTCAACAGATTTCTATGCATCTTTTGGAAGCATCATTACCTCCAAATCTTGTCTTGAGAGCAGCTCATAGTTGTTTTGCATCCTTAGCATCATGGAACTTGAGTAGGTGACCATCGTGAATAGCGAGACAATAGTATGTTGAGAGCCTTTTCTTGATTTCATCGTAGTCGCTAGCAAGACGGTCTTAGGTGGTTTAGGTTGTCCAGAATTTCTACAGGATCTTCAATAACTTCATTACCATTGATAATTACATTCCACGATTGCATGGTCCGTAATAGCAATGTCTTGCCTCATCTTCATGCTCCGGAGATCATATTCTCCTTCTTGATGATAGGAATTCAGGTGAGGTGATGGATGGGGTGGTGCGACCAATCGACATCTTTAGGGTTTGTTGTTAAATCGGTTTTAGGGTTTCTTCTTAATCGGAGTTTCCACACAAGCTCGATACCACTTGTTGGATCGATATACTCGACCAAACTAACTATGTAGCTTGTAAGGGCTTAGCAACCTCGGATAATTCCTAAGTCACTAACAATGAAACAATGATATAACTTTATTAAGTATGCGGAAACTACTTCAATAAAGCTAAGAAGAATAACTTTAACTTCAACGATTTTATTAATACTTTAAACCTACTTGATACACAGATTCACTAACAACCCTAACAACTCTAATATCGAACTTGATAAACTCTAATATTCTCTCTAAAATCGTATTCTAAGAACGTATCTCTAATGCCAATCTAGGGGTCCCTTTATAGGCATAAGGAATACCCTAGTCGGTTTACAATTATAATCCTTGTACGACAAGTAATCTAAACTAAGAATATTCTAGAATAACAAATCTTTCCATAATCGATATAACAGTTCTTTAGCTTTGCAGCAATTTGATGTTGAGCAGTACTTTGACTTTCTTCATTAGCAGTACTTTGACTTTCTTCAGCACTTTGACTTTTATATCCCAACAGATGGTGCACAGGCATGATCCAACTTTAAAGCGGAAAGAAGCAGATGAAGAGCTAGGAAGTGTAGGGGAGATAACATTCTCGTCCATTCTGGGGTAGACACCTTTGACTGACCCCGTGGTCATCAAGGTACGAGTCTTCAACAAGGAAGTAAACCGAGCATACATGGATTGTGGAAGCTCCTGCGAGATCATCTATGAGCATTGCTTCCTAAAGCTCAAACCATCTATACGCTCGCAAAGGGTAGACTCAAAAACACCTCTGGTTGGGTTCTTCGGCGAACACTTATGGCCCCTTGGAGAGGTACCGTTGAAAATCACTATAGGCGAAGGGCCTTTATCTCGCACGGAAACCCTTACCTTCGTTATAGTCAGGTCAGATTCTTCTTACAATTTACTAATAGGGAGAACAGCTATGCAAAAGATGGGCATTGTAGTTTCCACCATACACGCTGCCATTAAGTTCTAAACTCCCTTTGGAGTGGGAATTGTTCATTCTGATTATGGGGCAGATAAAGGAGTGTATGGTTTCAAGAAGGTCAAGGAAGGACCAGAGGAGCCTCCGATGGCAATTCTAAGCTGTACGGATGCAGAAGAACGGGTCATAGTAAACCCTAGCTACCCCGACCAGACAGTGGTGATAGGAAAGCAACTCCCGGAGAATTTCAAGGCAAAGCTCACAGAGCTGTTGTAGACTAACCTTGATATCTTTGCTTGGAAATATTCTGACATGACAGGAGTCCCAAAAACATTACTAATAGAAGGAAAGCCCTTCGGCACGGAGCATAAACTCAATGAATACAAACATATTGAGCTCATGAAACAGAAAAGAATGAGCCTAGCCCCCGAAAGAAACGCTGTTGCCTGAAAGGAGGTTGATGAACTGACGGAAGCGGGCATTCTAAGGGAAGTCAAAGACCAAACCTGGGTGGCCAACCGAGTCATGGTAAAAAAGAGCGACGGAGGTGGTCATTGGGAATTTCAAAGTAGGAATTTGCGATGTTACTACCAAAGAATTCATGAGTTCAATGTTTATCTTTGAAGAGCAGAATCTCAAGTAGTATAGCACGTGGTTTGTTTATGCGAAATAGTTATTAGTGTATTTTATTAGTTTGTTAGGATTTGCATGAGCTATTTTAGGTAGTGATATGCATTTATTTTATATTATTGTTTGTTTAGGGTTCCTTGTGTATAAAAGGCTCAAGTCTTATGTATTAGATAACTCTTGAGAAAAACATTAGAGAAAAACATCTTTAGAGAGAGGGAAAAAGATCCATAGAGGATCATTGTTTCTTGAAGAAAAAAACCTTGTTGGTAACTTTGATTGTGTCAATTATTATTCCGTTGTGCGTTCAATCAATCATTGTTATTATACCCTAGTTGAGTCCGGATCTTGGATTCTACAATTGGTATCAGAGCGGGTGGCTCTTGATCTAGGGTTTATTGAAGGTTTTATTGCCGACAGAAGCATATTCGTAATGAGGTTAGTAAGTTGATTTGCAAATTAAAGATAGATCGTGATTGGCTATTCATTAAGTGGGTCACGAAAGATCATATTGTGATAAAAGAATTCATTGGTCAAACTGTTGTTTAATTCTACTTGATCAGTGGTTGGTTTGTACGCACACCACATGAGGTTATTCATTGGTCAAACGTTGAATTAGTCGGTGGTGTTTAATTTTGGGACTAATATGATTGGTTCGCTTGGTCACATGGTTATGCAGAAATTATCTACTCGTATTATATTTTAATATCAGTGGTAAATATTGATTCTACTAGGTTTAATATTGATCCCCACTTGCGTGAATACAAGACACTGATTGGTGTATTATAATCTGATCGGTGTATTGTTTTAATGCATTTGATATTCTGGTCTTGGAATTTAAGTCTAGTCATTCACGTGGGGCTACCTTTAGTACTGTGACATTGATATTCTTTTGGACGTCGCTGCTATTTAGTGTGTATTTTGGAGGTTGTCAAAAGTTGCGGCGTTTTTGATCCAAGGTTTGAACGAGTTCTTGATTTCGTGATTGGTCGAAATATAGTGCATCACGTGGGTTTTAATCTTGCTGAGTATACATGTGGTCTCGAATTTAATGTGATATGCTGATGTTTGTCTTGTTACTGCTGAGCACATATTAATTCTACGGAAGTTCACGTGAGTACAACAGATACTGAGTATTTCTCTTTGTGTTGCTGTTGTTGGTCAAGTGGTCCCATATTTGACTCTTTGGGATTCTTCTATTCAAATTAATTTGATTGGTCTATTTTTAGTGTTGATCACGTGGGGTCCTCGCTTTATTTCCTTCTGATATATTTTTGAGGTGTACTGATTGTTGGTTACTGCTGACATTCATTTTGGTTCTTGCTATCACATATCTTTACTGCTGCACTCCACTCTTTACAAATCCCTCAACCAAACTTCTCTACACACCTTTCGAATGGCAAAATTTGATAATAATAGGGATGATGGTATGTTTCCTTATTTGATGGATGATGAGTACGAGGTCTGGGCTAAGAAGATGGAACCTTTGGATCATGAATAATGATATGAATATCGGAAGGTGATCCAAAATGGCATGACTTGAAAAGGATTGGATGTGATCAAGATGGAAATCTCTTTTTCATCCTCCAACACCGCAGATGAACACATTCTTTGTACAAAGAGAGTCAAAGGCCGTAACTACCTTACTTAAATCTATTCCTGGCGATCATGTAGCGATTTTCGTTATATGGATGATGCAAGTCGTATATGGAATGCACTCAAAGAAAGGTATGGTGGAAAGGCTGAATTCAAGAAGATGAGCAAGGAAGGCGATCTTGTCAGAGGTTATCTTGAAGAACTTGATCCACACTTTGCATTCATGGGCATCTCTCGTGCACACAATTGTGTTTTTGGTTGTAATGAAAAATATAATGAACTTAAGGAAGCCTATGATATATTGAAACCTAAATATAATGAATGCTATGTTGAAGTTGAAGCTTATAAACAGGCATTAAAAACATTAGAAAGACAAAAAGTATGGTTTCAAAAGAATCAATTGGCTTATGATGAAAAAATAAGGGTGTTAGAGAGTGATCTAGAATGTACTAAAAATGAGTTAAGAAGATCTGAGAAGTTAAAAGCAGATGTAATGTCAGAAAATCTAGAGTTGAAACAGAAACTAGATGAGGAGGTAGCTAGGCATAATGAATGGTTATTGAATGGGAACAAGCTAGCTAGTCACATCTATAGTAGTCAATCTGTGACCTCTACAATAGGTTTAGGTTTTCAAAAGTATGTAGGATTGGAAGCTAGGAATGATGGGCGTAAATCTACACCAGCAGGCTTAGCTAATTTTGTCAAAGAAGGTGACTTACATGCTGTTCGTGGACCTATTAGGGGTGAACATATGCCTATTGACCTATCCATCACTGTTGACTTTAATGGATCACACCATTTATATGGTAAAAAGTCAAGTGACTTGCTAGACCTTAATAGCAAACCTAATGACTCTGTCTCTAGTTCTACAAGTAACTAGTCATCAGACCTAAAGTCCTCTGACTATGCCTCATGTGATTCAAGTGAAAAGTCTAACTCACCTAGGCACACTCCCATGACCACCCCCAAGTCCAAAGTAGCTGATGATGAGCCCAAAACAAAGCCAGTTACTTATTCTGTTGAACACAATTTTGCTTATAATTCTGTTTATGATAAGTTTAAATGTAATAAACAAAGTTGTGTTAAGAATAAGTCTTTTAAGAAGAAATTGTGTTTTGTGTGTGGTAGTAAAGTCCATCTTATTAAAGACTGTGATTATCATGAGAAAAAGATGGGTGTTTCCTCCGCCATAAGACTTTTAGACCCACATGGACTAATGTTGCTAGTATTCCTCCATTTGTTCCCAAAGTCGCACATGTGAGCGGTAAACCAGCCCTCTTGGTAAACCAAAGGTGTATGCATCTGTTTCACGACGGGCTTAATAGGCCTTTTCGGTTCCTACGGTGGAGGATATTCTTCACCGATTACTCGGTTGGTGGAACAATAATGCTAGACTTATGCCATATAGACCTACTAGTTCTTATTTTCATCATATACACCTTATGTATCTCATATGAATATGGCACATGGTGGAGTTAGAGTGGCAATCATTAAGCCCTCAACAAAGTTATTCTTGGAAAACTCAAAGGAAAGGTTTATTCGGGTACCAAGAAAAATACTCTTTGTCGTGTGCATTGATTGAGGAGGCATAAGCCTAAGGGAGGCTTATTGTTGTATTTTTGTATTCTAACCATTTTTGCATTGTTGGATCCTCATACCTAAGGGAGGCTTAGTGTTTCAACGACACTACAAGCTGTCTTTGGTTTCATTGTTGCTTGATGGTATCTTTTACATGTTTTGTTTATTTTAGTCTTTCTTTATTTTATGTGTTAAATAAAAAAATCTTATTTCTTTTGTTTGTTGATTAAATATATATATATATATATATATATATATATATATATATATATATATATATATATATATATATATATAGTATTATTTTGTTTAGTGATAAAAAAAAAAAAGCTCTAACCCGTATACGTGTTCGGTTTCTACTCTTTCTTGCTTGCGTGTTTTGGTGTTGGTTAATTATCACACAACTAATGGTTTTCATCTCACCATGTCTTCTTGACACAAGAGTTGACTAGCCCGTGATTATGGCTTGTGGTAAAGGTGCGGAAATCCATAAATGGTAATCAACTCACCATGATGATGACGACATTCCATCAAAGAGTTGGCTAGTCCAAAAGCAAGCGGTTTTTGTAAAGACATCCCAATTCCGTTGATAGTTGTAATGGTTTGCTCAAAATCATAGGGTCTGCATCTCACCCATGCTTAATTGCTGAGCGTTGTATGGTCATCAATTCACCATGGTTGCTGCCCTATTGGGTAACCAAAGGATTGGCTAGTCCTGAGCAAACGGCTACAGGTAAAGACATATCAAATCCGTTATATAGTTGCTGATTTGCTAATAAATCAGATGGTTATCAGTGTACCATGGTTTTCGAACTTAAACATTTGGCTACTCCAGTAGTGATGGCTATTGGTAATGAGACATCAAATCCATTATTTTCAATGATTCACCTCTCACAGGAGTTAACACACCTGGATGTAATGAGAATAGTCTGAAACTAATATGTTTTGATGTACTTGTTGTCATTTGTTGCTGCAAAGATCTGGCGTTTCAAAGTTTTGTCATCATAGAGATGTACTTGTTTTGGTTCTTTGCTGCTGATGTTCATGTACAATCCTCTTGTTTTGAAGTGTTAAAGATCTATCAAGAAATTGGAACTTAACCTAGTCAAATTCCAGTTTAGGGGAGGATTGTTGGGAATTCTGCAAAGTAGGAATTCTGCTGATGTTACTACCAAAGAATTCTGCTGAAGTTCAATGTTTATGCTGAAGAACAGAATCTGCTGAAGTAGTATAGTACGTAGTTTGTTTCTGCGGAAATAGTTATTCCGTGTATTTTATTAGTTTGTTAGGATTTGCATGAGCTATTTTAGGTAGTGATATGCATTTATTTTATATTATTGTTTGTTTAGGGTTCCTTGTGTATAAAAGGAACTGAAGTCTTATGTATTAGATAACTCTTGAGAAAAACATTAGAGAAAAACATCTTTAGAGAGAGGGAAAAAGATCCATAGAGGATCATTGTTTCTTGAAGAAAAAAACCTTGTTGGTAACTTTGATTGTGTCAATTATTATTCGGCATGCTCAATCAATCATTGTTATTATACCCTAGTTGAGTCCGGATCTTGGATTCTACGATTGGCGCATGTGTTGACTTTACTGATATCAACAAAGCATGCCCAAAGGACTGCTACCCCTTACCAGAAATCGACTGGAAGGTAGAATCCTTGGCAGGCTTTTGACTGAAGTGTTTCCTAGATGCCTATAAAGGGTATCATCAGATCCAGATGGCAAAGGAGGACGAGGAAAAGACAGCCTTCTACACAAGCAAAGGTGTCTACTGTTACAGGAAAATGCCCTTCAGATTAAAGAACGCAAGGGCAACATACCAACGACTCGTAGATAAAGCTTTCAACAAACAGATAGGCAGAAATATCAAGGCATACGTTGACGACATGGTTATTAAGAGCAAGACGGAGGAGGACCTACTCCTTGACGTTCAAGAGACCTTCGACCAGCTTCGGGCGATCAACATGAAAAGCCTAAGAAATGCTCTTTCGGTGTTGAAGAGGGGCAATTTCTAGGGCACATGATTACAAAGCAAGGTATAAAGGCTAACCCTTCTAAGGTCAAGGAAATTACTGATCTCCAAGTTCCGAAGTGTTTAAACTATGTACAAAGCTTGAATGGGAAGCTAGCTGCGCTAAGTCAATTTTTGTCGAAAGGGGCTGACAGATCCCTACCGTTCTTCAAAACACTTAAAGGCTGCATTGACAAGAAGACTTTTCAGTGGAGCCAGGATGCAAAAGCTGCTTTTCAGAAGATGAGAGAGTTCATCGAAATCCTTTCAACACTTACCCCAATCAATGGAGAGCATTAGCGCGATCCTCATGGCGTAAGCGGACAAGAGGTAAATCCCCATTTACTTACGTCAGGGTCTTGCAGGGAGCGGTTAACTACCCAACATTGGAGAAGCTAATACTAGCTCTAATCTACGCGACAAGAAGGCTCGACGATACTTCCAGCCCACCCAATCACGGTCTTAATCGATAAGCCACTCAAACGGATCTTGTTGAAGCTTAAAAGTCGGAAGGGTGGCCAAATAAACTATCGAGCTTGGGAGCATGAAATAGAGTTCAAGGGTTGAAACTCTATTAAAGGGCAAATTCGAGACTTCCTGGCGTAAACACCTTAGAACCGTAAATGAGAAGGAAGAGCCTAAAGCTAAACTCACCAAAGTGCAAGGCAGTGGAAGCTTTATATAGACGGGCATCAAGCTCCGATGGTTCCGGGCGAGGTCTATCTTGGTCGACCACGAAGGAAAGAGCATACATATGCTCTTCGTTTTTAGTTTCAAGCCACCAACAATGAAGCGGTGTACGAAGCCCTATTAGCAGGCCTTCGATTAGCTAAAGATATGGAGGTCAAAACTCTTGCCATCTTTGTAGACTCTCAATTGGTAGCAAACCAGGTGACATGCTCCTATGAAGCAAGGCAGCCCGTCATCAAATAGTACTTGGAAAAAACAAAGGAGATGTTGGATAGTTTCGATTCCTACACAATCCAACACGTTAGCAGGAATCAAAACAAGAAGGCAGATGCATTGAGCAAGATAGCCTCTATGGCCTTGATAAAACTCAAATTGCACATGTTTTTAGTAGCGCTATCCGTGATTTTATGTATGTCATTTGGTTATAATCATATGATTTTGATGCTTAATCATATAAAAGTGTGTATGCTAGTTCATTTGTAGCCAAGTACAGGAAAATGGAGAAAAAAAACGGAAAAAGAAGTAAAAATACGAAGATTCATGAAAGATACGAAGAATTTCCGTCAAAAGCAAGTCTTGTGAAGTATATTCAAGAAGATAAAGTCATCAAGATGGTGGTCCAAAGACTCAAGAAGGAAAACGAGAGAAAAATAAAGAAAAGAAGCTTAAACGAAGAAATATTGGAAGCCTCGTTGTTCCCAACACACCTTCACCATTTTGGCCATAACTTTTGCATACGAACTCCGTTTGACCCTCGGTTCACGGCCACGGAAAGCTAAGAGAAAGATATACAAGTTTGGAGCTTGCTAATTTCTGTTAAAAGGCTTCAACCATTCGGTCGGGCCCCGCAACCAAAACGGTTGGAGAGTAGTCAAGAAGACCAACCGAAACGGTTGGAGCCCAACCGATTCGGTTGGGAAGCCCTGGACAGCCATTTCTTCATCACTAAGACTCCAAACTTGTTCCAAACGATTCTAGGTCCTTACTACATGTATTCTAGTCCCTTCCAAACCACTTGGCCTCCAATTTGAGCATTGAATACCCCTAGCCTTGAGAGTAGTATAAATAGACCTCATTTGTGTATGTTTTCATCATCCCTTCTCCATCCTTCTCATCCCTTTCACCCACCACTCCATCTCTAGGTGTGAAATTCGAGCCTCCACCCTTAAGGACGAATTTCCACCTATTACAACATCCCTATCTCAACTTACCTTCCCCAAAGGTGTGTAATTCTTGCCTCCACCCTTAAGGATGAATTTCCACAAAAATTATCTCTCCCAAAAGACCACAAACCTCTGCATTTCCAGAAGTATGCATGGTTAGAAGTTGTAGTTGATTGGAGGCTTGAAGGAGTGCTATAATCCTTCACCCCTGCCAAATGTAATCTTACTTTGGGTAAAACCTTGTTACTTTTATGATGTTGAATGTTATTGTTTATGTTTGGTTCTTTGATTGTGTTGATTATGTGATTCTTGTGAATGTTGTCTTGATACTTGTTTATTTCATATGAGAACTTGTGATAAAAGGATGTTTGGATAATTGTGGTGTTTGTTTGGAATATGTTGATAACATCATATTTGGTTGAATTGGAACTTGTTCTTGTTTATTGTTTTGGTTGATCATTTTTGAGTTCAATGGACAAAAGTATTCTTAACAATGGTTAGTTCCAATTCATTAGTCGACGAATGATTTTGGTCTTGTACTTTGTGACGATTGTGCAAGAGAATTAATAAACATAACAAGTAAAGGTTTAATTTGGATTAAGGTCGAAAACAATCTTTTGAATATGTGTTGTCATTATCTTTCAAGTAAATGGAACTTCACGGATTAATAACATCAAAGTATAAGGGCCGAAAGGATTATTTCTTTGTTGTTTAGGCATAAGGCTCATGACATGACCATTTGATTGAGGCTTATGTATATTTGATTTATAAAACACTAGACTACTATTATTGGTTCAAGAGGTCGAAAGGTTACCTTTAATAATATATATTTTCCAAACTAAACATCATAATAACCTTGTGATCATGTGTCTAAACATGTATGTTCTTTGTGTGCTTGCTCATATTGCTTTTCTTAGTGGTTTGATCTGTGACAATCATAACCACGACCTTGTTACTTGCTTAAACAAACAAACGACACTTGTAGTGCAACCAAGTCTCTTGCGACGACCTTGATTTACCAAAACCTATACTACAACTCGACTAGGGTATACTTGCCCGAATGTGTTCCTAGTTAACCGGTAATTCTTGCATATAAATTTAAAACCTCGATGGAACCCATCAAGTTTTTGGAACCTTTTGCCAAGGACTTGCGTTTGTATTCTTGTGTTTGCTTGTTTGTTGAAATGTTTGCTTGATTCGATTGCTTACTCTTGATGTTAGTGTTTGAATAATTGTTTCTTTGATCTTGTTTGATTGCTCTTGATGTTTGCTCATGATGTTTGCTTGAATGCTTGTCTTTTTCATAAAATCTCTCATTTTCTCGTAATTGCTTAATTGATCTTGGCATCAAAATCAAGTTTTTGATGTTGGGATTTCGTTTCATGTGTTCTAAAATGCTCAATTCAATGTTTGCTTTCTAATGTGCTTGAAATCGTTTGCGAAAAAACCCACTAAAACTGATCTGAATCAACCAACCGATCGGTTGGCACTCCAACCGGATCGGTTGGAAGCCTCATACTTAATAAATCAACACGAACCGATCGGCCTGCACCCGCAGCCGATCTGGTTGTGTGTTCTGTTAAAAAAAAAGAAAAAAAATCCGTTTTTATATTTTTGTTTTCATGTGTGTGTGTTTAGATAGAATAAGTTTAAATGTCTTTTTGTTTTTGCAAGAGTATCATTTCTTAAATTTGGTTTTGCATTTTAAGTTTTGTTAATTTGGTACATTGTAAATAAATAAGTACATGTGTTTTAAAATAAAATGTTTCAAACTTTTGTAACATATTGGATTTCACAAACACATCATAACATAACATAAATGGGGAATATGGTTTAAGAGTTTAGAGAGAAAGTAGAAGGTGGGAGCCTTTCTAGAGAGAAAGTAAACAAAGAAAGAAAGGTTAGATTGAGTGAAGGTCCAACCTCTACCTTGGGAGGTAGAGGGTATTTATAGTTACATACTACACGTCCTCCTTCGGACTGTGGATCGGGCATACGATGGGTAAAGACCCGTCCGTCCTCCACGGTGTTGCTCTCTAAATAACTAACTAAATAACTAATAAATAACGTAATGTCTATGAGCTAACATATGCTAGACTAGAGTTGGGGTGACCGACTCTTCACTATGGATTTTCTAATTCCTAACAATCTCCCTAAGGAGGTCACCCCATGAATTACATTTTGAATCCTAGCATTCTATCTTTGTCTTTATGCTCGAGCTCGTAGACTTCAATTCTTCAACTTCCGCAATCTTTGTGCTTTAGCGATGACTCTTCATAGTCCAAGTATTTTGTACTTTCGGTGGAGGTCTTTGAACCGATCCACATTTTGATGATCTTGAGCCATTGAGATCATCACCACAACAAATCTCGGATCATCCATTTATTGTATCGCCATTATGTGAAGTTGTGACTTTTGGACCGACATGCTCACATTTTGGATCATGATATCTTCTCATCGAGTTGCGGAAGCTTTTGTTGATTCATAATATTTCCAAAGTGTAGCGAAGCATGGAATGAAAATATCGAGTCGTTGATGAAGATATGCACTTATCATGATTTCTTTAGATTGTGAATGCGATGTGTGAGCATGCGGCTATGGATTGACTCCTCAATTACGATCACCGCAACCGTCCAAATGTACCGCAAACAACAGTTAGCAATAAAACACAAGAAAGTGTCTTTGATCACTTCGTTGAATTGAGGTACACGCCCACGGTTCCCGTTGATCAATACAAGTCCGCTGTGATCGGTATAATTCGAAGAATCTCCTTGACGGGGTTTCGCAATTGTTCTAGTTGTTCTCAAACCGAACGTCTCAAAGAAGACAACACGGAGTGAGTGAACCGACAAATTGAGATTCTTGATTGATTAAAATGATTTGAAAACAATCGCGTATTGCTTGAAGAAAGAGTTTTGCAATACGACGAAGGTTTTATAAGAAAATCAATTTTCAATCATAAATACCCTTTTAATTTTGAAAGATTAATACACAATCGATGTGCTATAGAAAAGAGTTTTGAGCACAACGACCGGTTTTTCAAAGGTATCCGTCAATCCATTTCTGGACCAAGGTTGATTCAAGAGTGAATCGCCCCATCGTTTCTGTCCAGTTGTCACAAGCTTGATCTTTTGAAAAGATCTCACATGTCACCCACCAAGAGCTTGTTTGATGTTGGCTCTAGAAGGATTTCCATCTTCATCGTGAATATTTTACATATCACTCGGATGTTCTGGCAATACCACAAGGATAATGCGTAGGACTCTCAATATATATACTTACTTTCCACATTGTGTGAAACAGCAAGTCTTCATTAATTTTGTGTCCTAATGAGATATTGTGGATGATCTCTTGGCTCTAGACTCAATTGTGCACATTTGGTTCCTATGCCGGAGACTAGGGAGAGGGTCTCCTTCTTCAATATCAACAATCTCTAAGAGAAAGTCGATAGATAATGTCGGTTCCCGTGAGAATGAAACAAGTCCTTTTAAGAGGAACTTGAGTAGTTTGGGAAGTTTAGTGCGGTGCGTCCTTTGGGTCCATGACGTCTTGTCTTCAATACCGAGTGTTACCTTGGTAACCACCGGTAGCATATGTATTGAACCCGGTTTACGCCCTAAGGTTGAATTATTGGAGGGCTATTTCTTTTCACCCTTTTCACATTCAATTCTTTTCATTCTTCAACCCTTCATTGCTTACCGAGACTTCATAACTAGAACCTTGTTGGGTTTATTCCGTACTAGCTCTATCTCGATCCGCACTCTTCCCATATTCTCATTTTCTCCTTTTTCATCATACCTAAGGACTCTACACTATCTAGTGGATTGTCCTCGGTAGATCCCTCGGTTCTGGCGGATCGTGGGAACGAATACCTAACCTCACCATCCTTATAACTCCATGCATAAAGTAAATTGGTCGGTCTTTTGGTATTGTTCATTCCTTCTCGAAACCAATTGAAAAATCATTTGGAAAATCAATCAAGGTACTTGTGATACGAGATCAAAGCATTTTGTACCTTAATTGTTTTGATCATTTAGAAATGCTCCCCTCAACATGTGCATATGATTTTGAAATTGTTTAGCACATGGAGGCAAGAGTTCTTTGAAATATTTTCTTTGATCACAATTTCCATGGAAAAGCCATTTGATTTTCTTGGTAAATTTCCCCTCAATATGTGCATAGGATATTTGAAATCATTTTATCACATAGAGGAAAGAGTTCTTTGAAGTACATCCACGATCACAAAAGCCATTAAGAAACCATTTGCTCCCCTCAATATGTGCATCGATATCGAAAGAGTTTAGCACATATTAGAGAGAACATATGAGAGAGCGACTGCACTTTGAATCAAAACGATCACCTTTATCAAATTTCATTATTAAATCACAAATTCTCCCCGATCAAAAATATCAAACCCTTTGAGATTTTGGATCCCAAGTGATTTAATAAGGTTTAGAAAACATGGGAGAATATGTGCCGGTTTAAATACTCATCTGGTTTTTGGATAAATGCTCCTCCTCAAACATGTGCATTATGTATTGAAATCGTTTGGCACATGGAGGAAGGAGTGCCTTTGAAGGACTAAAACCAATTCCATTTAAAACCGATTTGAGATTTAAATCACGATCTCTCCCCGATCAAAATTTCAAACCAATTGAGATTTGTGATCCCAATTGATTTAAATCATTTAGAAAATTTTTGGGGAAAGGCGTGGCAAGATTTGATTTTGAAAATGACAGATAAGGACCATTTTAAGACATTAAAGATTGTTAGTGTCGGTATGATTGTTTTAAGAGATCTTTAAGTAAAATAAAACAATTTCACAATCAAACAAGAACGAGAAAAAATTTCATTTTGAAAGATCTTGATTTTTAAAGAAAATCATACCATGACATAACATTAAATCTTTAGATCACCACATTATTTTGTACAAACCGGACTTTTATGAAGAAATATCGTTTGAAAATATTTAATTTTAAATCACTCTCCCTCAATCGATGACCGTAGTCGATGATTGAGTGACTTAAGTTTTGATAAAATGAAGTCCGGTGATTTTCAAAATGAAGTCCAATTTATTTTCAAAAACAATATTTTCCATTTTCAAAACAATATTATTCAAAATTGTTTAAAAATGGTATTATCTCCCGCACAAAGATACGTTAGGTGGTTGAGAACAAAGATGTTGTTTTTGGGGCTTGGAAGAAAAACCGTCTCGCGATGCAATGAGACTTCTTACGTTGCATTTTAATGCCAACTGAGGTCAAATTAAGCTCCGTTTCTTCATTTGATGATGAAGAAAACCATCTGCTGATGCAGTGAGACCTCTTACGTTGCATTTCATGCCAACTCTCCATAGAAGTCAAATTAAGCTCCGTTTCTTCATTTGTCAACCCAAGATATAGTTACCCTTTCCTTTCGGCATCCAATCATCTTCAATTGTGGGATCCGGATCGGGAACATTCTTATATACCAATATACCTGCATACGTTAGTGAACACACATACAGATATATGGTGGTCGACATCACCCAAACAACAATCGACTAATAAAAGTCAATTCAACATATCAATCGGATCATATAAAGGCATGGGAATAATGTGTTCATCAAACTCTAATCATCTAATCCTAACAATCATATCCTAGGCACCTAGTCCTTCAACATAGGTTAACATCATTTTTAATTAAGCATATAGGATAATTAGAAAGTCCGTTAGATGATATAGATTTGAAAACATTCTCCCCTCAATCAATGACTCATTTTCTGAAAAGTTTAAAAGCTGAAGTCATTGATTGAGTTTTCAATTTTACGAAAACTCGAATCGATTGATTTTCAAGCAACTCATTTACCACCATTTTGAAAACAACAAATATTTTTCTCAAGAATTTTAGACGGAAAAACATTTGTGTAGGAACAATGATCCTTCGACATACTTTCCTCATTTTGTTTTAGGATAAGTGCACGAAATATTTGAAAATTGGTTTAGCGCAAGCACTTTCCTTTCTTTGAAAGCGGGTTGCTATCGAAATAATAGCAAACCATGGTTTAAGCACGGGTTGCGTTCAATCTGAAATAAGCGCAAGCCATATTTTGAGACATGTTTAGAAAGAAATATTTACACCTCCTGCTCGAACTTCATCTAAAGTCCCGTGCCATTATTGAATGACATTTCTAAGACCGTAGATGTTATCGATACCAGAAGACATGTCTTGAGAAAACATATTTTTGGTATTTTTCAATTTTTCGATTTTATGGGCTTTTGTTGATTTTATATTTTTCTATTTTGTTTTTGTTGGTTTTATATTTTTGTATTTTGCTTTTGAAAATATTTACAAAGATAGAGAAATAGTTTAAGAAGATGATGATACGAGTACCGAGATAAGGAAATCGTTCAACACTTTGTAGAAGATAGAAGACATCATCTCTTAAACTTTCACCACCAAAGCATTCGAGGCTTCTAAGAAAATCGTCGAACATGAGCCTTCTCAATTTGAATCTTTGGTAGCTTCCCCAAACCGACAAACATCGAATAAAGACCATTTCCTAAGAAGTAGAGTTGAAGACAAAGCGGTCTCATTGAATGAAGCTCAACACCCAAGAACACGAGAACACCAAAGTAACAAGTTGAAACATTGATCGTCTCGGTGGTTATCAAATCCCGAATAAGCGATTAAGTTCCGATCACATGAACTTGTTGTGCGTCCCGATGTACACATTACTCTTCGAGATTGACGATTGTCTATTCTAGGGAACAATATATCAACATCTTCATTTTACCAAGTGCATTCCGGTTATCTTCCATATAACCAATCAGCCCATAATGTACACAAGTACCCAACCGAGTAGAGACAACGACATCACAATGGCGGTTGAATCATCGATCTTCTCTGCGGATGTCAACTCGAATAAGCGATTAAGCTCGATCAAGTGAACATGTTGTGTGACCACGATGTACACATATCTCTCCCCGATGGTTGCGATCTCATCGAAATCATCATTACATAGTGTACATGAAGCAATAACGGAAGCACTTTATCATAAATCATATAGAAGATGTCGATAAGCAATATCATCTCACGCTCCAAATATTCTTCTCATATTTCTTCCAATCGAAAGGTGAGTAACACATACCAAAAGTCTCCGAGACCACTTCCCCAAATAGTTGGAATAATACATCCTTCCCCAAATAGTTGGAATAATATATCCTTCCCCAAATAGTTGGAATAATACACCAAAGGCTACGAGTTAAACACCGAGTTTCTCTGCGGTTATGACATTTGTCTTTCCCGGGATAACTTCAATATAGAAGAAGTATTAAGTTCATCATGTGTACTCGTTGTGTGTTTAGATGTATGTCTCCTTCCCCTTGCTGGTTTTGATACCTCGTAATCAACAAAACATAATACACTCATATACTTGAAATAGAGAAGAACACAATTAGCTCAAATGAATCTTGTGAGAATCAACGCGCTTGAAACTCTCTCGACTATCTTTATCAACCCATATGAAGACAATTTGAAGTGACCATTGTTGAAGAAAACCCGATATACCAAACTTGAAACGAAGTAGAATTCTCCGCATTTGTGTCTTAAGCTTGCACTTAATGATGGAAGAACGGTGTCGAGAATCTATGCTTCAAGCAAATCTCTAAGTACTCACTACTCAAACAAAGTATGAGACATTAACACCTCTTGAGATTATCCACATCGTCATATGCATGTGACATCGAGTAAAACAACGTAACTCCTAATAGTGATAGTTAACCGTGTCTTCAACCATCCATCCCGATCACCGGTAACTAGATAAACCAAGTCTTCAACTCAAATTCTTAAGCCCGAGCAAGTTATCAAATAAGAACACGCCTTTGTGAAAGTCAACTTCAATCTCAAATAAGTGATAAATGATTAACTTCGAAGTAATCAACTTGTGTCAAATGTCCAACACGTGAATAAACATACAATCGGATGTACATTGACCCACTGAATGAACCGGAACAAATGATTCCTCAACATCAATGCATTCTTCCTTAAGGTATACATGTAGAAACTGATCTGGAAGATTCACCAATAATGTTTTTAAGCGGATGAGGAAGTCATTTTCCTTAATGTTCATGTGGTTGATTTACAGAGTGCACATTTAGGAAAGAACAATGAAACAATGATCCGTGAAGATTTGGCAAAGGAATACCAAAGAGCGGATCACTATTCATGAGTGCAAGCGCAATGATAGTCATTAACAACGCCTTGAGGAATGGCGGAGATTAGGCTTCTTGAGTAGTCTGACCATTATACAAACGTCCATCAATATGTAGATCCACTTCCCCCCTCAAAAATTGCATCCGAAGTTGCCATTTTTGATTTGAACAAGTGAATAAGAGTAAACTCCAATGAATGTAGATCCACTTGATGACGAAACGAACATGGAGAAAGGCATGAAGCTCGAAGATGGAGAATGTAGATGAGAATGGCCATTCACGAGAGAATTTCTCTTTAGCTGAAGATTAAGCGCACAGAAGAGCGTACACTTTTCTTTTCTTTGAAGAACGGGGCCTGAAGTGTTATCTGCAGACACCATAATGATGAAGTACGAGGCCGAATCGAAGTGAGCAGACGTCATAGCCGAAAGAATATCAAGATTGAGTTACTTGAACCCGTGAGTTATGAGATATCAATCCATTTGTAATCCATACTTTAAGCCGTCCATGTAGTGAAGGATCAAGTATCTCGCAATGAGTAAGGACTACCGCACTAATATTACAAACTTGATTGCATATATTTTGGTTAGTGACATTAGTATCCAAACCCTTTGGGGTTTCACAGTCAACCTTGATTTTGTCATCGGAAAAGACTTTCGGTAGGTATCCACCTAAGTCCAGCATCCTTAAACATTCTACCAGACGGCATCCACTTATGGCAAGGTCTACGATTGTTGATATTCTTATGCAAAGTGGAAGACTTATCGTTATTCCTAGACTCCAAAGATTTAGCAGTTTGGATCCATCTAGACGAAGTTTTAGGTTTGTTTTGCATCATAACATGTTGGACCTTAGCCATGTAGGTAGTCTTAGTGGATTGTACCTTGGCATGTGAATTAGGAAAATGTTTCTTATGTGGAAAAGACTCAGAATTTCTATTTTTGTTTTCTACATGCTTAGCATTCTTATGCTCATAACTACTATTAGATGCACGCCAATCCCTAGTCTTTTGAGTGTTCCTAGGTAGTGGTTTACAACTACTAGCAGTGCCTTGAAATCTTGTAGAATTCCTCACCCTAGGTCTTGCACCTAAAATTCCGTCTTTTCGAATGTGCCTTTTCCTAGCTTTTTCTAGATAATAGTTCTTCCACAAGTCATTCATATCATATGAATTCGGGTTTTAATGCTTGGTTTTGACTTTGTTTCGAACTAATCCTAGAGGTTTGGGAGTAGAAGTGGCTACGTGTTGAGGGTTAACGGAGCTAGAAGCCTTATTCTTAGGTAACTCAAGTGAAGTGATTGGTTTTGACAAAACTTGTTTCTCATCAACTTGGGAGGCAAACCGTGTTTTGAAAATTTTGGTCTTTCGGATATAAACGCAGAGGGTCGCCTAACAATGGACCGGTTTCTAATGGGATGAGAAACCTGGTTTCCCAAGGTTGATGGTTTTGTAAACTTAGTGTTCACACTTTTCCCTACAGTTTTCCTAAGCTCATTTTTAAGGCAACAATAGCGAAACTCTTTTCCTGAAGTTGAGCTTTGAGATCATCAATTTTTGCTATCAAAGAGTTTGTTTGTTCTATTGATTTAGTTCTAGCATCTTTGACAGAGTCACTTAGTTCTATGTGATGCTTTCTCAAAGACTCATTTTCCTTTAGTAATTTGGCCACACAAATTGCTAATTCATCATTTCTCATTTGAATATCATCAATAGTATTAACATCGAATTACTTGTAACCAAATTACTTTTCACATGCATATTAGAAATATGTTTCTTCAAATTGTTGATAGTTGACTCTTTGTTTTGAAGTGAGCTTTCAAAGTGTTAATTTCAAAAGTTCACGGAATTCGTGAAGTTCCGGATTTTACATGGTTTGTTAAGTTGAAAACTTTCTTCTTTACTCTGTATTGCAATTTCAAGTGAAATGCAATGTTTTTCAAGTTTTGAGAATTTGTTTGAAAGTTCATCAAAAGCCTTTTTATCAACCATATCATTTGTTTTGAAATTATTAGACTCACCTCAACCAAGGAACATTTATCGAATCATGTTCAACATTAAGATCGGTATGTTTAGGTACATTAGCGGATGCACTATGTTGAGCAGTTAAGGGTACCTCATTACATGACACCGCTCAATTTCTCGTCCGATATCGCATCCACATCATGTGTAACAAGAGTCACCGGACCGGTTGTGTCAAGCTTATCTATCTCGAGCCTCGTATTCGGTGTCAATCGATCCATCATCCGGTGCTTTACCCGACTCATCATTATTTGTTGTCTCGACATTCTCGCATTCAACAACACCCGATTCTTCAACGGATACATTACCCAACTTATCACAACTATCTCTCAATTGCACCATACACTCATCCACTTTTCATCATATCGAGTAACTTCCTCAATATACTTCTCCACATTATCCATGAGATGGATAAGTGTCTCTATGAACACGCTAATTTCCATGAGATGGTGTGTCTCTTGAAAGATATTTCATTCATGTCTTTATCATAGTCGATGTGAATTCCTTCTAATGAATGGTGAAAATGTTTGTAGATCACTTGAAGTGCAGCACTAGAACTATCCTTTTGAACCTTCTTTTTGTTAAGTTGTAGCTCCAATTGCTCGAGTTTTAACAACAAAGTTCCTGTTAATGTGGATAAGTCCTGACGGAAGAGGGCAATACATGTTCGTTCCTTTGTTATGTGTAGAAGTAACATGAGGTGAGAGTGAAGTTGTTGAAAAGGTTCAATGCTGCTTTCCTTTTGCATGCAATTCTGTAGCCTGAACAGGTGCAAATCTTTCTCATTGAACTCAGAGCAGGAAGAACTCACATCCTCATTGTTTAATTCAAACATCTTTAATCGTTCGATGTAGCATTCATTATCATTATTGTCCACAACATCATACAATTTAAGCACTTACGAAATCACTAGGTCAAGAGAGTAAGACATGATGTGGTAGAATGCACGGGATTTTACAAGTCTATGATTTAAACCGAGAAATAGAATCTTTCGCGGGATTTTACTAAAATCAAGACCAAACCGTTAAGCAATGACCAATGAAATGTGTTAAGATGACTGATGGATCGACACAATGATAGACAATTGTGTGTTAGGACATATGATTATTTGTAGGATTAGCAGAGATGTTGTTTGGTTAAGATTTGGATTGGTTTATGCCCGTTTTTACTGAGAAATTTAGGTCTAAAAACATAAAAACCTCAATAACTTCTGTTCGGAGCGGATTTAGGCCTCGAAGATTGACCCGAATAAACTTTAGTTGATTCGGCGTGCCATTCTCCTCGTTCTCACGGTCGTTTTGATGGGTAGAACGCTGAAAACGGAGTTACGGTTCAAAAGTTATGGCCGTTTGAAGTTTTATCGGGAAAAGTCAACAAAACGCTATGAAGACAAGTCGCTAAGTCACCAAGTCGCTAAACACAAGTCGCTATGAACCAAGTCGCTAAACACAAGTCGCTAAAGCAACAAGTCGCTAAGCTGACAAGTCGCTAAAGAGCAACTCGCTAAGTATCCAAGTCGCTAGTATCAAGTCGCTAACAATTTACACTACAACTCGTTAACAATTTCTGAAGCAAGTCGCTAACCTCACCAAGTCGCTAGCCGTAGTGGAGAATCCACTAACTTGTACTATTTGTCGGCTTGTCTCAATAGACAAGTCGCTAGGCTCAAGTCGCTAACAACTAACTTCAGTAACTCGCTAACTTTTATCAAGCAAGTCGCTACGATGAAAAACAACTACGAGACCAAGTCGCTAGCAAGAAAAACTTCAAAACACACTTTTCAATCCAAAACAAGCTCAACCACAGTGATTCAAGCTTTCCAAATCAAAACCCAAGCACTTACAATGATTCTTAACACAAAAGTACACCCAAAATTCAAACTTTAACACTAGAAATGATCCAAATGATGCAAAACCACTAAACTTTTTCAAACTCAAAACCATATAAAACCACTAGAAATCCAAGGATATGTAAGAGATGATCAAACCATGGCTCTTGATACCAATTGTAACATATTGGATTTCACAAACACATCATAACATAACATAAATGGGGCGTATGGTTTAAGAGTTTAGAGAGAGAAAGTAGAAGGTGGGAGCCTTTCTAGAGAGAGAAAGTAAACAAAGAAAGAAAGGTTAGATTGAGTGAAAGGTCCAACCCTCTACCTTGGGAGGTAGAGGGTATTTATAGTTACATACTACACGTCCTCCTTCGGACTGTGGATCAGGCATACAGTGGGTAAAGACCCGTCCGTCCTCCACGGTGTTGCTCTAAACTAAATAACTAATAAATAACGTAATGTCTACGAGCTAACATATGCTAGACTAGAGTTGGGGTGACCGACTCTTCACTATGGATTTTCCAATTCCTAACATCCGGAAAAACAAAACATTAAATCTTAGCCCTACCCCTTGTCAATGTCTAAATGGTTGGTTGCTAGTTTCTTGGTTGTTGGATTGTTTTTAAATGAAAGAAAAAAAATATATGTGATGACAATGTGTTATATTATTATGAAGATGAAGTATGTTTTGAGATATCGATTAGCCAATGTGCTAAGACGTGATATATATATATTTGGTGATCGATATGTTCGGAAGAGAAGTTAGTAACTATAATCATTTTCGGGTTTGCGGATTGTTCGGTAACTAGCAACATGGGTATTAGACTTGAGTTATTTTTCTTTTAACACCGATTTCATAAATATTCCCATGCCTTATCCCTTCCTTTTTGGCTTTGTGAAAATATGAAGTGCGTGAATATTTTTAGTGACCATCCGGTTCTTGAAGGATCGAATGACGCGCCAGCGATCAAGTGCATATTTTTGGTGACCATCCGTTATGCGAATAACACGCCAGCGATCCAAGGTATACTCTAGTGACCATCCATTGTTTGACTTAATCAAGAATTCGCGCCAGCGATCTATTATATTCTTGTATGTAATGTTTGAACATAAGACCGATAAACCCTTTTAGCCTAAAACCCGGATAAAAGCCCTCTTTAGATGTTTACACTTGGTGCTTGCACCACGTCGGTGGAGTTTTGTTTCTTGTACAAGCCTATGGTAATATTTAGATCATGACTGAGCAATATGAGTGTACTATTCCTTAATACTATCCCCACTAAATAAATTAAGTGTTGAGTGAATTATACATCCGTTCCTTTTTGTGAGGTGCTTAGCTATGTTATCAAGCGAGAAAATCCATGGGGTATTGTCAAACATCTCGGTTTTTCACCTCAAAAAGCTTAAAACGATGAATCTTATCTTGTACTTGTAATTAGTAGATTTGCATCATATGTTTATTAATCATCTTTCATGCACCATGTGGGATTTATTTTTCTTAATATCTAGATTTGCTTGGGGCAAGCAAACCCTTAAGTGTGGAAGAGTTTCGCTCATTTTTCGCTTCTTTTTATATATATTAAAAAAAATTGTAAAAAATATAAAAAACCAAAAATATTCAAATTTTAAAATTTTGTTTTCGTTTTGTCATTTAGGTATGTAGTTTATTTTTTTTCTTAGATTTGCTTGAGGGCAAGCAAAGTTTAAGTGTGGGGGAATTTGATAACGCTCAAATTGTACATGTTTTTAGTAGCATTATCCGTGCTTTTATGTATGTTATTTGGTCATAATCATATGCTTTTTATGCTTAATCGTATAAAAGTGTGTATGCTAGTTCATTTGTAGCCAAATACAGGAAAATGGAGAAAAAAACGGAAAAAGAAGTAAAAATACGAAGATTCAGAAAGATACGAAGAATTCCCGTCAAAAGCAAGTCTTGTGAAGTATATTCGAGAAGATAAAGTCATCAAGATGGTGGTCCAAAGATTCAAGATTGAAGTTCAAGAAGGAAAACGAGAGAGAAATGAAGAAAAGAAGCTTAAACGAAGAAATATTGGAAGCCTCGTTGTTCCCGACACACCTTCACCATTTTGGCCATGAGTTTTGCATATGAACTCCGTTTGACCCTCAGTTTGCGGCCACGGAAAGCTAAGAGAAAGATCTACAACTTTGGAGATTGCTAATTTCTGTCAAAAGGCTCCAACCGTTGGGTCGGGCCCCGCAACCGAAACAGTTGGAGAGTAGTTAAGAAGACCAACTGAAACGGTTGGAGCCCAACCGATTCGGTTAGGAAGCCCTAGACAGCCATTTCTTCATCACTAAGACTCCAAACTTGTTCCAAATGATTCTAGGTCCTTCCTACATGTATTCTAGTCCCTTCCAAACCACTTGGCCTCCAAGTTGAGCATTGAATACCCCTAGCCTTGAGAGTAGTATAAATAGACCTCATTTGTGTATGTTTTCATCATCCCTTCTCCATCCTTCTCATCCCTTTACCCACCACCCATCTTCTAGGTGTGAAATTCGAGCCTCCACCCTTAAGGACGAATTTCCACCTATTACAACATCCTCTCTCAACTTATTTTCCCAAAGGTGTGTAATTCTTGCTCCACCCTTAAGGACCTAATTTCCACCAAAATTATCTCCTAAAAGACCACAAACCTCCGCCATTTCCAAGTATGCATGGTTAGAAGTTGTAGTTGATTGGAGGCTCAAGGAGTGCTATAATCCTTCACCCTTGCCTAATGTAATCTTACTTTGGGTAAAACCTTGTTACTTTTATGATGTTGAATGTTATTGTTCATGTTTGGTTCTTTGATTGTGTTGATTATGTGATTCTTGTGAATGTTGTCTTGATACTTGTTTATTTCATATGAGAACTTGTGATAAAAGGATGTTTGGATAATTGTGGTGTTTGTTTGGAATATGTTGATAACATCATATTTGGTTGAATTGGAACTTGTTCTTGTTTATTGTTTTGGTTGATCATTGTTGAGTTCCATGGACGAAAGTATTCTTAACAATGTTTGTTCCAATCATTAGTCGACGAATGATTTTGGTCTTGTACTTTGTGACAATTGTGCAAGAGAATTAGTAAGCATAACAAGTAAAGGTTTAATTTGGATTAAGGTCGAAAGGAATCTTTTGAATATGTGTTGTCATTATCTTTCAAGTAAATGGAACTTCACGGATTAATAACATCAAAGTATAAGGGCCGAAAGGATTATTTCTTTGTTGCTTAGGCACAAGGCTCATGACATGACCATTTGATTGAGGCTTATGTATATTTGATTTATAAAACACTAGACTACTATTATTGGTTCAAGAGGTCGAAAGGTTACCTTTAATAATATATATTTTCCAAACTAAACATCCTAATATCCTTGTGATCATGTGTCTAAACATGTATGTTCTTTGTGGGCTTGCTCATATTGCTTTTCTTAGTGGTTTGATCTGTGACAATCATAACCATGACCTTGTTACTTGCTTCAACAAACAAACGACACTTGTAGTGCAACCAAGTCTCTTGGGATGACCTTGATTTACCAAAACCTATACTACAACTCGACTAGGGTATACTTGCCCGAATGTGTTCCTAGTTAACCGGTAATTCTTTCATAAAAATTTAAAACCCCGATGGAACCCATCAGGGCTTCACTCATCTCACTAAAGAAGTACTAGTTGAAGTTCTACCTGAAAGGTCCATTATTTGTAAGGAGGTTACGGACGTGGTTCATGAAGAAGGAGAGACATGGATGACTCCCATCAGGGATTACTTGATAAGTGGTCTTCTCCCCAAAGATCACAAACTAGCAAGGAAGATACGGGTTAAGTCTCCACAATACCAGCTAATGGGGGAAACCCTATACAGACGGTCGTTTCTATCACCTTGGCTCAGATGCGTCGGACCTAAGCAGGCTTCGAGCATTATCGCGGAAGTCCATAAAGGATCCTGCGGCCTCCATGCAGGGCCCCGTTCAGTTGTCTCAAAGATATATAAGTTAGGCTACTACTGGTCTTCGATGCATAGGGATGCGGCGGAAATTATTCTTAAATGTGAAGCTTGTTAGATACATTCAAACGTTACCAAGCTGCCAAAGCAGGACATGACAAGTGTTACATCCACATGGCCCTTCTCCCAATGGGGAATTGATATCGTAGGACTGATAATGCTACACGCGTCGTTCGGGGTCAAAGGAACTTCCTTTTCGTCGAGCAAGTTTTTCAACACCCTAGGCAGTGAACCTAATCGTTGTAGTGTAGTATTAGGGTAAGACACGGAATTGATATCGCTCTCAGGGAATAGGAATGCTAGTGAGAAGTTACTACGCTAAGGTTGGGGTTGAGGAAGATTATATTTTATCTTTTTATGTTTTTAAGGAAATGGAAAGGTACGAATCTCGGGGTTTGGATTTGGGGGTTGGTATTTCTACCGATTACTCTACTTATCTAATTATCTAAACTAAGGTGAGGGTAGTCTATGTCTATTGTTGTGTGCTCGTATGATAGTTAAAAATGTATTTGCTTAGGCTTTATTACTCCCTAGTTATCTTCTATTGATGGTTGAATTATCACGTCCTTATTCTTAATCGCTTTGTGTTTCTAAGGTCGTAGGGTATGCGTTTATCCCTAACTCTTTGAAGCTACCAAAGGTTAATGACTACAAAATCTCTAGGATTTATAAACTTTAACTCTAAGGTGTTCTTTGGATGTATAGCCTACAGTTACTCTAGGTGATTATAAACTAAGGTTCAACAAAGATTAATCAAGCATTATTAGCACAACGAATGACCTATCGCAATACTAGTTCAATCACAATTAAGATAAGAGACAACCAATCAATATTCAATAACTATGTTTCATATTACCTAAGCAAACACACAAGTAAATTAGCCAGACATGGGGAACATGCAAGCATACACACAATCAATGGAAGACATAATTAAATTAATGAAGTAAAACACTTATCTAGATGTAAGATAGGGTATGGAACCCTAAAATACTATACAAGACAGCCTTGGTTTGGTTTAGGTTTTTACCCAAAAGACTACACACCGAAAACTCGAAAATTCGGATTCTATAAATAAGATTACAAATGCGACGGCCACCCTTTAATTTGTGACGCCTTGGTCGCCGTTATTAGGATTTCGTCCTGGCTACGTTAGTATTGCGATGGCGCCACCTTATGCTTGTGACGCCTTCTCTTCGCCTCGACATCGTCTGGATTAAATCTAGGCCGTCGAGCCGCGACGCCATACTCTTTAAAACCCAAGCCGTCACTTGTAAATGAGCAATTTACTCTTGAGTCGTCACAAAACTTGTCCGACGGCATCTCTAGTAGAACAGACGGCGCCACTTGTAGAACCCGACGCCGCCCCTTTTTTCCAAAGAACTGAGTGTCTCGATTCTTGACTTTGGCCATTTTCTTCTTATATTCGCGCCTTTTCGTCCGAATAAGTGTCATTCCAGCAATTTGCCTTCAAGATACCTAAAAAGTGAAAAGGAACGATATTAAGTAATAACGGATACAAAAGTAATCAAATAAGGGCTTAAACGACCCCTCAAAAAGGTATATTTTATAACCATATCAAATATCCCTACACTTGGTATTTGCTTGTCCTCAAGAAAATGTGCTTTTAGCCAATTAATTTATAAGTTAGGGGTCATGAAGCGTTAGTTTAGAATGATCCACAACACATATAAGCCCCGCAAAAGTCATAACAAGCACGGAAATTACATACTAGCACCTCACATGGGGTGTTTAGATACTCACATCTCTAGGGTGTATATGAAATATAACAAGTTGGAAATGGAAGATAAACACTCATTAACCGGTCCTAGTACATAGATTACCATAGGCTTGAGACTAGATCAAACTTCGGCGTAAGCACCTAGGAAAGACTATCCAAGAGGTCGTTTAAAGGGTTGTAATGATAGGCTTACGGTAGGGAAACAAAGGGTTTGGTGGGATAGGCGATTTAGTGGTGGCAAGTCAAAAATCTTTATGTTACAAGCATGCGAAGAATGGCGTTGCTAAGCCAAGACTCAACACTCTAAACTCTAGATAACATAAACAAACAAACATAAATTTAAAGATAGATGTAGGATGGTAGCCCGTATTTTTTTTTTTTTTTTTTTTTTTCATACACTTTTACCCTACCATCCTCTACGATAACATTAAAATAGTAGGGATTTATAGGCACATCCCTACACTTGAGTTTTTATTATTCTAACACTAATTTGACCCGAATTGAAAAGATCAAAACACTTGGAGTACATTATTACGCAAATAAAGGGAATTTGAATTTAACGCCCTTCCGTCATTTCATAAAATTTAACTTTTCCCATGAGACCCAATCGTCCCAAAACCGTGTACAAAGGATATGACTCGACTTAGAAACTTATGCAAGCAACTAGATAATTGAACTAAGGGTTTAGTGTGATAACAATAATGCACTAAAAGTGAGTGCATACAAGGTAGGCTAAGGCGATTTGGGTGTACATTTGGGGTGGATTGTAAACAATGTTTTAATTGATATTTGAAAACCGAAACATCACGAGAACCGCGAAAAGGATAGGCTCTGAGTGGTTAACTAGGGGTATCGTGTACTAAAGATGAGTACAATGCAAGGGTGTGGGGGAATTACTCAACCGATGTGGAAGAAGTAATTATATTACGGGTAACAAACAAGGGTCATCCTAATGCCTCTTATCATTTAGTTATTCCTAACTACACAAGTGTAGTCTTACTAGCGATCTCGGGATGCATCACAAAACAAGTTCTAGAATCTATTATACTACCGGTTCACACTTTAAGCATTAAAGATGAATGCTTTAATTCCTACAAATCTAAGGGCGATCCTCACATTTTGGGTGGAATTTAAGTGGTAAAGGGTTTTTGTGCTAGTCATATAGCTTCCTATCTATGAGACGCTTTATTAAGACTAATGGCCCACTCCTACATGTCGTGAAAAATTTTAAATTTGGTGCCAAAATTACCCTAACCGATATTTCTCATGGTTTATTACACAAATGCAATTGGACAAAGCAAATATTCAAGGATAAGCATAGTTTCAAAGTTCCCGTTTTATTTTCCCTCCCTACACTTAAATTGAACATTGTCCCCAATGTTCCCCGAAAGTATCAAAGTTATGATAATGGAAGGTTATAAAAGATGAAAGAAACTAATACTCCCTTGATTAGCTCGGTAGGATCCATGTGAAGTGGTGGTTACATCTTTCTTCAAGAAGAATGTTTGAGTGAAAAGCTCCTTCTCATCTTATGTATTTTCTTCTTGGTAAATTAAACCTGCACACGTGAAGAAAACAAATGAAACCTTCGTGTAAAATCGGCGGTAACAATATATATGACTCTATTAAACTAGGATATAATGCTTGTGGAATGGATGTTTACAGATTTTCTAGAAAATTAAGACCTGGAAAATTCCAAAAAATTATAAGTAGCTCAAAAATGAGAAAAAGTAATCATTGTTTTCGCTCCTTCCCGACACCGTCAGTTATGATCTCGACGCGTCAGTTATCCCGACGTAAACCGGTCTGCGATTTTCGAAAAAATTTTGGAAAATTTATATATTTAGAATCTGGAAAATTCATGCAAAACATCAATTATGACTCGATACAAGCATTTGACTCACATTTATATCTTTTCAATAATCGTAATTCTCATGTTCACGTTCTTTTAAAAACGTGTGTAATCTTCCCTACACTTATCCCTTTTGTAAAATACCTTTATATGTAATTAGGACAAGGTTAAAGACAAAATAAAACATTTTCACAAATTCAAACATGAGAACATACAATAATGAAAAGATATATGACACACAAATAAAAACAAATACACATGGGTTGCCTCCCAAGAAGCGCTTGTTTTGTTCGAGTCACGAGCTTGACTCTACCCTTATTTAACGGATAAAGGGAGGTTTTCCTACACTTAAGCTTAAGTGCGGGTGATAGTAGCGATACACACCTTAGGGTGGAAATTTGCTACGTGAGGAGAGGGTGATGGGTGATTTATATGCTCAAAGGAGTGTGCTCCATTCATTATAACCTTACCTAAGTCTATTGGTGTAATGGTGAATCAAATCTCTCTCCTAAAAATGCATCATCTTCTATCAACTTCAAAAGATTCTTAGTTAAGGATCCATCTTGACCTAATAAACCCGGTTTAAACCCATAATGTTTCTTGTTATCAACCATGAATGGGTGATATAAGTGTGTAAGGTCATGGGTTACTCCTATATTAGCTTCCACTCTACATGGCCTAGAGTCTACCACCTTTATCAAGCAACTACCCAGATTATTTATTTTGATGGGTGGATTGGGGCCTAATTCAATTCCAAGATTCACATCTAAAGATGGAAAATTGAGTAAGGTTTTTGGTTGAGGCTCCGTTTCATCAAAATTAGGAACTTCCCTAGGACTAAGAGAGAGGGCATGACAACAAGCATCTAAACCTACATTCTCTAGTGGCGTTTGGTCCAAAGGTTCTATATCAATCGGGGTTCCTATAGTCTCTTCTACTTCTCCCGGGTAAGTTATAGGCGATGTGTGTTCCTCAAGTGATGGTATGGCCTGTGGGATTGGAATTTCCACCTCATTCTCCATTATATCTAGATCTCCTAAATGTTCATTAGTATGATCTAACCCAAATACACTCCTAAGCATCTCAAATCCTTCTTTGGCCATTTCAAATTCTTGGTCCGATTCATAAGAATTGTTCTCAAAAACTTGACTAATATGTTCTATTTGCCTAAAGGATTCCTTATGCATGTCATATGTTTTGAAGTCTATCGCACACATGCAACTAAGTATTTCAACTCTAACCATCTCACAATCTTGTTCGGGTTTAGGTTCCATGTTCTTAAAAACTAGGTCTTTTTGATCATGGTGCCTAAGATCATTCAACTGATGGTTTATGCTTAGGAGGCTTTCTCAAAAAATTTCCAGATGGTCTGACTAAAAGGAGTTGATCCCAACAATGATCGTTGAATAGAAGTCATACAAGCACAAAATTTATCAAATCCATCCAACGTTACACCCGTCTCCTTTTGGATATCTCTAAGATCACTCACAAATTCATTAGAACAATAAAATGCAATCCAATCTGCGAAATTCAATTTTTCCTCATTTGTTAATGATTCAAATGCAACTTCACTTGCCATAGCGAAAAATGAAAAGGGTTTTACGAACACAAATAAAAAGAAGGGGATAGACTACAAGGAATCTAAAAATTGAGGAAAAAGCTTACTTGATAGGAATCAAGCAAGGAAACCTAAAAGCGGTGGACTCCTAACTAGCTATTCTATTCCCTGGCAGCGACACCAAAAACTTGATAACGCTACACGCGCCGCTCGGGGTCAAAGGAACTTCCTTTTCGTCGAACAAGTTTTTCAACACCCCAGGCGTTGAACCTAATCGTTGTAGTGTAGTATTATGGTAAGCCAAGGAATTGATATCGTTCTCTAGGGAATAGGAATGCTAGTGAGAAGTTACTACGCTAAGGTTGGGGTTGAGGAAGATTATTTTATTTTATCTTTTTATGTTTTTAGGAAATGAAAAGGCACGAATCTCGGGGTTCGATTTGGGGTTGGTATTTCACCGATTACTCTACTTATCTAATTATCTAAACTAAGGTGAGGGTAGTCTATGTCTATTGTTGTGTGCTCGTATGATAGTTAAAAATGTATTTGCTTAGGCTTTATTACTCCCTAGTTATCTCCTATTGATGGTTGAATTGTCACGTCCTTATTCTTAATCGCGTTGTGTTTCTAAGGTCGTAGGGTATGCATTTATCCCTAACTCTTTGAAGCTACCAAAGGTTAATGACTACAAAATCTATAGGATTTATAAACTTTAACTCTAAGGTATTCTTTGGATGTATAGCCTACAATTACTCTAGGTGATTATAAACTAAGGTTCAACAAAGATTAATCAAGCATTATTAGCACAACGAATGACCTATAGCAATACTAGGTCAATCGCAATTAAGATAAGAGACAGCCAATCAATATTCAATAACTAAGTTTCATATTACCTAAGTAAACACACAAGTAAATTAGCTGGACATGGGGAACATGCAAGCATACACACAATCAATGGAAGACATAATTAAATTAATGAAGTAAAACACTTATCTTGATATAAGATAGGTATGGAACCCTAAAATACTATACAAGACGACCTTGGTTTGGTTTAGGTTTTACTCCAAAAGACTACACACCGAAAACCGAAAAATTCAGATTCTATATATAAGATTACAAATGCGACATCATCACCCTTTAATTTGTGACGCTGGTCGGGTCGCCGCTATTAGGGTTTCGTCTTGGCCATATTAGTATTGCACGCGCCACCTTATGCTTGTGACGCCGTCCTCTTCGCCTCTCGACGCCGTCTAGATCAAATCTAGGTCGTCCGAGTCATGACGCCTACTCTTTTAAAACCTAAAGCCGTCACTTGTAAATGAGCAATTTGGCTACCGAGTCGTCACAAAACTTGTCCGACGGCGTCTCTAGTAGAACCTGATGGCGTCACTTGTAGAACCTGACGCCGTCCCCTTTAGTTCCAGCAGCCTGAGTGTCTCGATTCTTAACCTTTGGCCGTTTTCTTTGTATATTCGCGCCTTTTCGTCCGAATAAGTGTCATTCCAGCAATTTGCCTTCAAGATACATAAAAAGTGAAAAGGAACGATATTAAGTAATAACGGATACAAAAATGATCAAATAAGGGCTTAAACGACCCCTCAAAAAGGTACATTTTAAAACCTTATCAAGGACTTATGCCTGTGGCTCCTGGTGGGGTCAAATTTTTATTGGTGGAAATTGATTACTTCACAAAGTGGGTCGAAGCTAAACCTTTAGCCTCCATTACGAGGAGACAGATCGAGAAGTTTATGTGGGAGCACATTGTGCGCAGATTTGGAGTGCCCCACATCATCATATCCGACAATGGCAAGCAGTTTGCCGAAGGGTCTTCTATGACTTTTGTCAAGCGCTTAATATAAAGCAGTCTTGGACGTCCGTATACCATCCACAAGGTAACGGACAAGTGGAGGTTACTAACAGAGACAATGTCAAAGGGATCGAAAAAAGGCTGGGACGAACTTATCACGGGTGCGTGGATGAGCTTCCTCAAGTGCTATGGGCTCATAGGACGCACCCCAAGTCAAGCAATGGTGAAACCCCCTTTAGCCTAACATACGGAAACAGAAGTGATCATCCCTTCAGAGCTAAGTGTGCACACGGAGCGTGTGGCCACATATGATGCTTCCCAAAATGATGAAAAGATCAGGGAGAACCTTGATCTGTTAGAACAAAAGATAGAGATAGCCTCCATCCGAGAAGCCATGCACACGCATAAAATCAAAGGCTACTACAACAAAAGGGTTAGGCCTTCCACCTTCAAGCCTGGGGAATACGTGCTACGCCTCAACAGTGCAAGCAAAGCGTAATACTGTGGGAAACTCGGACCTACTTGGGAAGGACCCTACGTGATAGCCGAGGCCACTGAGAATGGAGCCTACAAGTGGCCACTCTTCTCGGAGAACCCATCGATGTAACATGGAATGGCACGAACCTCCAAATTTCTATGTTTAAGAAGTATTTTTACTTTTCATTCTTGTAATTAAAAGCTTCTCATGGGAAAGCAAGCATTATTGGTAGTTGTCTTAGTCTTCATTTCAAGAATGATGTAATCCTCTCTATCAATTCAATGATGAATAATACATTTCCCATAAATCTCTTGCTTCATTTCTTAAACACAAAGGTTTGTTCAGCCAAGTTGTTTATGAGTTTCAATGTCGAATGGGAAGGCATATGGTGTAACAAACACCTCATCACTTAATCATACCAATACATTCACATTAACTCTCCTAAAAGTTTATGGTACTTATAAAAGTAAAAACATAGCCATATTACTTAAAGGGTTTGAGATAGAGTGGGTCGCGACCCTCTGTCAATGATCAAAGTTGGTCATTATATTCTTGGTGTTGCAATTTACACAATGAGGTTGTTTAACCTTAGGTTGTAAAGTTTAGCGTTGGAAAATGGCGAAGAGAAGTTGACAAGACAAAATAATTAAGTGTGTGGGATATCTTCCCACATCGTGGCATTCAAAAGAAGGGCTAACGCCCTTATACCTGCATATGAGGCCGGAGCCTGATTCAAATTGACTTTGGCCAAGGCCATACATCACAAACAGTAAATTGTTTTAAGAAACAAGACAAACATCATAAAGAAACATTAAATTATCTTAAAAGGGTACATGCTACCCTTGGAACCAAATTACTACCAACAGGGCAGCCTTCACTCTGGCTTCTGAGGAGATGAAGTTGGGGATGGAAGAGTTGAGGCAGGCTTGGTGGAGGCCGTCTTCTTGGTAGGGGTCGCAGGCTTGATCTTACGTGGCTTCTTCGAGAGGAGATCTTCAAGAGGTGTCATGGGGTATTTGGTAGTTTTAGCCAGGAAGGGGTACTCTGCGGTTGCAAACGCATTTCCCGCATCTTCATATTCCGCCTTCGATGAGGGACGGTAGCACTCAACTTTGGAGAGGTCTATGGGCTTGCCTGTTTTAGCCACCTCCTCCAAAGCCAAGCACCGTCCATGGAAGATATCTGCCTTGATGAATTTCCACATCGCAGCTCCCATCTCTTCACTATGATAGAGTTCTATGGCTATGTACAGGACCACCTTTGACACGACCTCAGCACGGTCCTTTTAGAGCATTTTATACCTCATCTGCAAGCTGTCAATCTCCTCCCTCAATTTCACCTCCAACTCTCCAAGCCTAACCTTCTCACCTTCTAAACCGGCACACTTTGCCTCTAACACAACATTTTGGCTGGTGAGGCTCACCACCTTAGCCTCCTCCAACCTGAGTTTGCCATAATCAGCTGTCAACTCTGCTATCTTCTCTCGGAGGTCTTGGATGAGTGGATTCTTCTCAATATCCTTCTCAATTTCATCACACTTGGCCTCCGACTTGGCATACTCCGATCTCGTGCTTCTCCTCTCCAAAGATGACATCCATCTCTTGCCTTGCCTTTGTAATCGCCTCAAGTAACTCCCTGCACGACCATTCAGTGGTTGTCCAACACACCGCCTTGAAACACTTTTGTCGTGCGGATCGCAAACCCTTCGATGGACATATTGTCCAAGAATCCTTTCCATTGGGGAGGGTGACATGATCCACAATTCGGTGGCGTGCCAAGGCATTTGGAAGCTCCTTCATATCAGGAAGGCCTATGACCAATACAAAACATGAGGGCAAAGTTAGTCATTACAGTTAGCATTTTATATAATTTCAAAGGGGAAATGCTTACCATGCATCTCCTCAGCATTATCAAGCAATTCAAAGGCAGATTTTACAACCTTCTTGCCTTCGACATTCTTTTGTCGCACGGCCCTGGATCCAGATGCAGGGAGAGGAGTCTTCCTCTTTTCGCTGACTTGATGGCTTTACCAGCTGTTCCCGTCCTACTCTTCAACATGTCAGCTATACCAGTGGAGCCTGTGATTTGAACATCCTCCTCTGCAGGATCGTCCGAATCTGCCACGTTCTCAACCAATTGGGAGGGACCCTATAGCAATACTTGTGAGGGTGCTGAGGCAACAGGCTCTGGTCTAGGAGTGTCTACATCATTGTTGTTGATGATGTGGAAGGTGAACCAACACCGTAGGACTCTTGACTTTTCAAAGTGAGCATGAAGCTCAAGTCTTCATCAAAGTCTTGGTGCATAAAGTTCCTAAATGCCATTTCTGTAAAAAAGGAACAAGACGAGATAAATATCAGCGCTACATTGGTCCTACTTAAATAAAAGTGAAAGTACATACTTTGTCCATGATAAATGATAAGATTGGCTCAGAGAAAGCCTGAACATCGGCAGGATACCTAGCCAAGCGTTGATAACATGGATTCCTTCGAACCTCATAAGGTAAGGGGTCATTAAAATGTTTTGCATCAAACATAAACTCCTTATTCAGCAATGCTTGATAGTCAGGTGGTACAATGTTGCTTTGAACATAAAAGAAACTACCCTTCCATTCCCTTATATTTGTGTATGGCCTCGTAACAAGAGTAGGCACGTCTCCTTCAGGCCTTTTTGCCAAAGTCAACCAATTACCACCAGGGTAAAGATTCAGAAACCCCTCAAAACCTTAAGCGTTGGTTCATAGCCGTAAGCCTTACACATAACGATGATGTACCTCCGTTTGATTTAGGACATAACTTCGAGACGTGTCGAGCCCTTCTATTCAAGGCCCAAGTTAGGTCTCCGAATATTCATAGGCGTCAAACCATTCATTTAGGCCCAAGGTTAGGTCTCCGGAATTCGCCATTCAAACCCTAAGCACGAAGTTACCTACGGAATTCGCCTTAAGCCCTTCTGGTATGGTTGATGAAGGAGTAACGGATAAGAGAACCTCCCGACTTGGTCAAACCCATGATCTCCTCTCTTTCCTGGCTTCCCCGCCAAGTTTGAGAATGTGGGTCACTAAGCCCTAGCGGTTACCCACAAACATGGGACGCCCCCATGATCTCCGACATTCACGCAGAAGTGCCCCTAACCCTATTTCTTCCACTATAAATAGGTTGGACGGGCAATGGATTATGGTATGCTCATTTCACACTCATCTCTTTACTTACACACACTTATACAACCATAACTCATACTTACTCTCACGCCGGAGGTGGTTCGCAGGGTCCTACCCTTGCGTAATCACTTAACGTAGTGTCTTCGTATTTCTTATTCTCGTGTGAAAGACAAGTCTTGGCCGGAACATACACCCTCATACCTTTGATCATCATTGAAGCTCGGTAGTGCAATCTATTGTACAATCGGTGGCGCCATCCGTGGGACCGCTACTATTAGTCCCGTAATCACCAAGTCTTAAAACCTTAACCGATTATGCTACCTTTCCGGCATGGAACCGTGAAGGAAGATACACCTCCACCGTGTTTCTACCCCGGTCCCCTCAACACAACTAACACCGATAATCTCGCCCCCATAACAACCTCCACCTTCACTACACGATCTCGTTTGGAAACCACTCCCGTACATCACGCCTCAACTTCCGCTAACCCTATTCCAGAAATTAGCCCTGCCTTCGTTGAGGCAAACTTCGAAGCCTTAGAGTCTTTACTAAGGGCTCATAAGAGGCAAGTTCGCAACACTGAAATGCGAAGAGAACTGGAATATTCCAGTGAGGAATATGATGAAGAGATTGAGGTAGATGAGAGGCCTCGACCGGTTAACAGGGGGCGTTCGGCCCTACGAAATGGTTCTCCTTCCATAAGAAGGCCTAATGGAAGGACCTGGGTTTGAAGAAGGTCCCGAGGAGATCCGGAAGAAGGAAAGAGTACAAGGTGAAAGAAGGAGCGAGAACTCTAACGGAGGAAGCAATCCAGTAAGGAACGGAGGGTAAATCTATCCCTCTCCTAGTCGCTCACTTAGAAGAGAAGGGATGGGGCCCGATACCCCATCATATGTCTCGAGTGTCGGAGGCCATCCTCCATACTCGGTATGAATCGATTACCTCTCCGGAATGAACCCTACTACCGCTCAAACCTATAACACCTACCCTCCGAATGGTTCTCTCCTCAACCAGAGTTACCAACAAATGCCCTATGGACATGTTCCTACACAGTCAATGGGTGTAAACCCTTCGTATCAACCTTCTACAGTTTACCCTGCATACACACAACCATTTCCTAACCCATATAACCCTACACCTTTTATCCACCTCCATATAACCCTTACTATGCCGAAGCCTCTGGAGCTTGCACACCTTTTGTGAAGTGGATCGAAGACTACCCTCTACCTGATGGTGTAAAGATGCCCACTCACATAGGCACCTACGATGGGAAAGGTGATCCTGATAACTTCTTACACTTGTTCGAAGGCGCTATCAAGATGCAGAAGTGGGTCATGCCCGTAGCATGCCACATGTTCACATACACACTCCGAGACTCCGCAAGGATATGGTGGAATGGACAAAAGTTGGGGAGCATTGTAAGTCTAGATGACCTTAAGGCTAAGTTCCGATCACACTTTAGCCAACAAAAGAAGTACACCAAGACCCATCTAGTCGTGCATACCATCAAGCAAAGGGACAATGAAAGCACAAGGGCCTTCGTTACAAGGTATACCGATGAAACTTTGCAAATTCTGGGTTTGCATGAGGATCAGAGGATCTCTGGTTTTGTACATGGCCTTCGGACTCGAAGCTTGGTGGAATTTCTGTCCACCGATCTTCCTACCACTTACAAGGCACTGATGGAGAAGACTTACACTTGGATTGAGTCTAAAGAAGTAGCAACAAACGGGGTCTGATAGAGCAAAAGGAAGCTTCGACAAGTTCTCCATAGGGTCCTCCCGGAAGGATCCAAGAATAAGAAGAAGAACAGAGACCGCTTCACTCCGTACAACAAAGGCTCGAATCATGGACTCTTGGCGAACTTGGTCAAATCTCCCTGGGAGATTCTGGCTACCGAGAAAGCCGCAAAGTCCTTCGATCCACCACCTCGGATGTCAGCGCGAAGCAAAGCCAGGGACATGTCGAAGTATTGCCACTTTCACGAAGACCATGGGCACGACACAAACAATTGCAGGGAGCTGAAGAAGCAGATCGAAGAGGCGGTACGATCCGGGCAATTAGCACACCTGGTTAAAGGCATCAAGAAGGGAAAAGACAAGTTCTCCGATACCCAACTAGGTGAACGGAAATGGAACAAAAAGGAGGATACCCCTACAAAGGCTTCAATACTAATGGTGCACAGGCATGATCCAACCTTGAAACGGAAAGAAGCAGATGGGGAGCTGGAAGCGTAGGAGAGATAACCTTCCTTCCATCCCGGGCAGACACCTTCGATCGATCCCGTGGTCATCAAGGTACGGGTCTCAAACAGGAAGTAAATTGAGCGATATGGATTGTGGAAGCCTCGCGAGATCATTTATGAGCATTGTTTCCTAAAGCTCAAGTCATCCATACGCTCACGAAGGGTAGACTCAAAACACCTCTGGTAGGGTTCTCCGTGAGCACTCATGGCCCCTTGGAGAAGTACCGCTGGAAATCACCATAGACGAAGGCCCTTATCCGCACGGAGACACTCACCTTCGTAATAGTCGTCGATTCTCCTTATAATTTGTTAATAGGAGAACAACTATGCAAAAGATGGGCATTGTTGTTTCCACCATACATGCCGCCATTAAGTTCCAAACCCCTTCGGAGTAGGAACTGCTCATTCTAATTATGGGGCGGATAAGGGTGTATATGGTGTCAAGAGGATCAAAGAAGAATCTGAGGAGCCCGATAGCAATTCTCACCGCACCGATGCGTAAGAGCGAGTTGTAGTTAACCCTAGCTACCCTGAACAAACGGTGGTAATAGGAAAGCAACTCCCGCGAATTTCAAGGCGAAGCTCACAGAACTGTTGCGGACTAACCTTGATATTTTTGCTTGGAAATATTCTGACATGACAGGGGTCCCAAGAACATTGCTGATAGACGGACAACCCTTCGGCACGGAGCATAAACTCAATGAGTACAAACATATTGAGCCAATAAAACAGAAAAGAAGGAGCCTAGCCCCGAAAGAAACGCTGCAGCCTGCAAAGAAGTTGATGAACTAACACAAGCGGGCATTCTGAGGGAAGTTAAATACCAAACCTAGGTGGCCAACCCAGTAATGGTTAAAAAGAGCGACGGAGGGTGGCGCATATGCGTTGACTTCATCGACATCAACAAAGCATGCCCAAAGGATTGCTACCCCTACCGTAAATTGATCGAAGGTAGAATCCTTGGCGAGCTTCCGCTAAAATGCTTCCTAGATGCCTATAAAGGGTATCATCGATCCATATGGCAAAGGAGGACGAGGAAAAGATGACCTTCTACACAAGCAAAGGTGTCCATCGTTACGTAAAGATGCCCTTCTGATTGAAGAACACAGGGCAACATACCAACGTCTTGTGGACAAAGCCTTCAACAAACAGATAGGCGTAAATCTCGAAGCATACGTTGATGACATGGTTATTAAAATCAAGACAGAAGAGGACATACTCCTCGATGTGCAAGAAACCTTCGACCAACTTCGGGTGATTAACATGAAGCTGAACCATAAAAAATGCTCCTTCGGTGTCGAAGAGGGGCAGTTTCTAAGGCATTTGATCACTAAACAGGGGATAAAGGCTAATCCCTCCAAGGTCAAGGCAATTACGGATCTCCAAGCTCCTAAATGTTTAAAAGATGTGCAAAGTCTGAATGGGAAGCTAGCTGCTTTAAGTCGATTTTTGTCGAAGGGGGCTGACAGATCCCTACCGTTCTTCAAAACACTTAAAGGATGCGTTGATAAGAAGACTTTTCAGTGGAGTCAGGACGAAGTCGCTTTTCGAAGATGAAGGAATTCATTGAAATCCTTCCAACACTTACAAACCCAATCAAAGGCGAGGTGTTGTTCATGTACTTAGCATCCTCAATGGAGAGTATTAGTGCAATCCTTATGGCGTAACGAGACAAGCGACATATCCCCATTTACTTTGTCGCTGTGGTCTTGCAGGGGCGTAGATAAACTATCCAACATTGGAGAAGTTAATACTAGCTCTAATCTACGCATCAAGGAGGCTCCGGCGATACTTTCAGGCCCATCCAATCACCGTCTTAACCGACAAGCCACTCAAACAGATCTTGTCGAAGCCCGAAAAGTCCGGAAGGGTGGCTAAATGGGCTATTGAACTTGGGAGCATGAAATAGAGTTCAAGGGTCGAAACTCTATTAAGGGCAAATTTCGCAGACTTCTTGGCGAGACGCCCCGAGCCGCATACGTAAAAGGAAGAGCCCAAAGCTAAACTCACTAAAGTACAGGATGACTGGAAACTTTATACAGATGGAGCATCCAGCTCCGATGGTTCTGGAGCAGTCTAATCGTCGGTCACCAGCGGGAAGGAGCATACATATGCTCTTCGCTTCAAGTTTGAAGCCACAAATAATGAAGGTAGCACGAAGCCCTATTAGCGTGCCTCCGATTAGCTAAAGATATGGAGGTCAAAGCTCTTGCCATTTTCGTAGATTCTCAATTGGTAGCTAACCAAGTGACAGGCTCTTATGAAGCAAGGCAGCCCGTCATCAAACAAGACTTGGAAAAACAAAGGAGATGCTAGAGAGCTTCGATTCCTACACCATCCAACATGTCCGTAAGAATCGTAACAAGAAGGCAGATGCACCGAGCAAGCTAGCCTCTATGGCCTTCGCTCATCTCACCAAAGAAGTACTTGTCAAGTCCTACCGAAAGGTCCATCATTCGCAAGGAAGTTACGGACGTGGTTCATGAAGAAGGAGAGACATGGATGACTCCCATCGTGAGTATTTGATAAGTGGTCTTCTCCCTAAAGATCCCAAACTAGCAAGGAAAATATGGGTTAAGTCTCCACAAGATCGGCTAATGGGGAAACCCTATATAGAAGGTCATTTCTATCACCTTGGCTAAGATGTGGGACCCAAACCAGTTACGAGCATTATCGCCAAGTCCACGAAGGATCCTGCGGCCTCCATGCAGGCCCCGCTCGTTGTCTCAAGATAATGAAGTTGGGCTATCGGCCTTCGATGCACGTGGATGCGGCATAAATCATTCTCAAATGTGAAGCTTGTCGATACACTCAAACGTTCCCAAGATGCCAAGAAGGACATGACAAGTGTGACATCCGCATGGCCCTTCTCCCGTGGGGAATTGACATCATAGGACCTATGCCGTAGCTCTTGGAGGATTCAAATTCTTGCTTTGGTGGCAATCGATTACTTTACTAAGTGGGTAGAGGCTAAACCTTTAGCCTCATACGGGAGACAGATCGAGAAGTTTGTGTGGGAGCACATTGTGTGCGATTCGGAGTGCCCCACATCATTATATCCGACAATGGAAAGTAGTTTGTTGAAGGAGTCTTCTACGACTTCATCAAGGGCTCAACATAAAGCGATCTTGGACATCCGCTCACCATCCACAAGGTAACGGATAGGTGGAGGTTACAAATAGAGACATCATCAAAGGGATCGAGAAAAGGCTGGGACGAACTCACCATGGATGGGTGGATGAACTCCCTCAAGTACTATGGGCTCATCGGACACACCCTAAGTCAAGCAATGGTGAAACCCCCTTCAGCCTACCATACGGAACATAAGAGGTCATCCCTTCGGAACTAAGTGTACACACGGAGCGTGTGGCAATGTATGATGCCTCCCAAAATGATGAGAGGATCAGGGAGAACTTTGATCTGCTAGAAGAAAGAAGAGAGATAGCCTCCATCCGAGAAGCCATGCATAAGCATAAGATCAAGGCTACTATAACAAAAGGGTCGCCTTCCACCTTCAAGCACGGGAATATGTGCTACACCTCAACAAAGTGCAAGCAAAGCGAGAATACTGTGGAAAGTTGGGACCTACATGGGAAGGACCCTACATGATAGATGAGGCCTCACGCAACGGAGCCTACAAATTGGCCACTCTTCTCGGAGAACCCATCGACAGGACATGGAATGGTACGAACCTTCGAAAGTTTTATGTTTAAGAAGTACTTTTACTTTTCCATTCTTGTAATTAGAAGCTTCTCAAGGGAAAGCAAACATTATTGGTAGTTGTCTTAGTTTTCATTTAAAGAATGATGTAATCCTCTCTACCAATTCAATGATAAATAAGATATTTCCCACAAATCTCTTGCTTCGTTTCTTAAACATAAAGATTTGTTCAACCAATTCGTTTATGAGTTTCAATGTCGAATAAAAAGGCATATGGCATAACGAACGCCTCATCACTTAAAGCCTATCAAAACATTCACATTAACTCTCCTAGTAGTTTTTGGCATTTGTGAAAATATAAACATAGTCATGCTACTTAAAGGATTAGAGATAGAGTGGGTCGCGACCCTCTGTCAATGATCAAATTTGGTCATTATATTCTTGGTGTTCAAATTTACACACAATGAGGTTGTTTAACCTTAGGATGTAAAAGTTAAGCGTCAGAAAAATGGCGTAAGAGAAGTTCACAAGACAAAAAACAAATAATAGCTAAGTTTGTAGAGTTACTCCCCCACACTATATCATTCAAAATAAGGGCTAGTGCCATTGTACCTGCATAAGGATCCTAAGCCCCATTTAAGTTGTCTTTGGCCTAGGCCATACATAAAAAATATTCAAATTGTTTGAGAAACCAGACAAGCATCACAAAGTAACATAAAATTGTCTTAGAAAGGGTATATGCCACCCTTGAAACCAAATAACTGCCAACATGGAAGCCTTCACTCTTGCTTCTAGGGAGATAGAGTTGGAGATGGTTGAGCTAAGGCAGGCTTGGTGGAAACTGTTTTCTTGGTAGGAGTCGCAGGCTTGATCTTGCAGGGCTTCTTTGAGAGGAGGTCTTCCAGAGGTGCCCTAGGGTTTTTGGTAGCTTCAGCTAGGAAGGAGTACTCTGCAGTTGCAAACGCATTTCCTGCCTCATCGTATTCAGCTTTCGATGTGGGACGGTAGCATTCAATTTTGGAGAGGTCTACGGGCTTACCTGTTTTAGCAGCCTCCTCCAAAGCCAAGCACCGTCTATGGAAGATAGCTGATTTGATGACCTTCCACATTTGTGCTCCCAACTCATCACTTTGGTAGAGTTCCATGGCTTTATATGGCACCACCTTAGACACGACATCCGCACGGTCCTTTTGCAGCATCTTGTACCTCATCTGTAAGCCATCAACCTCCTCCCTTAACTTCACTTCCACCTCTCCAAGCCTAGCCCTCTCACTCTCCAAACCGACACACTTCGCTTCGAGCACATCATTTTGACCTGTTAGGCTGATAACCTTAGCCTCTTCTAATTTGAGCTTGCCACATTCAGCTCTCAGTTGGGCTATCTTTTCATGAAGGTCTTGGACGAGCGGATTCTTCTCAACATCCCTCTCAATCTCGTCACATTTAGCCTCCAGCTCGGCATACTCTCGGTCCCTGTGCTTCTCTCTTTCAAGCATGACATCCATCTCTTGTCTCGCCTTGGTGATCACTTCTCGAGTAGTTCCCTAGTTCGACCATTTAGATGGTTGTCCAACACTGCCTGCCTAGCAACACTCTTATCGTAAAGATCACAAACCCCTTCAATGGAAATGTTGTCCAGCAATCCTTTCCACTTGGAAGGGGTAACATGATCCACGATACGATGGTAGATCAGCGCATTAGGAAGCTCCTTCATATCTGGAAGGCCTGCGACCATTACAGTGCATAAGAGTTTAGCTACTTATCATAATTATAAATTCATGTAATTTAAAAAGGGGACATTGCTTACCATGCATCTCCACAGTCTCATCCGGCAGCTCGAAGGAGGATTTCACAAACTTCTTGCCCTCGACACTCTTCTGCCGCACTGCCCTGGATCCGGAGGCTGGTAGGGGATTTTTCCTCTTGTTGGTGGACTTGACCGCTTTGCCAGCTGTACCTTTCCTACTCTTCAATCTATCGGCTATCCCAGTGGAGCTGTGACATGGACATCCTCCTCTGCAGGATCGTCCAAGTCTGCCACGTTCTCAACAAGTTGGGAAGGACCTTCCAGCACAGCTTGTGGGGGTGCTGAGGCAACAGGCTCTGGTTGCGGAGTGTCTACATCATTGTTGTTGACGGATGTGGACGGTGATCCAACACCGTAGGACTCTTCGGCCTTCTCAGCTGGCATGAAGCTCAAGTCTTCATCCAAATCTTGGTACATAAAGTTCATGAATGACATTTCTACAAAAAGAAACAAGAAGAAATAAATATCAATGCTACATTGGTCCTACTTAAATAGAAGTAGAAAACATACTTTGTCCATGGTACATGATAATGAGCTTGTTGGGAGACCCTCCCACTGGCAATCCCAGCCATGTACAAGATTGGCTCGAGGAACACTTGCACATCAACAGGATATCTAGCTAAACGCTGATAGCATGGATCCCTTCGCACCTCATATGGCAAGGGGTCATTGTATCATTTTGCATCAAACATGTACTCCTTACTCAACAACTTCGGATAGTTAGGAGGGATAATAGTGTTTTGCACATAGAAAAAGCTGCCCTTCCAAGCTGTTAATTTGGTGTACACCCTCCCAAACAGGTTTGGCACATCCACTTCAGGCCTTTTAGCTAAGGTTAACCATTACCCCCGGATACAAGTTCAAAAACCCTTAACACCTTTTAGAGTTGGTTCATAGCCATATGCTTTACACATTACTATGAATGTGGTCGGTTTGGCTAAACCAAATGGGTTAAACCTAGAGATATGCACCTTGTAATATTGCATTAACTCTAAAATAAGCGGGTGTAGTGGAATCCTAAGGTTGTAATGGCTAAACGCATGAGTGTATAGTCCTACGAAACCTTTTGGAGCATCAAAGATACCCTGATTAGACTTGGGTAACATGATTTTATACTCTGGTGGGATCGGGAAATCAGCTAGATGGTCGTGTAAGTCTTACGCAGTTAGCGTACATTTTTGTTGCTTAATGATAAACTTGGAATCCATACTTATTTTTTAAACTACTAACGAGAAGGGATGTTTACCTTTTGGCTTCGGAGCTGCGGGCGATCAAAGTTTACTGCGTGTAGAAAGAGACGGAGAGAGTAAAATGTGCTAGGGTTTCAACTACCCCCCTTTAAATACTCTATGTTTCACCTCTCTTAAACACCGCACACGTGTCCCAAAAAATTACTCTTATCCGAATTTAAAACGTTTTTAAAATTTAAAAGTTTTTTGGTCACCGGGTAAAGTGGGGAATTGTGATTCCTGTTGCGGGCAGCTAAAGAGGGTAGTTAGCATTAAATGCGCTAGTTAGGCGCATAGTTACCTCCTAACCGATAAGCTTAGCAGCGAGAGGATATTTTTTCGCAGCATGAAGTCGAAAGCAATGCCTCTTTGCTCATACGCATCACTTTCGACTAAGGGGCTTGATGATGTACCCTCCGAATAGCTTGAAGGACACTCCTTCAAGGCGTGTCGAAGCCCTTCTATTTGAAGGCCCAAGTTAGGTCTCCAGAATATTCATAGGCGTCAAACCATTCGTAAGCACGAAGGTTACCTACGGGGAATTCACCATTCGAAGCCCTAACCCTTCGGGGTATGGTTGACGAAGGAGTAACGGATAGGTGAACCTCCTGACTTGGTCAAACCCACGATCTCCCTCTCTTTCCTGGCTTCCCGCCAAGTTTGAGAACGCGGGTCACTAAGCCCTAGCGGTTACCCACAAACATGGGACGCCTGATGAGTGTCTAAATACTCATCATTTTTGTACAATATAAACTGCAAAATCATCTGAAAACACTCAAAAATGCATCAAAATGATGAAAATACCACAAATCAGTGTTTTATGTGTTTTAAATGCAAAATATCAAAATCGATGAAAACATATCAAATTTGCAAAATTGCGGTTTAGTCCCCAACTTTCAAAAATTGTCAAAAATAGTCCACGAGTCAAAATTTCAAAAGAAAAATCACCAAAGGTCCTTTTAAATCATAACTTGTCAAAATTAGTCCTTTGGTGAAAAATATAAAAGTTTTGAGAAAATTACAAATTGGCCCTTCAAATTTAAGAATTGACAGAAATGATCCCTGGAATTTCAGAATTTACACACTAGTCCTTGTCATTTATTAAGCCAACAAACCTTTTTGGACCCTAGTCAATTCTATTGTGACCCTGCCACTTAACCATTTTGACCCCTTGCATTATTAAACCTCTGGTCAACAAACCAGTCAAACAAACACCCAAACAACCCCTACCCGCTTTTTTCAAAGGTCTTCCCAACATCTAGCCCCGCAAAACCAACCAACCCATCCCCTCCTCACCTTTCCACCTTTCTTGTTCCCCCCTCCTCAACATCCTTCCAATAGCATTTAATGCCCTTCACTTCCACACTCAACACTCAATTGCTCAAAATCACTTTCCCGCCAAAACAATGAATGGCAAAATGACCCTAAGTCATCCAAGGGTGGAGATTTTGATGGGATTTAGTCGAGATGAAAGAAAGAGATTGGGGTATAAAAGAGAGATTGAAGCAAGTTTGAGGAGTAGTTAGTTTTAGTTTTTCTTTGAATGTCGCTTTTTTTACTTATCTTAATTAAGAGTTTTAAAATGTAACTTTAAGCTTATTTGTATGAAACTCAAGAAATCTTATCTTTGTAATTTACTTTTAAGCATCAATATCAAGTTTTTATTTAAATTCCAAGTTTAGTGTTTACTGTGGTATTATTCAGTTTCAAGTTCTCATTTACAAGCTTGTAAAAGCTCAATTTCCATCTCACATAAACTTATTAAGGCTTGTTATAGTTCTCTATAAGCTCATATTACAGTTTCAAGCAATTTAGTAAAAAGTCAACCAAAGTCAACTGTTGATGCTCATTGGGTTTGGTAATGAACAATGGTGATGCAGAGGTGATAATGGGTGGAAATAAGCATAGGTTAGGTTAGTATTTGGTTTGGTTTCAGTCTGCATACCAGTTGGGCCCTTGTGAGTTCCATTTTCATTTCTATCTTCTTTTCAACATTGCATTTTATGCTCATAGTGAATCTGTGGTCATTAGTGGTTATAACTTGTTTGTTAAGCTGTATTAGTGATAGCTGAACTAAGTTTAAGTGTCTTATTTAGCTCATTCAGTAGTTGGCTTATGTTAAGTTGCAAAACATGTTTTTAAGTAGTGTTTGGTTTAGAACACAAAACTGTTTTAGAGGTAAAAAGATTGCATTAGATCAGTGGGTCTATGTTTGTTATGGTTCATTTAGTTCAAATCATCTTTGTTTTGTTGAAATTTGAGCTCTAAGTCAAAATCGATTACCAACGCTCTTGTTTGCATTTACGATAGAATCGATTACCATAATCATCACACATAGGTTTAGAAATTGTTAAACAAGCTTGTGAAAGTCTTATTTCATCTTTTACATCCAAATCGGTCACACATTTGCATTGAATTTCATTTTAGTCAATCTCACTGCTTTTAAAAAGTCAACACTGTGTCCGAGCCGGTTTATGAGAAAGTGCAAAGAAATGCACGACTTCAATTCAAATAGTTAAGGTCCGAGATTTGGCACATTAGGAGTAGGCTAGGTGGTCTTTGAGACCACTTATCCGGTTTTCTCATTTGCTTATTGGATAAGTAGTTAAATAAGCTCAAACTAGCTTACCTTTCATATATCTCATTCTCGTGATCTTTCTGTCCATGTATGCCATTTTGTCTTGCTCCTTAACTTCTTCATTACTTGTCCTCTTAAGCTGAAAATTTGGGTAATTGATCTCTGGTTGGTGGGCTTTAGAACCACATTTTTAGTTTTCTCATTTGCTTATTGAATAAGCATTTGCATCAGCTTAAACAGTGGACCAGTTTAGTGATTTGGCTTATGTAATAGATTTCTTAAATCATTGGTTAAATGCTCATTAGGTGTTAGAACTAGTTTGCATTAGTTGCCTTAGAGTAGTTTTACCTTAATCTAGCTTTCAGATCGCTTTGGTTCACCTTGTAGTGCTTTTTAGCTTATTTTCAAAGTCTTATTTAGGATGGTTTACTTAGCGACTCTGTTCTTCCACTTAAGCCCTAGTTTTTATATTTTCTCTGATTTAGAATAATATTTTAGAATTTCCTGCAAGTTTCATATTTTTAGACAACATTTACTATTTTCTTAATTAAAATCGCTTTTAATCATTTTAATTAGCTCTAATTGCATTTAATTGAGAAAAAGTTCCAAAAAATAATTTTTCAATTTTAATAGTTTAAGATAAATATAAAAAGCATAAAAAAGATTTTTCCATATTTTTCTCCTTTTATTTGGTATTTTCCATAATTTTAATTAGATTTAAATAGAATTAAATTCATAGAAAATAGAAAATTAATCTGAAAAATATAAAAATAGTTTTGAAAATTCTATTTTTATATTTTAGATTTTTCTAAGTCTTAATTTTATTTTTCTAGCTTTATTTCCTAATTTCTTGTATTTTAGGTAATTATTAAATAGTTAAAATAGTTTTAATTAATAATAATTAGATAATTAGTTATAAAATAATTTTCTTTTTCCAAATATTTTATTTTATCATTAGGATTGTAAAATGTATTTTCATATTTTTAGGACTTTTATTTCTTAGATTTCACTTTTTATTTTTATGCGTTTACGTAATTTTAATTTAAGCAAGTTTTTAGTTTTAAGTTTTAAACGTTCATCATTTTAAATATAGTGATAGCGTTTATTTAATAGATTTTATTTTTTTAATTTCCTTTAATTTGCATTTAAGCCGTTTTAATTTGTTGGCTTTTCTGTAGTTATAATTAATTCACAATCCTTTTCCCGTTCAAATTCCTCGATCACTAAACGTTGGATAATCCATTGCACAACTCGCTGGGACATAACGACCCGGGGAAACATTGTACTCCTCAGATCTTCATTGCATTGGTGTCTGGGCTGTTTTAAGTTTCTTACAGTTGGCCATTCACAAGTGGTCAGCTTGCGTGAGAAAACTTGACGATTTTGCATCAATCAAAATTTTGGCGCCGCTGCCGGGAGGCTTTAGCGTGTGTTAAAACCTTTTCGAGACCCATTCTTGCACATACCCCATCTTTTGTAAAAGTTTTTGTAAAGTTTTCAAAAATATCAAAAGTTCATTAACACTTTTCACGAAGTGTTATCAACACCAAAATATTTTCATTATTTGTTTTATAGCATGTTTTCAAAACCCAAAATATCCATCCTTTATCCTCTAACTGCTTAATTCTCCATTCCTTTATCCTCTAACTGCTTAATTCTCCATTCCTTATCCTCTATAACCGTTTAATTCTTCATCTCTTATCCTCTTATCTGTTTAATTCTCTATGTCATGGTATTTGACATGTTCCCAGTGTGGAGGTCCATTTAACGGTGGAAATTTTCGCAATGTGCCAATGTGGGTTTCGGAGACAAGTTTGTCGGTAATCCCGATCCCATTTCAAATAATGAAACACCCGATTTTTCCTACCTACCTCCACAGCCCCAATACGAATCCTACTCATGCGAGTATTGTGGGAATGATTCTCATTACGGCTTTGATTGTCCATCACGGGTCCCGCTTGTCTATGAGCCGGAACCGTGTTACAATCAGAACTTTGGTGAAAGTTATTCTCCCAATTATCTCTGTTGTGAGAATTGCGGGGTCCTCATGAGACTTTTGAATGTCAACCGATGAATCAAAATTTTCAAAATTCCAATTCTCCGGTTTTGACAATTTCCAACCCCCACGATATTCCATCGGTCATCGGACTTCCGAGCCTTCACATCATTTCAATGATTACGAGGAGTGTAATCTTCCTCAAAGTTCAAGAAATACGCATTCGAAAGAAAGCGCAAATGAAAAGAATGGTGTGTAAGCTTCTTGAGATGAATATAAGAATCGATATGATGACGATGATGATGAGGATAGTATTCAAATGAAGGAATACTATGATTACGACGAGGAGAGTGTTACTCAATTGAACGATCTTATTTCTCAACTCCCTCGGTCTATTGCTATCACACCTATCTTACCTATTATTGCTTCCAAAGACTCTCTCATAATGGAGGATGATCATCTCAACACTATTTCGGAAACGGAATCATCTAGTGTTGAGGATCTTGTCCCAATCCCAAGTGAGTGCGAGGATATATCCGATAGTGATTGTGATTTGCCTTTTGTGATTCTCTCGACATTTCGAGGTTACTTCCGGATTTTCTCAAATCCTCTTTTGAATTTAATAATGACTACACTTTTGAGAAAGTAAATACTCTTTTCGATGAAATGTCCGAGGTCGATCAGAGACCATCACGGAAGTGGTGGAAATTGCTAGCTCTCGAGCACACCACTTGTCCCACCTCAGTATTCTATCTTATCTCTTCCATCATGTGATGATGATTCTATCCTCATCGATGAGATTCATGATCCAAAATCATGAATTTTCCTTCGATAATGAGGAGTTAGTCATGATCATCATCATGATTCTCCTTCTTTCTTCACATACGGTGTGACCTCTCCATGTCTTAACTCCTTCGGGAGTGAAGACATTATCTTTGACCCGGCATTTCCATGTACCATCGTGAGCCGGGTGCATCTCTCTCTCTCTTTATCTCATCGGTGTGGAACTTTCGCGTGCTTCAATGTTTATCCAAACATCTTGAATGAAAGTCCGATGGAGATTGTTTCTTCCACTTTGCTTCCCATGAACCAATGAATGTGGGGTCGAGTCAAGCTAGCGACTGGAAATCAAAACATAGCTAAACATGGGTTTTCACCGTGTGTACCACCCTAGTGTGGGGAGTTGCCCACATGTTATATATAAAAAAAAAAAAAAAAACAAATCTTCTTTCTAAATAATGGCCGTAGTATTTCCCTTTTCGTTCTTTGTTTCGGCATAACTGCGGTACTTTGAATATTGAGGGCAATATTCATTTCTAAGTGTGGGGAATTCTCACGAATTTTATCATATAATTATACCAATTCCCCGCTTTTGGCCAAATTTTTTTGGAGTAAGTGTTTTGACTTACTCATTTGGTTATCGATCCGCCATGTCTCGTAAGACAAAAGGATTGGCTAATCCAGAGCAAACGGCTCTTGGTAAAGATTTCTCAAATCCGTTGACGGCTTGCAATTTGCCCAAAATTGTATGGTATTTCACCATATCCTAAAAAGTGAAGAGTTGGCTAGCCCGCAAGTTTATGGCTTGTGGTAAAGGCGATGGAAAATCCATAATTGGTAATCGGCTCACCAAAGATAATATTGATAATTTATCTAAGAGTTGGCTAGTCCGAGCAAACGGCTCGTAAAGACAAAATCAAATCCGTTGAAAGTCGGTGGTTTGCTCAAAATCACATGGTTATCGATGTACCATGGTTCTTACTTGAACTAAAACATTTGGCTACTCGAGTAATGGCTTTTGGTAAAGAGATTAAAATCCATTATGTTTTCTCAAATCATTGCTAGGGACTAGCAATATCTCGATGTGGGGATTGATGAGTGTCTAAATACTCATCATTTTGTACAATATAAAGCGCAAAATCATCCGAAAACACTCAAAAATGCATCAAAATGATGAAAATACCACAAATCGAGTGTTTTATGTGTTTTAAATGCAAAATATCAAAATCGATGAAAAACATATCAAATTTGCAAAATTGCGGTTTAGTCCCCAACTTTCAAAAAATTGTCAAAAATAGTCCACGAGTCAAAATTTCAAAGAAAAATCACCAAAGGTCCTTTTAAATCATAACTTGTCAAGATTAGTCCTTTGGTGAAAAATATAAAAAGTTTTGAGAAAATTACAAATTGGCCCTTCAAGTTTAAGAATTGACAGAAATGGTCCCTGGAATTTCAGAATTTACACACTAGTCCTTGTCATTTATTAAGCCAACAAACCTTTTTGGACCCTAGTCAATTCTATTGTGACCCTGCCACTTAACCATTTTGACCCCTTGCATTATTAAACCTCTGGTCAACAAACCAGTCAAACAAACACCCAAACAACCCCTACCCGCCTTTTTCAGTGTCTTCCCCAACATCTAGCCCCGCAAAACCAACCAACCCATCCCCTCCTCACCTTTCCACCTTTCTTGTTCCCCCTCCTCAACATCCTTCCAATAGCATTTAATGCCCTTCACTTCCACACTCAACACTCATTGCTCAAAATCACTTTCCGCCAAAACAATGAATGGCCAAAATGACCCTAAGTCATCCAAGGGTGGAGATTTTGATGGGATTTAATCGAGATGAAAGAGAAAGAGATTGGGGTATAAAGAGAGATTGAAGCAAGTTTGAGGAGTAGTTAGTTTTAGTTTTTCTTTGAATGTCGTTTTTTACTTATCTTAATTAAGAGTTTTAAAATGTAACTTTAAGCTTATTTGTATGAAACTCAAGAAATCTTATCTTTGTAATTTACTTTAAGCATCAATATCAAGTTTTATTTAAATTCCAAGTTTAGTGTTTACTGTGGTATTATTCAGTTTCAAGTTCTCATTTACAAGCTTGTAAAAGCTCAATTTCCATCTCACATAAACTTATTAAGGCTTGTTATAGTTCTCTATAAGCTCATATTACAGTTTCAAGCAATTTAGTAAAAAGTCAACCAAAGTCAACTGTTGATGCTCATTGGGTTTGGTAATGAACAATGGTGATGCAGAGGTGATAATGGGTGGAAATAAGCATAGGTTAGGTTAGTATTTGGTTTGGTTTCAGTCTGCATACCAGTTGGGCCCTTGTGAGTTCCATTTTCATTTCTATCTTCTTTTCAACATTGCATTTTATGCTCATAGTGAATCTGTGGTCATTAGTGGTTATAACTTGTTTGTTAAGCTGTATTAGTGATAGCTGAACTAAGTTTAAGTGTCTTATTTAGCTCATTCGATGGTTGGCTTATGTTAAGTTGCAAAACATGTTTTTAAGTAGTGTTTGGTTTAGAACACAAACCTGCTTTTTAGAGGTAAAAGATTGCATTAGATCGGTGGTTCTATGTTTGTTATGGTTCATTTAGTTCAAATCATCTTTGTTTTGTTGAAATTTGAGCTCTAAGTCAAAATCGATTACCACCGCTTCTCTTGTTTGCATTTGATAGAATCAGTTACCATAATCATCACACATAGGTTTAGAAATTGTTAAACAAGCTTGTGAAAGTCTTATTTCATCTTTTTACATCCAAATCAGTCACACATTTGCATTCGAATTTCATTTTAGTCAATCTCACTTCTGTTTTTAAAAAAGTCAACACCAGGTCTGAGCCCAGTTTGTGCAGAAAGTGCAGCAAATGCACAGACTTCAATTCAAATAGTTAAGGTCTGAGATTTGGCACATTAGGAGTAGGCTAGGTGGTCTTTGAGACCACTTATCTGGTTTTCTCATTTGCTTATTGGATAAGTAGTTAAATAAGCTCAAACTAGCTTACCTTTACATTATATCTGTTCTCGTGATCTTTACGTCCATGTATGCCATTTTGTCTTGCTCCTTAACTTCTTCATTACTTGTCCTCTTGCTGAAAATTTGGGTAATTGATCTCGGTTGGTGGGCTTTAGAACCACATTTTAGTTTTCTCATTTGCTTATTGAATAAGCATTTGCATCGACTTAAGCAAGTGGACCGGTTTAGTGATTTGGCTTATGTAATGATTTCTTAAATCATTGGTTAAATGCTCATTAGGTGTTAGAACTAGTTTGCATTAGTTGCCTTAGAGTAGTTTTACCTTAATCTAGCTTCATGTCGTTTAGTTCCTTTGTAGTGCTTTTTAGCTTATTTTCAAAGTGCTTATTTAGGACAGTTTACTTAGCAGCTCTCTGTTCTTCCACTTAAGCCCTAGTTTTTATATTTTTATCTGATTTAGAATAATATTTTAGAATTTCCCTGCAAGTTTCATATTTTTAGACACTTGTTTACTATTTTTCTTAATTAAAATCGGTTTTAATCATTTTAATTAGCTCTAATTGCATTTAATTGAGAAAAGTTCCAAAAATAATTTTCAATTTTAATAGTTTAAGATAAATATAAAAAGCATAAAAAGATTTTTCCATTTTTCTCCTTTTATTTGGTATTTTCCATAATTTTAATTAGATTTAAATAGAATTAAATTCATAGAAAATAGAAAATTAATCGAAAAATATAAAAATAGTTTTGAAAATTCTATTTTGATATTTTAGATTTTTCTAAGTCTTAATTTTATTTTTCTAGCTTTATTTCCTAATTTCTTGTATTTTAGGTAATTATTAAATAGTTAAAATAGTTTTAATTAATAATAATTAGATAATTAGTTATAAAAATAATTTTCTTTTTCCAAATATTTTGTTTTATCATTAGGATTGTAAAATGTATTTTCATATTTTTAGGACTTTTATTTGTAAGATATTAACTTTCACATACACATCATAACATTAACACAATGAGCACATAGATGGTTTTAGAGAGAAGAGTGGGACATTCTAGTGAGAGAAACTTGTGGAATATTAGATTACAAAGAACATCCAACCCTCTACCTTGCAAGGTAGAGGGTATTTATAGGTTACAAACTAAGCGACCTCGACGGCTGTGGATCGGGGATACGGTGGGTAAAGACCGACCTTCTTCCACGGTGTTGCACTATACTATTTTACGCTACTAACTAACTACATAAACCGTAACTAATGACCAATCTACGAGCTAACTTATGCTAGATAATAGTTGGGGTGACCGACTCTTTCAACACCGGAATTTTCTAATTCTAACAATCTCCCCAAGGAGGTCACCCCATATTTACATTTCAAATCCTAGCATTCTAGTCTTGACTTTGTTCTTGAGCTCGTAGACTTTCATACATCAACATCGTAAACTTAGTGCATAGGTGGTGCAACTTCAAAGTCTGCAAAGATTTGTACTTTAAATTGGAGGTCCATTTCGATTCACGAGATAGTAAATATGAGCCGACTTTTGAGATCATCGACAATCAACAATCTCGACACATCCTTTGTGGTGTTGGTATTATGTGATGTTGTGACTTTGGGACCGACATGCTCACATTACGGATCATGATATCTTCTCATCGAGTAGCGGAAGCATTTGTTGAATCATGATATTGGCGGCGTAGCGAAGCATGGAGTGAAAATATCGAGTCATTGATGCACTAATCATGATTTCTTTTGAGATGAATGTGTTAAGTGAGCATGCGGCTATGGATTGACCGCTTCATTACGATCGGTTTGCAAGCGTCGGGCGTACTGCATACAACGATTAGCAACAAATCGCGCGAAAGTGTCTTTGATCACTTCGTTGAATTGAGTACACGACCCACGGTTCCCGTTGATCGATACAAATCTTGCTGTGATCGGTATAATTCTAAGAATCTCCTTGACGGGGTTTCGCATTGTTGTTCTATTTGTTCTCAAACGGAACATCTCAAAGAAGACAACACGGAGTGAGTGAACGGTAATTTTAAGTCCAGCGATTGATGAAAAGAGATTTGAAAAACAATCGTGTATTGCTCAATAGAAATTGTTTTTGCAATACAACGAAGGTTTTATTGAAAATCAATTATCAATCATAAAAATACCTTTTGGTTTGAAAAATGAGTACGGTCGATGTGCTAAAGAAAAGAGTTTTTAAGCACAAAGACCGGTTTTCAAAGGTATCCGTCAATCCATAACTGAACGGGATTGATTCAAGAGATTGAATCGCCCCATTGTTTACATTCGGTTGTCACATGGTTGATCCATATAATAGATCTCACATGCCACCTACCAGGAGCTTGTTTGATGTTGGCTCGAAGGCTTTCCATCTTCATTGTGAATATGTAAACACATCACTCGGATGTTACGGCAATACCACAAGGATAATCGTGGGACTCAAGATATAATCTCTCTTTCCACATTGTGTGAAGCAGAGAGTCTTCATTGAAAGTGTCCTAATGAGATTTATTGATGATCTCGTGGCTCTAGACTCAATTTGTGCATATTTGGATCCTATGCGGAGACTAGGGAGAGGGTCTCCTTCTTCAATATCAACAATCTCTAGAGAAAGTCGATAGATAATGTCGGTTCCCGTGAGAATGAAACAAGTCCTTTTAAGAGGAACTTGAGTGGTTTGGAAAGTTGAAGTGCGGTCGTCCTTTGGGTCCATGACGTCTTGTCTTCAATACCGATGTTACCATCGGTAGCATATGAATTGAACCGGTTTACGCCTAAGGTTGAATAAATGGAGGCTATTTGTTTTCACCCTATTCTCATTCAATTCTTTTAATTCTTCAACCCCTTGATGCTTACGAGACTTCATAGCTAGAACCTTGTTGGGTTTATTCGATTACTAGCTCGGTCTTAGTCCGCACTCTTCCCATATCTCATTTTCTCCTTTTATCATCATACCTAAGGACTTCTACACTAACTAGTGGATTGTCCTGGGTAGATCCCTCCGATTACGGCGGATCATGGGAACCAATACCTAACCTTATCATCCTTATATCACCGTACATAAAGTAAAGTTGGTCGGTCTATTTGGTATTGTTCATACGCCATTGGATCAATTGAAAACCATTTGAAAATCAATTCGGATACTTGTGATATATTATCAAAGCATTTTGTACTGAATTGTTTTGATATTTTAAACGAGAACTCCCCTCAACATGTGCATCAAGTATTTGAAAATGTTTTGCACACGGAGGCAAGAGAAAGAATTAACTTCTTTGATTACCATTTTCTAAAGATATCAACATCACTTCCTTCATCAAATCAAGTAGATATAGCATTTCGGGAAGGATGAGGTTTCCATAAATTTGCTCCCCTCAATATGTGCCTCGAGGTTGAAAAGAGTTTTGCACATACTAGAGGAACCCTTTATCATCAAAGGATTAGAAGCCATGTGATCAAGGTACTTTAAAATATTTAAAGTGTAGTGTACCACGATGACTTGAATTTACAAAGAGTTCTCCCCTTAATATATGCTTGAGATTAGAAAAATTGTTTAGCACATATAAGAGAAGTTTGCACAAAATTGGTCATCTTATCTTTTACCATCTTTCATATTTATATCACATTTTCTCCCAGATCAAAATCTTAAATCCTTTGAGATTTTGGATCTCAAGTGATTTAAATAAGTATGAGGTAAAATATTTGTAGGAGAAAAATGTGTCCAATTTTATATGATAAAGAAAAAGGACAACACAGATGTTTCCCCTTTTCACAAGGGGAAACCATAGTACAAATCCTAGCACTATTACATGTATTACAGTTGTTCATATTTATTACACCACATATTACACAAAGTTAACAAAACATAAGCGGTATTCCGAAGAAGTCTTCATTCAGTTCTCTGAAGAAGTTTGTAGTGACCATCACGGAGCCTTCCACCAACAAAGCTTTCAAGGCTGCGGAAGATCCTTCGTGTCTTGAGTCTTCGTCTGATTGCAGCAATGAAATGTTCACATCTCTTCACGTCATCATCGGTCCGAAAGTAGTTTTAACCCAAGATCTCATATCAAGTTTGGCTTCTTTCACTCGGTGTCAAGTTCTTCTTGACCATTTTGAGCGTACCATCACTAAACTTGTAGAGTTCACATAGGCGCATAAGCATCGCGATCCATATCTGTCGGTGAAGATGGCGGCTCTAGGGGTGTCAAGAACTTTGTATTCTCGATGAAATTCATGCCCGGTGCATTCCATTGAGGACTTGTGAGGTTGACCCTGGTTTGGTAGCTTTCAATGCCAAGTGAAAGTCCTCAACTCGTTTCGAATGACTAAGCCCCGATCCAAGAGTGGCAGTGCGAGAGGGCCTTTTCTCACGTCGGGTAAGTGCTCAAGGTGTCCTTGAAGATTTAAGAGATAGAGATCTTGAAATCATTTGGTAGAAGATGTTTGAAGTCGTTCTCTTCAATGGTATACACTTTGAGGTCGACTCTTTTAAGGACAATCTTCTTCAAGTACTCATATCCATAGATCGGGAAGATCTCTGCGACAACGCTTAAGATTTGCGGTTTGATCGACATCATTGCGTCTTTATCGGCACCATGTCTTTCAATGTAGAACTTCTTCTTTTGAACCACCGGTGGGAAATACCATAAGAAGCGCAATATCATACTTTTGTTCTTCATTTGCCCGAATTGATCGGGAACCATCTGCTCGAGCCCACGATCGAGTAGGTTGCGACTTTCATCTTTGATATTGATAGAGCGGGTCTTCTTTCATGAGCGAGCACACAGATAGTCAAGTCGTGATTGAAGAAGAATTCGCACTGAATGGTTATCGACCGGGTTCACCACCAAGAGGAAGAGATTTGTTGACATTGAAGCGGCGATTTGATCAACGACTTGGTCATTTAGCATCTTATGGCATTCTTCCATCGATATTGAAGATGATTTGCATCGAGTGGAAGACTTTGACAATTTCGTAAGCTTGACCTTCAAGATCTCTTGGTGTTATGGATGAGATGCTCTTCCGTTCACAAAACCATCTAATGAAACTTCCCATATCACCGGTGTAGTGTAGAGAGAGTCTTGATTTGGAACTTCATAATTATTGGTGATAGCGATGCCCAATTGTTGTCGGGAATCATAGAGTCGAGACTACGGGATGGTCCATGTGGGTTACGGAGAAGGAGGTCTATCTTCCATAATGCGACTTTGAATTGTGTCTCTTGAAGGTGCAACTACGGATGTGCTAGTGCGATTCCAGCCATGTAAGAATCAAACCGGTCTTACGAGGGCTTAGGAATATGCTTTGTTGATGCATCATCTTCATACGGTTACGAGTCGGCCATGACTTGAGACTCTTCGTGGACCACTTGATCATCGAGGAATTGAAGTGGATGTGGAGGTGAACCTTGAATCAATCGTCGTCGAGCGTGATTTCTTGAGTACCTGTTTGTTTGTAGAGTCGATTGATTGGGCGGTTTTGGAGGTGATGATGGTGGGTGTGATGGAGGTGAATTGGTTGTTGAAGAAGGATTACCGACTCGAAGTTCCAGCGCCTCCGTTGGTGGAGGATCTTCGCGATCTTTGCGATCCTTCATCAATGTTTCCATCACAATTGTCCTCCTTTTCTTTTTAGCTTCCTTTTCTCCGACTTCAATTTTAAAGCGCTCATAATTGTCGAACTTGATGGATTCTTCAAGAGCCTCATAGAGTTCTTGTGAACCTCATGCTTGTCCTCTTGACCTCATACATCCTTTCACACAGGCTGCTCTCATATCGGAGATGGGAGGTCCTTGAATCGTCTAAGAAGTGGAGCCTCCATTGCCCATTCCACGGCATCCTTGACTTCTCCTTCAATAGCATCGATGCTTGCTTCATTGAAGTTGAGGTGCTCAATCTATAGACACGATCCACGGAGAATCAGCATTTAGGAAGTTGCCTTTCGAGCTTCTATCCTTTTAATGGCTTTATCCGGTAGTTGATCGGTGAGAATCATGGAGGGAAGGTGGTGGAGCCACTTCATACGCAATTGTAATAGCGGGTTTGGATTTGGTGACATTGTTGGTGGTGTTTATGCGGTTGATTGAGTAGGTAAGGGAGGTGGAAGTGCGGTTGATAGTGAAGATGCGGTCATTGGAGGAATGGTTGGCGTATCTTCTTTGAATCTTGACATTATACATGGATTGTGCGAGAATCTAAGGTTTTGTCATTAATGAATTGATCACCAAAAGAAGTCTTCATCAAGATTCTTAAGTGAAGATAGAGAGTTAGTAGGCGATTTGGTTCATCCATCTTCAAGGTCTCATCGGATCTTGTCTCAAGGTTCTCTGTGAGCCCTTTTGTAACAGTGTCAACATTCAAGTCAGTTGAGTCTCACCAAGTGTAAGAGATTCCTTAAGCGTTTGGGCACCTTGACCACTCCAGTTGTTCTTTTGCATGAGGTGAATCATTCTTCTCTTGACTCATATTGATTTGTGGTGCTAGAAGGAGATGATGAGATAGTTAAAAGCATGTGAGCGACTTGTTCAACACTTGCAACTCCTTTACCCTTGTCAAGTGTAATTGGGGTTGTTTGTTGAGGTGGTTGAGCGGGTTCTCTTAACACAATTCCACTCTTGGAGCTTTCACATTCGACTTTCAAGGCTTTCTTTGAATTCAAGTTGCGGATCGGCATCATCTTCATCGATTAACTGGAAACATTCCTTGGTGTCTCGGTGTTCTCACCAATCTCCTTTTCCACTTTCTTCCTTTTGCTTTACGCTTCTTGGAGGTGGTGTCGGGTGTTGAGAACTTTCACGTCTCTTTTTAGGAAGAGGCATAGGATGCTTGTGGTGACTTGGTCACGGGAGCATTTGGTTGTAAAGGAGAGGGTGTGACATCGTGAGAGAGTTTGGTTGCTCTTTTCATGTATTGCTTGAAGTAGTCCTTCCTTTTGATATCTTACGTGAGAAGACAATCGGGAATTGGCAATCAAATACTTCTTTATTCGAGCCTCTAGGAACATATTTGGGTTTCCTAAAACAAATTCATCTTACGCTTTGTGTAAAGTTGATTCGGACCTAGGGTGAAGTTGTGAATTTGTTGCAAATCTTGGATAACAAGCTTAGAGAATCGATCTTTGGGAATTACAAGTTTGTTACTGTTTCTTTCGACCTTGAACATTGTTAGGAAATAGGTTCTATCGAGATATGAATGTGTTCATTGATAGCGAGAATTCTTCCCAAATACGATCGAGACATTCACATCAACCCTATTAACGATTCCCATAGGATTTGCAAGATAGGAATTCTCACTTTATCGAACCACGAAGTTTTCCCGGATAAGCATAAGTTCGAATGGTTGTAATAGCTCTCGGGGTTGATACATGTGTCCGGTGATGATGTCGGATGCTCTTGAAATCTTGTTACGATAGTGACCCAATTAGAAATACGATCGGATCGTCGGCACGGCGGAGATTGAGCGAGCGTCGGGGTTACATGGTGTGATTCAAGAGCCTTGCTCGAATATCGAGAATCAATTGTGAACTCCATATTATCCGACTTGCAAGAGTATCGTCTTGTGATTTTATTCCATTGAGCGGTGTTCGAATTGTTGAATGTAGATGGTAGGAATTGAGCATTGCTTGGTAATAGCTCAGAAGAAGTTAGTGTTTTGAGGATGTCAATTGAAACTTTGAGTATCGGATTTTGTTGGAGCCTTTGTAGGTCCACATATGATTGCTTTTACCTATAGCGACCCATTGACTTTTGGGAAGGATTTCATCGTCGAGAGAATTCGGATGATCTGACGGGTGGCGCTCTTTTACGGGATTGAACTTGCCATTGATGTTACGGTAATCATACAATCAACGATAATGGATGGGAACAGGTTAGATGATACATAGTAAGTGAGGCGACATTGAGAGCACCCTTATGACAAGGAAGTAGTAAACGAAGAAGTTCCTAACACATACGAGAGCGGATAGAGTGGCAAAGATTGCAACTATATGACACCTTTCAACTATATGATAACATACATAATTAAGATATATCAATGAAGAACATTCATATAGAAAAATGATTACATGACGAGCTTATAAGGGTTTAAAGGGCAAAGAGTGCATTTCAAAGTGATCATGACATGAGCCAAGATACACATGTAAAGTGATATAACACATATGTATGAGGCAAAAAGTAACATTTGGTAGTCGTGAGAGAAGCCAAGTACCTTTTGCCTAATCATGAGATGTCATAACGGTATACATAGAGTATGTTGATTCAACAAGTCGAATTAGGAGATCCTAAGTGTTGTGAGAGTGAGATCATCTTTAGCCCAACAGATTTTGAACATTTTAGTAAACCATGACCCTAAGACTAATTCTCAACATGAAAGTGAACACAGTTGCAGACTTTTAAAAACAAGTCGTCATCTCGAGCCACAGACAAGTCGCTAAAGGATTAGCACTCTAAGTCGCTAAGCTAATTCGCTAGCATGTAAGGCCAAGATGCCATGAACAGTACCTAAGGCAAGTCGCTACAAAGCAGTCAATCAAGTCGCTAGGTTACTAATTCGCTAACTTGTATATACAAGTCGCTAACTACTAACTCGCTAACCAAGTTGCTATGCTAATTAGCTAGCTAGTAAAGTCAAGTCGCCATGAGCGAGTAAATGAGCTAAGTCGCTATAAAGCGGTTAACTAAGTCGCTGGGTTATTAATTAGCTAACTTGTAAATACAAGTCGCTAACTACTAACTCGCTAACCAAGTCATTTGGAATTTAGTGAACTTATTAAGCTACGGAGCGTATTAAGCTAAGTGGAACACTAACTCGCCATGAAGAACATACATACTAAGTCGCTACCAAGAACATTTTAACTCGCCACCAAGAACACTTCTTAACACCAACCCATCGGTCCAATCCATTTTAATCATACATCAATGTATCCACCCAATATAATCCAAACAAACAATATATTCCAAACAATTTAAACTCGTTCAATCATTTTATAAGTAACACACACACGATAACATAAAAATCCGAACCTAAGCGAGAGAGTCAACTAATCACACCTCACGAGCACGAAAGGATCTGGATATAACGATAAGTTAGAAACTGGACACTAAAGCATAAGATAGTAACGATAAGAGGGAATCGAAGCAAACCTTATGCTAAGTCGCTAGTAAGACTAAAATGGCGAAGAGAAGAAGAAGAAAGAAGAGAGAGAGAGAAAAAAAATTTCTTGGAGGGTAAAGTGGTAACTCGCTAATGGGTAACTCGCTGAGGGTATACAACCTAACTTAGGTAATATGACACAATTGGTCCTTGAGGTAATAAACTAAGGTGGTAATTCGCTAATGCAACATAACTTACACTATATCACAAGTTTGGACCCTATGGTATTAATGAATGAGTGGTAATAATATGCTAACACGGATAAGATATCGTCTCTAGCATTGATTATTACACTGATCATCATGAATCAATTCAACATTTCAACACATAGGCAGTTACAACGAAAGCACACACTGAAAGTCTCATGAGCAAGATACAATCACGACCTATATGAGGAGAAACCCATTCCCGGATATTTCAAAAGTATAACCGATTAGTCACACTGGCGAAATCACCACATCATACAAATAAACAAGCATCATAACTTGACGACGAAGCCAATGGTATATAAAACTAATCTCCCCTCAATCAATGTCATCAAAGAACATTGATTGATATTACCAATCCCATTAAACCACCAAGAATATATCTTTTGTTCGAACTTCATCTATGATCCGTGCCATTATTGAATGACATTTCTAGGACCGTAGATGTTATCGATAACAAGGAGTATATTCATTATTAGATTGAGAAAAAATGATAAAATGATAAAATTTTGAAAGGAGTATATATACAATATAAAAATTTTTTTTTTTTTTTTTTTTTTTTTGGAAGCTTGATTTATACAAAGACATGGAAGGACGAGTCAGATTCAAAATGAATAGGAGTCAAAGTAAAAGTACATCAACTACGGCAAGCTATAGCTCTGAATGAGCTATGTTCATATCTCGGGGAACCAAGTCATGAAGTTCTGATTGAGTTGAGCATTGTACACGAAAAAGGCGAGAGCACATTGTACTTGAAGCACATGTAGACTTGTACATAGAAGGGTTAGTGACATGTTTAGTCTCACATTTAGATGCAACACGGTATAATCCAGACGTATCATTAATGGGGATCCTATTAGGTTCTACATTCTTGAAAAGTTTACTGTGGGAATCCACTTGAGGCATGATTTAGGAATGTAAGTTCGTTTAAGTCTGTATACTTAAATAATCGCGGTGGGAATCCATTTGAAGCCACGAGTGAGATGAACTAAATGAGTGCACACCCTTGTTTTGACTATTTGTCTTTTTGTGATCGGAGAATTTCTTGGGGATTGATCATCGGACTATGTTTTGCATGATACCTAGTTAAACTTATAGCATTTTTGATTTGTGGGTGATGTTCATTAGTCCTATGCTTGGGATTCATCATATCGAACTAGGCAATGAAGTGGTGGTTTTGACAAAAGCAGACTTGTTATCAACTTGGGATGTAAGCTTAGATTTCAATGGTTTAGCTCTTTCGGACCTAAAGGCATTAGGTTGTTTAATAGCTATTCGTTTCAAGTGGTTACGAACCGTTGACTTTCCCAAAGTTGAAGGTTTTGCAAACTTAGTGTTCATCCTATTTCCGACATACTTCTGAGCTCATTTTTAGGGCAACAATATTGAAGCTCTTATCACGAATTTGTGCTTTGAGGTCATCAATATCTTTCATCAAGAGATTAGATTGATTGACTAATTTAGAGTTTGTTTCCTCAAGGTTCTTTCTTAAATGCTCATTTTCTCTTAGAAGGTTGGACACACATAGAGCTAGTTCGAATTCCTAGATTCTAGTGTATCACTTATCTCATGACGGATCATATTTACGGGCTTACGAAGAAGAGATTTGATTTCTTATGGTGAATCTTTGTCACGAATCGGGATTTTAAGCGATTAATTTCAAAAATTCTCTAAATTCGGAAGTTCAGTTACTACCTTTTTTTTTGCATAAAACATTTCATCCTTATGTTGTATTTCAATTTGCAAAGAGATCGGTGTTTTCAAGAATTGAAAATTTGTTTGAAAGCTCATCATATACCCTTTTTCAATCATGTTACTTGCATTAGATTCGAGACAAAACAAAGATTGATTCCACATTGTTATGTTCGGGGTAAGAGTCATGTACCTTTTGTGAGAATTAGTGTGATCGAGATAAGTGTACCTTGTTGATTGATACCTTTTCGACTACGAGAATTTGAGATCAATGTTGTTTTCTTCATCCTTTTCCATCATAAGCGAGATTACGCAATCGGTGTCTTCTTTGGTTCAAGCTGGGGTGAAGCATGACACGTCATCATTGTTCCATGGACACTCTTGACACTCATTCAATTCCTTGACTTGTTATTCTCTTTTGCGGCTTCCTCGATGTATGTTTCCATATTACTCATGAGTTGAATAAATGAGTTTACGAACTCATGAATTTCCATTCCGTGTGCTTCTTGAAAGACATTCCGGTCATGGTATTATCAAAATCGAGGAGTATTCTTCCGGGTAAGTGGTGAAATTGGTTGAAGATGGTTTGGAGAGCGACATGAGAATCATCGGTTGAGAGCTTTTCTTTGGTAATTTGAAACCTCGATCGTTCTAGGTTAAGCAAAGCGACTCTTGTTAAAGTGGGAAAATCTGACGAAGGATGGCACAACTTATTCGATCCATGGTTGTTGATAAGAGTAATTTGAGAAGGTGGTGAGATGTTGAAGCGGCTCATTGGTGCATTCCACATTCTTAGTATCATCGAAGATATTAAGAGTGACTTATTTGAGTTGTTACGATTGATCGATCTTGAGTCATTAAGTGTGAGGCCTTGGATGGGCATTGTTTCACTATTACATCTTTGTGTCATAGAGAGCAAGTACTTTGGTGATTAAAGAATCCGTGATGGTGACATTGTGTTATTATGAATTACTCCCCAAGTCTCTAGAGAATTTAGAATCAATTAGCTACCAACTAAATAGTACTAATCCCAAGTCGCTAGAAAATACTACACCAAGTCGCCAACACTAATTCGCCACCACGCTAAGTCGCTAGCTTTCCAATTCGCTAGCGGATGTAAGTCGCTAGGTGGTAACTCGCTAACACTCAAGTCGCTAGCAAAATTCGTGATGATTAAGCTACTCAGTCGCCAACAATGCAAGTCGCTAAAGAGCAACTCGCTCTGGACCAAGTCGCTACCACAAGTCGCTACCCGTGGTGGAGGTCCACTACTTGTACTTTAACTCGCTAGATCTAACTCGCTAGTTTTAACAACGTAAGTCGCTACAAAAATGTGAAGCAAGTCGCTACCAAGAAACTATTCCGTGAGCTAAGTCGCTAGCTTGAAAAACCATATAAACATCACTTTTCAATCCAAAACAACCCAACCAAGATGATTCAAGCTTACCAAATGAAAACCTAAACACTTTTGATGATTCTAAACATAAAAGTACCAACAAAATTCAAACTTTAACACAAGAAATCAACCAAATGATGCAAAAACCACTAAACTTTTCAAACTCAAAACCACCTAAAACCACTATAAATCCAAAGATGTGCAAGATATGATCTAACCATGGCTCTTGATACCAATTGTAAGATATTAACTTTCACATACACATCATAACATTAACACAATGAGCACATAGATGGTTTTAGAGAGAAAGAGTGGGACATTCTAGTGAGAGAAACTTGTGGAATATTAGATTACCAAAGAACATCCAACCCTCTACCTTGCAAGGTAGAGGGTATTTATAGATTACAAACTAAGCGACCTCTGACGGCTGTGGATCGGGGATACGGTGGGTAAAGACCGACCTTCTTCCACGGTGTTGCACTATACTATTTTACGCTACTAACTAACTACATAAACCGTAACTAATGACCAATCTACGAGCTAACTTATGCTAGATAATAGTTGGGGTGACCGACTCTTTCAACTTGGAATTTTCTAATTCCTAACAAGCGACGACTAAAGGGTTTAGGTAGCATTAAATGCGCAAGTTAAGCGCATGATTATCTTGTTCACAATACGCTTTGCAACGAGGGGTTGATTTTATTTGCGGGATGAAGTCAAAAGCAATGCCTCTTCGTTCATATGCATCACCTTCGACTAGGGGGCTTGATGATGTACCCTTTGAACAGCTCGACGGACACCCCTTGGAGATGTGTCGAAGCCCTTCTGCACGAAGACCCAAGTTAGGTCTCCTGAATATTCGTGGGCGTCAAACCATTCGTACGCACGAAGGTTACCTACAGGGAATTCGCCATTGAGCTTTAAGCCCTTGGGTATGGTTAACGAAGGAGTAGCGGATAGAGAACTTCGACTTGGTCAAACCCACGATCTCCTCTTTCCGTCCTTCCCGCCAAGTTTGAGAACATGGGTCACTAAGCCCTAGCGGTTACCCACAAACATGGGACGCCCAATGTTCTCCGACATTTGCTTGAGAGGTGCCCTCAACCCTATTTCTTCCACTATAAATAGGTTGGGAGGGGAGAGGATTATGGTGGTGACTCAACACTCATCTCTTTACTTACATACACATATACAACCATAACTCATACTTACTTTCACGTCAGAGGTGGTTCGCAGGGTCCAACCCCTGCGTAATCACTTAACGTAGTGTATTCGTATTTCTTATTCTCAGGTGAAAGACAATCTTGGCTGGAACATACACCCCTCATACCTTCGATCACCAATGAAGCCTGGTAGTGCAATTTATTGTACAATCACCTATAAACGTCAAATAAATAGTATTAATTATTTTGATACATACAATAATTTGAATGTTTTTATTGCGACGGAACAACTTTACTATGACTCTAATCTCTTTAATACTATTTAAATATACTATAATGACATATTACGTTCTAATATATCATATTTTTCATCTGATTTGATTTAATTAATTTTTTAGAATGGTTAACCGTGACTCGAACCGCGGGTAACCGGTCATTTTGGGTACCCGCATGTCCGGTTACCCGCCTAGTACGGGTCACTTTCGGATAGTAAAATAAACTTCCCGCCCCGCGATGGATAGTTAAAATTTCTAAACGAACTGAGCCGAACCACCCCATGAACACCCCTACCCACAGGTGCAATAAATTTTCCAACAATCCTCCCCAAATTTAGTTCACTTCCTTTGCATGAAAAACAAACATCAAACAAAACATGTGCATAAACGAAAATATCACGAGATTGAATTTCCATCTTAGTACATTACAAGTTCAAATATTCGAGAATCAGGGTGTTCTAAGAATTGAACCCTTCAACCCATTTGAATACCTGAAGATAAAATAAACACAAGTTTTCAAACACTTAAACGCTCCTGACAATTTACAAGTCATGTGTCCATATCCAAATTCATAAATGTTGTAAGAGCCAAAAGTCAAAAGCTCCCTGAAGTGGCACAACTTCAACATTCACATAGGTGGTTCCTCTTTATTCATGCTCCTGCTTAGCACTTTTTCAAAGAAATTAACCATTAAAAAGTAAAGACTTCATCCTCCTTCTCAGCAGGTTCTGAGCACAACCTTGGGATGTATATAAAACATGTGCTCCATCCTTTGAATGTTCGACTTTCCACATTGAACTCGGCTCCCAAGTTTCCTTAGGAGGGTTGGGTGTCTTAGCATTCGATGACTAAGTTGGACTTAAACCCATCCCTTTAGCGAGACTTTATAACCAAGTCTCTAGCCAAACCCTTCGTCAAGTGATCAGCTAAGTTTTGTTGAGATCTAACAAACTCTATAGATACAACCCCATTCATGATAAGCTCACGAATCATGTTATGCCTGACACCTAAGTGTCTAGACTTCCCATTGTACATCTGGCTATAAGCCTTTGCCAATGTAGCTGCAGCATCACAACGGATAGAAATAGGTGCTATAGGTTTAGGCCACAATGGAATCTGTTGGAATCACTCCTAAACCATTTCTCAAGTGTTAGTAATCAATATGTAATAGTTAGCTTAATTAAGGCTTTTATGTTAGTAATTAAGGCTAAGCTCATGTAGAAAGCCCATGAGCCTATGCAAAAGCCCAATAAGGAAAGGAATGGACTAGATGTGTTGCCCTAGCTCCCTTCCCCTATAAATAGTCTTGTAACTCTCATTTGAGAGTTGGTTGTTCATTTTATCACATTTCCTACGCTTAACCTTTCTCTTATTATTCGTGTGTGTGTTATTGTGTTCAACCGATCACTTTCTATCTCATTTCTTTACATTGATGCTTGTGTTACAAACATGGTGACCTAACAGTGGTATTATTCGCCATCTAGTTGGGTGAAACATTTTGTTTTTGAATTTATAAAGTATACGCGCGGGTTTCTCGTTCTAAAACATTCATACGCTTGAAAGCTTTAATTTTTACACTTTAAAACTCAAGATTCTTGTACTTTAAAGGTTATTTGGTGATAAAGTTTAAGTTTTTGGTAAAAAGTTTGAAACTTTACGTTTGTTTCATTGTTTTTTAACTTGGTTTTATTTGTATAGTCATTTCTACGCTTAAGGTGAAAACAAGTTTTGGATCATCAAGTTTCACAATTTTGTGTTATTTTGGTGATATTGAAGTTTTTTCATCATAAAAATCTGGTTTAGAAACACTTTTGGGCAGAAAAATCAGTTTTGGCAAAGGTTGGTTCATCCTACGCATAGTAAAACCCTAGTTTTACTCGTAAGCTTCAAAGTCTACGCATAAGCAGTTCTTACGCATAAGCTTCTCTTCATTTGATCTTGATCTTCGTTGGTTTACTCGGTGTTTTCTTGCTTGGATAAGCTGAAAACACTTCGACTTAGGATATCTTTTACACTGGTATAAGTGTAAAGGATTTTAGGTAAAACCTTAGTTTTACGCCTAAGCATAAAAGCTACGTAAACATCTTACTCATAAGCATTTTCTACGCATAAGCTTGTCTTACGCCTAAGGAAATCTTACGCATAAGGTTCTTACTATTAAGCATTTGGTTTATGCCTAAGCTAAGTTTTTAACTCAAGTCTACGCGTAAGCTTCTTGTCTACGCGTAAGCTACTTGTCTACGCATAAGCTGGTTTTCTACGCCTAAGCACTTCTTCAACAAACAACAAGTTTCATTCGACTACAAAGATCCATCAACAACACAAGTTTTCCAAAAAAAAAATGGCGGGAAAATTTGAATAAAACTTAATTTCTAGGGGAGAATAAACGTTAAATTTTTACGCGAAATTCAAACTTTGGTTTAATTGTGAAAATTTTGGTCAAAAATTCAAATTTTTGGGCCCAAATTCAAATTTTTTCGGTCCAATTTTTGCGTCAAATTTGTCAAAACTCAAAATTTTCCTACAACCTTAATATTGCATTTTATAGTGAATTTAAAATTTTGAGAGAGAAACTTTTTTCAAAATTATTTTTGGAGGGAAATTTTGAAAATCACTATATCGGCCTTTTCTGTGCTATATCGACTTCGCACCTTTTCTCTTTGATTCTTCCGACTTCTTCACAACAATCAAGGGGGAGAGAGAATGTATCAATCAAGGTCGCAGATGAATGAGATTGAGACACATTTGATGAATCGATGCATGGAACAGTTTCGATCACTTTATTCACACCTTAAGGTCCTCTCAAACAAAGAATTAGCAGGAACTCGTCCCGAGTATGTATTCAGACGAGCCTTTCCATCACTCTTTGGAATAGACTTTGATATCTTCACTGATACAATGTTTCACAACATAATTTAGCTTGAATACCAACTCAACATAGAAGAAATTAATGAGAATGAATCCGCAGCCGCTTTTAGAGTCCTCAAGGAACAGTTTCAGCAGTACTTCGATTCGCGATTCTATGACACTGAAATGACAACTAAGCATTTCTTAGCGTTCACTCAAATGCAGACTCAAATTTTCAAAGATATATTGCTCCAACACATGGAAGCATGCCAAAAGAGTAAATGAACAGAAGTTGCAGATTCAAGAAGAGGAAGTTAATATGGCTACAGTATTGGATGCTAATTTAGTTGTCATGATAAGCAGTGGGACAGAATCAGAAAAGCAGGAGGACAACAACAGATCAGGGGATGCTATTGATGTTAACTGTGCAGACATCATACCCAACTATGACATAGAGCCCAACTTTGACAAAGAACAAATGGTTGAGGAAGATATCGTACCCACCTATGACACAGACATAGAACAAATGGTTGAGGTACAATCTACTGTTGGTCATATTATGCCTGCAAATGCGATACAACAAACTGAGCAACCTGAATTCAGAAATGAAGGAGAGGTTGACCAGTGTGTTGTACATTGTCCAAATAACTGTCTTCCTTCTGATACATCAAACCAAACTCTTGAATCTGAAAACATTCTTCTTAAAAAGGTCATTGCTCAGTTTCAAAAAGATTTTTCAAAACTAAAGGCTCATTGCATCTCTCTTGAACTCAAAATGCAAAACAATTTTTTAAACACTTAGCCAAATAGTAAATCTTTGAATGAACAAAGTAATCGTGTGGATACATTAGTAAAAGAAAATGAGCATTTAAAGGCTCAAATTTAAGCAAAGGGGCTTGCACATGTTGCTTTACAAAACAAATTGAGAAGATTAGCTGGCATGAGTGTGGATACTAAATTTGCAAAACAAACAATCTTGGGGAAATCATCTTTACAGCCAATCAGTAGTTAGACAACCAACTGCTTTTAAATCTGAACGATCAAAATCTTCAAAACCACGGTTTGCCTCCCAAGTTGTTGAGAAAAATCATTTGACAAAACCAATCAATCCACATTCATGGCCTAAGATAAATGCTTCTGCATCTTTTAAACCTGTTTCTATTAAACATGTTTCTATTAAACCTGTTTCTGTTAAATCTCAACAAATTGTTGCACCTAGCCCATCTAGGATTAGTTCGAACACTGTGTCTAAACCGAGCATTAAAATTAAAAATTCATATGATTCAAATGAGGCGTACAAGAACTATGATCTAGAAAAGGCTAGAAAAAGGGCACTACTTCAAAAGGATGGAATCTTAGGTTCACGACCTAGTTTGATGCCTTCTAGTGCATTACATCACAATGCTAGTAGTGGAAAAACAAAACCTAAGTGTACTCAACAAAAAGTTAGAAATAAAACCGTTGAAAATTTTCAGAAACCTAATAGGTTGATCAATATAGGACAAAGACTCTTTCCAAAAGAAGTTTCAACATCCCTTAGATCTAACCTTAAATGGTTATCCACGGGTATAGTTTTCAAAACTGTTGGTCTTAGGTGGATTCCTACTGGAAAGATATTAAGTAGTTGCTCCAAAACATATATCCCTGAGGCAAGACAGGAAATCATCAAAATAATATGTTCAGGTGTCAAGAACATAATTGACACTACAACTTTATGCTTCTAACATCTGGAACCCAGTTACACTTGGGGATCCATGTTTTCTTCTATCTTGCCCCCTTTTTCTTTCTATACAGGTACAACAGCAATGGTTTCTAAGTACAACTGCTTAGAACCCGTTTCTCACCGTCTAAAATATAATGATCTATCAGCTGCATCACCATTGTACTCAATCGTCAAGAATTGGAAACTTTGTTTGCTCCTCTGTTTGGAGATTCTTTAGAAAGTCGTGCTTCAGATATATCAAATGTTTCCGCTGCACAACCTGATCATAGTCTAATTCTTGATAAACCCTGAATCTACAACAACAACCGTTGCTGTAGCTACACCTCCAATCGAATATCCGATAACAGAAGATCAAACTGTTTCCAACAACAATGACACGGCTGATGATCAACATAATGAATGAGTTGAGAAGTTTTATCAGCAATTGATTCTCACGAGATATTTATGATACTTCACACCTGTTCGATTAATTGGACATACATGGTTTCACTGTCTTCAATTCATCATCAACATACGTGCTGTATGATTCTGATTCATTGAAAACATCGAGGGGGAGAGAGTGTAGGTGGTCATTGCTTCCTGGTTTTTCCATATGCTTCTTTACGAAAACCCAATGCCTTCTTGAATTTCTTCAATTAGGGGGAAGAAATAAGACGATATGTGGCTCAAACGTCTCACTTTGGTGTTATCGTCTCCATTTCACGAGTGATCTTGTGTGAATTTACCCAAATATGACATTATGATGCCTCACACACGGTCTTGGTATCGAGTTATTGCATATTCACAGGTGATTAGTATTCCAAAAGACCACAACATTCAGGGGAAAGTCATTTCATTTCGTATTTCGTGGTTTGTTTGGTGTTATGCATCTACATACGTGAGAAGATCTTGTTGATTTCTAGCATGTTACCCTCGAACGGATTTTCCGCAATTAGTCAGATTTAACTTGTGTGGTTTTCTGCTCTTCTACAAATTCCGCTGCATACTGAAAACTTTAAAAAAGTTAGAAGAAATGTCTACTACATCAAAGTTTCGAATATGCTGAAAACGGTTGTCAGTTTGAGGGGGAGCTGATCTAGAAACATCATCAATTGGGGAGAGGTTAATTTGTTTCATACTTATTACATCTTTTTCCCTAAATGGTTTGTGCACACATAATAGTGTACAACCCGTACTTGTAATGAAAAGACCCTGTGGTACGCATCAGTGCCACAATCCTTATAAAAGGAGCGAAAGCTTCTTACTTTTGAGTAAAACTAATCAAAACTTTCATTTTCAAAGTTTTGCTCAAAAGAACAAGTACTTCCCCTTATGATTTTTAGAACCTCAAAAGTTAATATCACTTGTTGAAGGGGAGTCTTTTATTAAAACTTTGTTCACAAATGATTCTTCGTGGAAATCTTCCCACAAAACTCGAAATGGACATATTCGTTATCAAAATTTCATCAAAAATAACATTTAGTATGCCATTTTTGAGGGGGAGAAAAATTATGTGATAAGAAATATGTTGTGAATTGCTATTGAATCTTCGTGCTAAAGACTTAACCAATGAATTGACGAGCACTTTAATGTTAGTAACTCGAAAAGACTTGTCCGGGACGGATAATAATTTCAAGCTAGTTCGCTAGTGATGTAAACGTGTCTCGCAAAGGACTTATCCTAGTAGAATGTACCATTCGAGAAACTCTTGGTAGACATGAACCTTGGGGTCAAACCTCCTCACCAAGGAGTGTTTACAACTTCAAGTCGACCTAGTTAGTGATGTAACCGTGTCTCATGGGAATTGTCTATCTTGAGTTGATTAATTCAAAAGTGCGCACTCTTCTCTCACCGTGCGATTTCGTCAAAATACTTAAGCACGTGTGGGGAGTATTCGCAAAATACAAAACTCTCACGGTGGTACTAAATTCTTTTATTCATAACCACTTTGAGAGATTTTTATGAAAATGGTTTACGGCAACATAGGTTAGTCATGGAGTTATAAGGTGACTAAGGTTAGGAATAACCGTCCTATGATCCACCAGAGCCGGAGGGATCTACCCAAGGACACCACCAATAGTTAAAATTTAGAAGTCCTTAGGTATGATTATAAAAGGAGAAAATGAGAATCGAGAAAGAAGGAGTTGAAGAATTAAAAAGAAAAGTAAAGAAAAGGGTGAAAAGAAATAGCCCTCCCAGTTATTCAACTTAGGCGGACACCGGGTTTAATTTATATACTCTTGGTTGTCACTTGATGACACCGGTATTGAAGATTAAAGTCGTCATGGACCCAATGACGCATGCACTAAACCTTCTTAGCCACTCAAGTTTCTCTCAGCGAAGCTTGTTTCATTCTCACAGGGAACCCTACGTAAACTATCGGCCTTCTCTTAGAGATTCTTTGGTATTGAAGAAGGAGACCTCTCCTTAGTCTCCGCTCAAGAAAACCAAAGCGCACTTTTGAGTCTAGAGCCACGAGATTCATCAAAAGATATCTTAGGTACACTTGACATTTCATCACTTGTCTTTCAACAATAAGGACGCAAGTGATACATTCTAGAGTCCTTCAAAGATCTTTGCAACTGTCGAGAACATTTATGAGGGTTCACAACCGTGATCCTCGGTGATTGAATGGAAACTCCCGCCGTGGTCAACATCAAACGACCACGACGGTCGCCAGTCACTCGATAACTCCTGTGGGTTACGCTTAGTGTTGTCTCAAATGGTCTCTGATCATGGGGTGATGCTTGTGTACCTCGACTCACCGAACCGTAGATGTACTTGGTATATCATGTTAGCCTTCTTGAGGGCATCCGGTTTCAGGAACAACCTTTTCAAGAACTAGATATGTGTTTTCACATTATGTTGTTGACACTCTCGAAGTTCGAACTTGTAAGTGCCGGAAATCCCGCTAAGGAGATTCCTTTCAAGAATCGATTCCTGAATATGTGGGTCATTACTTGAACTTGTTCAATGTAATGCCAACTATCCCTTACGGGACTCGGACGGCTGATTCGCCCGACCAAGGTGAATGGAATGAAGACATTCATCAGTACAACAATTGTAGTAATCAATTCTTTATGAAAAGATTACAATAATCAATTGGTGTTCGTGACTGTACCGGAGATGCTGATGCTGATGGATGCTCGCGGGAAGAACAGATCATGCTGATTATCTACATGCTCATACCAACAACATCACAAAAGAAGTTCTCTCAAAATCAAAGGCAACACAAAGTTATAATGATTCTTCATCAAATCAAAGAATCTACAAAGTTATAAAGACTAAAGAGAACCTCTTCACATCTGGAATTCACTATCAAATGAGCGTGTGAGCATGTTGGAGAAAGGCGTGAAGACATTTGGGGCAACAAAGTCGACACAGTGGCGACAACAACATACTATCACAACCACCACAAAGAACAAAGAATTAAAGAACAAAGAAATCAAAGGCGTCAAAGCGTAATACTTGGAGAAAACATGATCTCTACTTTGGGAGATTGTTCGAATCAAGACACTTCTTCTCACAAGAAAAAGAATGTCGAGAAGGCGTCAAAGCTACTATTACATCTCGCACCAACAACTGCATTTACGATTACTTAAGATATCAATTACTAAGACTTAGGGAGATTGTTGGAATCACTCTAAACCATTTCTCAAGTTTTAGTAATCAATATGTAATAGTTAGCTTAATTAAGGCTTTTATGTTAGTAATTAAGACTAGGCTCATGTCGAAAGCCCATGAGCTTATTCAAAAGCCCAATAAGGAAAGGAAAGGACTAGATGTGTTGCCCTAGCTCCCTTCCCCTATAAATAGTCTACTAACTCTCATTTGAGAGTTGGTTGTTCATTTTATCACATTTCCTACGCTTAACCTTTCTCTTATTATTCGTGTGTGTGTTATTGTGTTCAACCGATCACTTTCTATCTCATTTCTTTACATTAATGCTTGTTTTACAAACATGGTGACCTAACAGAATCTCAAGAAGCAAGTTTTCAACCATTGACTTCTTTACCAAAGTAATGCTAAGGCCACAAATTGATTCCATTGTTGAACCGGTGATGCAAGTTTGCTTCTTGGATGCCAAAGAAATTGCACCTCCACCAATTAGGAATACCCAACCACTAGTAGAGCGAATTGTCTTCGATGTTCTTGATCCAACTTGCATCGGTGTATCCTTCTAATCTTGAAGGATAATCGGTATATGAGAGACTATAATCTATAGTTCTCTTGAGATACTTTAGTACCCTCTGAGCGCTTGCCGTGATGAGCACTAGGATTACTAGTATACCGGTCAATTTACCCACTACAAAAGAAATATCGGGTCTTGTACAAGTCATGGCATACATCAGCACCAATTACCCTAGAATACTCAATTTGAGATCTGACCTTGCCTTTATTAGGCATCAACTTCTCACAAGTATCCATAGGTTTATTCACTGGAGTACAATCAAAGTAATTAAATTTCCTCAACACCTTGTCAATATAATGAGACTGAGAGATAGAAATTCTTTTACTTTCATGTTTAATCCTTATACCAAGGATAGCATGAGCCTCCCCCATGTCCTTCATGGAGAACCTTGATGACCAAAATTCCTTTGTCAGGTCAACCTGATTTTGGTTAGTGCCAAAGATCAACATGTTATCAACATATAGGCAAATGATGACTCCTTTACCAGATTCACAAATTTGCTATATACACATTTGTCAGCCTGGTTAAGAACATAACCACTAGACAAAACCACTTCATCAAATTTTTGATGCCATTGCTTAGGTGCCTGCTTTAGTCCATAAAGAGACTTAATCGGTTTATACACCTTGTTTTCATTGCCGTGCATGATGAAGCCCTAAGGTTGGTTCATATAAACCTCCTCATCCAATTCACCATTCAAGAAAGTTATTTTCACATCCATCGATGAATAATCGATTGTGAATAGATGCCAAAGCAATCACGGTCTTATGGTAATCGATACGAGCCACGGGGCATAAGTATCAAAATAGTCTATTCGACTTTTGTTTAAAGCCTTGAATGACTAGTCTAGCCTTGAAATTTTGATAGTTCCATCTACCTTCATTTTCTTTTGAAAATCCATTTGCAACCCAAAGGTTTGCAACCGGTGGTAGATCAACCAACACCCAAGTGTTGTTGCCCATGATAGAATCCATCTCATCATTGATTGCTTCTTTCCGTAAAGCAATATCACGGGACTTCATTGCTTCTTCAAATGTCTTGGGATCATCCTCAACAATGAAGCAATAGGAGTATTGGTCAGAGACCTCATCCCTTGTTCCTTCAATTAAGTATAATTGAAACTCAGGTCCAAATGACTTTGGATTCTTGACCCTTTTGCCCTTTCTGAGCATAGGTTCAGGTTGTTGAACCACAACCTCATCAGGGACTACTAATGATGCTTCATCAGGGACCTTTGATACACCAATGTCATGAGTTCCATTAGGAATCCTCTGACTTAGTCTAGGGACTGATGAGAATCTGTTCTCATCAAAGTTTGCATCCCTTAATTCAATTATGGAGTTAATTGAAATAGATTCATTAGGTTCAATAACATAGAACCTAAAAGCCTTGGAATGCTCAAGATATCCAACAAAGATGCGATCAATGCCTCTTTCACCCAAAGTTTTTGCTTTGGATCGGGGAGTTTCACATGACCCTATAACCCCAAACCTTGAGATAGTTCGGGTTGGGTTTCTTTTTAGTCCGAGTTCATAAAGGGTAATCTTGTTCCTTTTTGTTGGGAACCCTATTTAATAAATAGCAAGTCGTTAACATAGCTTCACCCTAGAACCCTCGACTCATCTGAATAGCACAACATGGAATTAACCATCTCCTTCAAGACTGTTTTTCCTGCTCATAAATACCATTTCTTTGAGGAGTATAGGGAGCGATCTTTTCATGGATTATACCAACAGATCGACAACACAGAGGTATCCATGTACTCACCTCCCTATCGTCCTTAATCTTTTGATCGAGACCCAAGTTGTAATTCAACTTCGGTTTTAAACAATTTGAATTTATCTAATGCTTCATCCTTAGTATGTAATGTAGACATAACAAAACCTAGAAGCATCATCAATAAATGTCACAAAGTATTTCTTATTCCCCAAAGAGGGAGTGGCATGCAAATCACACAGGTCACTGTGTATTAGCTCCAAGATCTTAGATTCATGATTAACGTCCTGAAAAGGTTTCTTAGTTATCTTGGTCAACATGTAAGTTTTACACTTTTCAGTGTCCATGTCAAATGGTGGGATTAACCCATCCTTAGACATATCTTTCATCCTTTTATATTGTACATGGCCAAGTCTAGCATGCCAAAGGGTAGAGTCAGTCAGGTCATTGGTGGTCACAAAGGCTGAATTAACACTATCAGTGACAATATTAAACCTACACATTTTATTACACAAATAGCCAAAACCAATAAAAACACCATTTTTAGACAAGACAAATTTATCAGATTCAATAACTTGTTTATATCCATGATTATTCAAAATAATCGCTTGAAACCAAGTTCTTCCTTATATCGTGAACATGAATAACATTAAACAAAGTTACAATCTTTCGAGAACTAAATTTAAGATCTACACAACCACGACCATGCACCAAGGTTGTTGACTCATTTCCATGTGAAGAATAGAACCATCATTCAATGACTCATAAGTCTTGAACCGCCTTCTATCTTTACACATGAACTGTTGCACCGAGTCAACCCACCACGCAACATCATCATCACGTACACAATAAGATTCAGATACATATGTAACATAATAAATCTGAAAAGACTTATTAAACATATTCTAACCTTTCAATGAGTTGGTAGAACCACCACTCCCTGAACCATTAGTGCCTGATCCATTGGCTTTACCACCAACCTTAACACCCTTGCAATCCCTTTCGATGTGACTAGATTTTCCATATTTCCAACAAGTAGGTATTGCCTTCTTGTTCGGATATGCCCTTGTATTGTCATGATATTTGCGTTTGCCTTTGTTGTCATTATACCTGGTGGAGTTGTTATGCTCTACTATATTGACAACAGATGCACCAGTAGCATTGCTATTCTTTGGCTTGTCATTATCCTGCACCCTGAGACATTCCTCAATGCGCAAATGACTGCCTAACTCAACCAGAGTTAACTCCTCTTTCTAATGTTTCAAGGTATGCTTGAAATCCTTCCAAGAAGGAGGAAGTTTATCAATAACACAAGAGACTGAAATAGCCTCATCCATGTGCATATTATGTTGTGTAAACCTTCCAAGTATGCCAAGAAGTTCATTGTATTGTTCCATAACTGGTCTTGAATCAGTCATTTTGTAATTTATGAAATTACTTACAAGAAACTTCTTACTTGATGCATCCTCAACCATATATTTGGCATCCAAGGAATCCCACAGTTCTTTAGAAGATTCAAAATTCTGATAAATGTCAAATAGAGAATCAGACATACCATTGAGCCTCTGCAACTATAGTCATCATTCTCCCATTTGCTTCTCCTTCTGATTTATTCCACAGTAGCATCATCCCCATCATCAGGAATAGGAGTAGTTAGCACATACACCACGCTCATGCTGGAAAGCAAGAAGTGCATCTTCTTCTGCCACCTCCTAAAGTCCACCCCTTTAAATTTGTCCAGCTTGGCAAAGTTTGAAGCCATGTGTTTCGTTGCAGCAACAGCCATTGATTATCACAAATAGTTTACTTTGATTGTTGGTGGTAAAAACCCAGAACAGGGTAAGATAATCAAAGACAGTAGCAATGCCACTAGTTGGTTACCGGATATCACTTGGAATCGTGTTATCACTTTTCAAAGTAAACTATTCGACCCTATTCCCGGGTTACACGAATATCTACTTGGGATAAGACCAAATGTTAGTTATTGAAATAGGCACAAATCAATAACCCTTGCGCATATAAGCGTTTAAGCTTTCAATTTGTTTTGTTTCTCCTGGTATTGTACTTTTTCGGTGTATCTTCAAGCTGAAGATGTCACTCTCTATTTATAGTAGAGAACACTCAACACTAAGCAATGGACATTATGTATGATTAATGGCCAATTAATCACCCATAATAAACCTCCATTATCATAGAAATAGTGGTTACATGATTTAAGATATAGGATTTCATAAACACACTAAACCATAATCCAAGTAGGCGTATAAAAGTGTTAGAGAGAGAAAGTTCTAGTGAGAGAAAGATAAGAGAGTTGGGAACTATGTGAAACAAAGAAAAATGGTATTGAAGCTCCAACCCTCTACCTTGGGAGGTAGAGGGTATTTATAGTTTCTTACAAACTAATGCCACCTACGGGCTATGGATCAGGCATACAGTGGGTAAAGACCCGTCCGTCCTCCACGATGTTACATAACAAACTACTTAATAATATAACTTGACTACGACTACGAGCTTTCTAATGAATACATAAACATGAGGTGACCGACTCTTTAATGACTGAATTTTCAATTCCTAACAATCTCCCCCTAAGCGAGGTCACCTCAATTTACAATGAAAATAGATTGATATTACATTAGATAGCACGAGGATTCTTGATTAAGTTCTTTGCTCAGTAGCTCGTAGTCTTTGATTCTTCATGTTTTGCATGTTTGGATAATTCTAGTGGAGGTCTTTAACTGATACACATGATGATGAGTTTCGAGCTATCATTGAGATCATCAGCTGACATTAATATTTGACTCTTCCATTGTGGTGTTGGTATTATGTGATGTTGTGACTTTTGGACCGACATGCTCACATTCTGGATCATGATGACTTCACATCAGAGTGGCGGAAGCTTTAATTGATTCATGATATTGTCAGCAGCGTAGCAGAAGCATGGAGTGTAAAATCGAGTCATTGATGCACTAATTATGATTTCTTTAGAGATGAATGTGTTGATTGAGCATGCGGCTATGGATTGACCGCTTTAATCTGAACAGCTGCAAACGTCGGGCAAACCTGCATACAAAAGTTAGCAATAAAACACACGAAAGTGTTTTTGATCACTTTTGTTGAATTGAGGTACACGGCCCACGGTTCCTCGTTGATCAATACACGCATCGCCTGTGATCGGTAAGATTCAAGAATTTCCTTGACGGGTTTTTCGTTGCTTCTAGTCGTTCTCAAACCGGAACGCCTCAAAGAAGACAACACGGAGTGAGTGAACTAGCATATAGAGATTCACCGATTGATGAAAAGAGATTTAAAAACAATCGTGTATTGCTCAATAGAAATTGTTTTTGCAATACAACGAAGGTTTTAATGAACATCTATTATCAATCATAAACACCTTTTGATTTGAAAATTGCATTACCGGTCGATGTGCTAATGAAAAAGTTTATAAGCATAACGACCGGTTTTTCAAAGGTATCCGTCAATCCATAACTCGAACCGTGATTGATTCAAAAGATTGAATCGCCCCATTGTTTATGTTCGGTTGTCACATGGTTGATCTATTGAATAGATCTCACATGCCACCAACCGTGAGCTTGTTTGATGTTGGCTCGAAGGCTTTCCATCTTCATTGTGAATATGTTTACATATCACTCGGATGTTCAGCAATACCACAAGGATAATGCATAGGACTCAGATATAATCTCTCTTTCCACATTGTGTGAAACAGAGTCTTCATTGAAAGTGTCCTAATGAGATTTATTGATGATCTCGTGGCTCTAGACTCAATTTGTGCATATTTGGTTCCTATTTGAGAGACTAGGAGAGGTCTCCTTCTTCAATATCAACAATCTCTAAGAGATAGTCGATAGATAATGTCGGTTCCCGTGAGAATGAAACAAATCCTTTTAAGCGGAACTTGAGTGGATTGGGAAGTTGAAGTGCGGTCGTCCTTTGGGTCCATGACGTCTTGTCTTCAATACCGATGTTACCATGGTAACCATCAAGAGCATATGAATTTAACCCGGTATCGCCTAAGGTTGAAAAATGGAGGGCTATTTCTTTTACCCTTTTCACATTCAATTCTTTTCATTCTTCAACCCCTTGATGCTTACCAAGACTTCATTACTAAAACCTTGTTGGATTTATTCCAAGACTAGCTCGATCTCGCCCCGCACTCTTCCCATAACTCACTTTTCTCCTTTTTTCATCATACCTAAGGACTTCTACACTATCTAGTGGATTGTCCTGGTAGATCCCTCCGGTTCTAGCGGATCATGGGAACAAATACCTAACCTTATCATCCTTATATCACCATACATAAAGTAAAGTTGGTCGGTCTATTTGGTATTGCTCATCCGCCATTGGAACCAATTGAAAACCATTTGAAAATCAATCCAGATACTTGTGATGTATTATCAAAGCATTTTGTACCGAATTGTTTTGATATTTTTAGAAAAGAGCTCCCTCAACATGTGCTTCATGTATTTGAAATCTTTTGGCACACGGAGGCAAGAGGAAGAATTAACTTCTTTGATTTCAAATTTCTAAAAGATATCAACATCACTTCCCTGATCAAAACAATTAGATAAAGCATATTAGGGAAGGATGAGGTTTTCATAAGCTTGCTCCCCCTCAATATGTGCCTCGAGGTTTGAAAGAGTTAAGCACATATTAGAGGGAAAAGACTGCATATTGAAATAAAATGATCACGTTTCGGATCTTTGTGGTTTAAGATAGATGCTCCCCCTCAACATGTGCTTAGAAAAATCTGAAATCGTTTGGCACATGTTGGAAGGAGAGCTTGTACATCCTTATAAAACCATTTACCGAATTATCAGTTTTAATCCAATTTAAATCACAAATTCTCCCCTGATCACAATTATCAAATCATTTGAGATTTGTGATCTTTGTAGATTTAAATTGATTTTGAAAGTTTTTAAGGAGAATTGTGACTTGATTATGAAAACGTTTTGACTGATAAGGATCGTATTTTGAGACTTTAAACTCCATTCTTAAACATGCATGATTGTCTTTAGAAAACATAATATTAGCAAAGGTTTTGAGTTAACAGTGTAAAGCATAATTTCTTTTGATTTTTTTCACCAATAAACCTTGCTCGATTACATGCCAATTGTTTGAAAAATAATCCTTTTAAATTCAAATAAAACCATTCTCCTTTTAAAATCAATGAAATATGTTGTTGATTAAGATATAGAGATTTTGACATGAGAAAAGCACAAATGATTTACACGAGTAGTGGAGTACAAGGGATTTTCAAAACAATTAAGTTTTCAAAAGATTACAAACCTTTGTTTTAAGAATCAAAGCATTAGATTTGAAAAATAAGATAAAGCTTGGCTCTGTTCTTTGCTTTTAAAACCGGGTTACTGTCTGAAATGACAATAAACCACCATTTTTCTCCGCCTCATTTTTTTTTTTTTTTTTTTTTTTTTTTTTTTTTAAACAAAAACTATATGCATTCAAGAACATATAAAACCCGTGACATTCTTTGAATGTCAACACAAAGTCCGTAGATGATATCGAATAAGGAAAAGCATGACAAAATAACAATATTTTGGAATTTTTCAAGATTTTCTAATTTTATGGATTTTGAAATTTTTATATTTTTATATTTTCTTTTTGAGGGTTTTTCAAGTTTTGTATTTTGCTTTTGGAAAAATATATATATACAAAAGATAGATGAATAAAGACCTTTACTCCTCGCCTTCCTCTTGAAGACACTTGAGTGTTCCGGTTGTAAACTCTTTAGTCCAAGACGTGGAAGGATAAACTCAAACGTTCTCTAGGAAGAGCTTTGGTGAAGATGTCGATAATTGGTATTCGGTCCTCACAAAGTAGAGTTCCACCACACCTTTTTCCACTTGTTCTCGATGAAATGATGTCGAATGTCGATATGCTTTGCTCTTGAGTGTTGAACGTTGTTGCATGAGAGAGCAATGGCACTTTTATTATCACAAGATCAGAGGGATTTTGTTGAATTCAAAGCCATAGTCGGTTAATTGAGATCTCATCCATAGGATTTGAGCACAACAAGATGACATGGCTATGTATTCACCCTGTAGAGGAAAAGAAGTACTCATTTGCTTCTTTGACGACCACTCACAAGCTTATCACCCAAAACCGAGCACCTTCGCACGTGCTTGACGAGTATCTTGACACCTGCATGATCCGTGATCGCATATATGTTGTTAGTGACATACCGGTGTCCTTCGGTACCAAAGTCCCATGTTGATGGTTCCTTGGAGGTACCGAAAGACCCATTTAACCGCTTCAAGGTGATTTTTGGTAGGCTTAGCTCGGTATCTAGCACACATGCATACAATGAAGAATATCGGGTCTTGGGCGTGAGGTACATCGAGGGATCCGATCATGCTACGATATTTCGTTTGGTCTACCATGATCCCCGAGTGGTCCTCATCCGCTTTAGTACGCTCAATCATGGGAGTGTCAATGTGGTCACTAGAATCAAATCCAAATTTTTAAAATCTCATTTGCATATTTAGATTGATTTATAAAATGCCTCCGGACTTTGTGAAATTTGTAATCCCAAGAAAATGACATTTGTCCCATCATTGACATTTGAAATTTAGAACCCATTTCATTTGAAAACGGTCATACTCATTGGGGTCGATCGAGGCAAAGATGATATCATCAACATAAATTTGAACGTGAATTAAGTGTTTGCGACTTCGTGAACAATGTTGGATCAATCGCTCCTTTGTTGAAGCCGGTGACGGAAGAAACTTTGATAGCGATCATACCATGCCCTGGAGCTTGCTTTAAACCGTAAAGAGCCTTCCTCAAACGATAAACGTGAGTAGGATGCTCGATTCATAAAGCCTTCGTGTTGGTCGACGTGACGACTTCTTTGAGATCTCCGCTCGTAAATGCCGCCTTTACATCCATCCGATAGACTACCATGTTCTTACTTGCAAGATTAGCCAAGAAGATTCTCGATTGCATTGATTCGAGCAACAGGAGCAAATGATTCTTCAAAGTCAATGCCCTCTTCTTGACGGTATCCTTTTCAACCAATCTAGCCTTATTCTTTAAAACATCGCCATGCTCATCAAGCTTCACTTTGAAGATCCACTTAAGAGCAATGATCATTGCACAACTGGAGCAGTACTAATTCCATACATCAAGTCGATCAAACTCATGAATTTCTTCTTGCATAGCATTGAACCAAATTGCCTTCATTCATGGCGTTCTAACATCTTTTGGTTCGACCTTAGAGAGTACGGAGTCAAGAAGCACCATAAGGCATCGGTTGCAAGTTGTTTTGTTGTTGATACAAGACGAGAGGGTTTCCAATGATGTTGTCCAATGGATGATCATGAGTCCATTTCCTAAGATGTTCATGTGGTTGATGTTGAGGAACTGAAGTATGAGTCGGTTTCTCCGATGAAGATGGTTCTAAGGATGATTCAGAGCAAATGTATTTTCAAACGGAGCATCTTCGTGGAGTAGCAAAGGGATTATCTCCATCGTTGATACCGTAAACATTCCCATGATGTATACTAGATGATTGATGATTATTTGATGAGACAGAGTGATCGCAGCAGCTTCTTGACTTAATGATATTGAGGCCAAGGATCAACTTCATTCACTTGGATATGCACTGACCTCTATTGTAGGAATTGACATATCATTAGCACTTGGCTCATAATGTTCATCAAACATAGGATCAAACAATTTTCTTAAATCATTTTTCGATGGAGGTACATATGGAGCTTTGGGAGGATTTGGTACAAGGGATGAACCAATTGACTGTTTTGAAGTGCGGGTCCAATCTGGATTGTCCAGAGCCGTTTGACCGGTCGACTCATCAAACATAACGTGAATTGTTTCCATGATATTTCGAGTTCTCTTGTTGTAGATTCGGTATCCCTTTTATTTGGTGCATACCCTACAAATACTTCAATGTCCGCTTTAGCTTTAAGTTTGCCTAAGTCTTGGCCCTCATTAGTTGGATAACACAATGCACCAAACACACGAAGGAATGAGAGATTAGGTTTTGTTGTGGACAAGTTCATATGGAGTTTTTCCATGAACAAGTGTGAATCGTGGATCGATTTTATGTGTAGCATGCAGTGCAATAGCTTTAGCCCGGAGAAACATTGGAACCTTTGAGTAAATCAAGATTGTTCTAATGGCTTCCACAAGAGTTCGATTTTGTCTTTCAACTACACCGCTCATTGAGGAGTTCATGGAACACTTCTTTGATGGTCGATTCCAATACTTTCATAAAATTCACTAAGTTGTTTGTTAACAAACTCGGCCCATTGTACATTCGGATAATTCGATTGTTTTGTTAAGTCGAACCTTGTTTGTTTGATGAGTTTGATGATGATTTGAGTTTCATCCTTTGTCCTTAAGAACCGACCTGTGAATCTAGAGTAATCATCAACCACAACTAACACATATTTCTTCCCAAAGATATTCTCACTCTCATTGGTCCACATAAATCCATGTGAATTGTATGAAGAACTTCGTAATTGAGTTTGTAGGTTTGGGTTTATGGGCATACTTGCTTTTTCCCAATTAGCATGTCGAACAAAGATGATCCTTTTCATACTTGACCTAGGTAAACCTACAACTAAGTCTTTTGGAGAGATCATTGATGGTGCAAGTTCAAGTGATTGAGACGACGATGCCATAACCATGACTTTGTTTTCAAGCCTTTGACAACAAGCAAATTGGAGAAGACTTCATCATATCTTCGATAGAGATGGTGTATAGATTTGAACCATGTGTTCCTCTTAAAAGTTCCTTACCATCAAGTTCTCTAACGAAACAAGTATGTTTTCAAGGCTACTCGATCGTAATCACGAATTGACCAACAGAGAAGCAGTTATGACCAAGGCCTTCCACATTGTACACTCGGAGATAACACTATCACCAACAACATAATCTCCATAACCCATAATCGCATCGAAATGATCATTCCCGAATCTAACGTCTCCGATGAATTTGCTCACGAAGTTCATGAGCATGACCGGTCTCCGGTCATATGCTTGGAACGACCGACTGTGTACCACGAGCGATTTGAACGATCTGATTGAACATGCATAAGAATGGATAATCGGATAATTGGGATCCCCATGCAAGAATGGGTTCCATTTGGTTAGTAACGATTGGAACACCCACATCGGAAATGGAAACATTTATATCAGAAATAGAGGCAATGGAATCATCAGTAGTAGATCCAATGCTGGTGTCCATATTTGATCTATTCAAAGTATGTTCACTTCTTAAAGGAATAGTTCTTCCAGTAGGCATCCATTTTCTAGTGGGCATTGACTTAGCATATTGAGGACAGGACTGATTAGCCTTTTGACCAAACGGTATCCATCTATATCCTATCTTACTAAATGTTCTTCCTGTGGGTTTCCACTGTTTTCTAACTTTCTTTCGTTTTTGCCTTTTAGCCTTCTTAGCTTGATTTTTAGCATTAACAATATTAACTGGATAATTGACAGCATTAGGGAAAACATTCATACCACATTCATGATTAGCAATGTAATTCACGCAGACATCATTACATGGTTTGCGATAGTATCGATTGAATTAATTACGAAGACGCCTATGGCTAATACTAGAATCAACACGATTTGTTTTATTCAACTCAAACTTAAAGTTCCTAGGTTGGTCTTCACTCTTTCCAAAGATGTGCATTCTTAGCTTCATGAGGTCCTATCTTGCTTGGTATTGCTGGAGGTTTCGTGTTAGGAATTAGAAATTCCGTGTATTAAAGAGTCGGTCACCTCAAGTATATGTAATCGTTAGAAAGCTCGTAGTCGTAGTTCTTTTTAAGTCTAGTAGTTTTAGTTAAGTAACACCGTGGAGGACGGACGAGTCTTTACCCACCGTATGCCCGATCTACACCCGTTGTGTGGCGTTTATTGTAAGACTATAAATACCCTCTACCTCCCAAGGTAGAGGGTTGGAGCTCATAATAATATTTTCCTTTCTCTCACTATAGTTCCCAACTCTCTTCCACTCTCTTCCACTCTCTCACTAGAACTTTCTCTCTAACATACTTAAACGCATACTTTGATCATGGTTTAGAGTGTTTGTGAAATTCAATATCTTACAATTGGTATCAAGAGCCATGGTTTGATCACTCATCTTTCATGCTCTTTGTTTTGGTGGATTTCATAAGGTTTTTGGAGAGGTTGATTCATTTGAACAAATTCTAGTGTTAAAGTTTGAATTTGCTTGTACTCTTGTGTTTAGGATCATCATATGTGTTTATGTTTTGAATTGGAAGGCTTAAATCATTGTGGTTTGGTTGTTTTGGATTGATAAAGTGGTTATTTTTGAAAGAAGGACGAAGCGAGTTGAGTCTCGGACTTGCTTTTCTTCAAAGCGAGTTGCTTAGTTATTTTATGCGAGTTGGTACATGCGACTTAGCTGCTTAGCGAGTTAATCTTTATGCGACTTGGGTTCTAAGCGAGTTGTTTCTTTAAGCGACTTGAGATCTAAAGCGACTTGCTACTTAGCGAGTTGTAACGTTAGCGAGTTAACTTAAGCGACTTAGTGTTCAAGCGAGTTGATTGTATTGCGAGTTGAGACTAAAGCGAGTTGGCTATTTAGCGACTTGATTACTTAAGCGAGTTGAGTGTGTTGCAAGTTGATGCTAATGCGACTTGGCTATTGAGCGAGTTGACCGCTTATGCGAGTTGTGTGTTTAGCGACTTGTTCATTTAGACCTTTTTCTTCTTCGTGTTACATTTTACGGTTGTTCTTTGGTTTAGTAAAATCCCGTGAAAGAATCAATTTCCGGTTTAATCAAAGAATAGTAAAATCCGTGAGAGCTTGAAACATGTCGACAAACGTTCCGACTATCATCTCCATCGCTGCCGAGGATGTTCAAGCAATGGTTCAGATACTCGTCCACCCATGCTTGATGTAACCGACTACGACTCTTGGACTCAACGAATTAGATTGTCTTGTCTTGGAAAGGAAAATGGAGTCAACATTCTCAAATCCATTGATGAAGGACCGTATTGGGTTGAGACGACTAGAGATGTACTTGATATCTTGAAGATGGAACTCGATTTATGGAATGGATGGACAAAAATGTATGATGAGCTTGATGATAAGGAGAAAAGAGATTCGATGTCGATATCGTGGCTTCTAACATTGTTCTTCAAGTTCTTCCTAAAGACATCTACAAGTCGATCAATCACAACACCGATGCAAAGGCGTATGGGATAATGTCAAGATGCTTCTCTCGTGTTCGAATTAACTATGGAAGACAGAGAATCACAACTCTATGACGAATTTGAACACTTCAAGATGAAACCGATGAGAGTGTCAGTACTATGTGAGATTCCACAAGCTTGTTAATGATATGAGGAACATCGAATGACTATGCCTAACATTCACCGAACTCTAAATTTGTGAACAACATGAATCCCGAATGGCACAATTTTGTCACTCGTGAAGCTCACTAAAGGATTGAAGAATACAAACTATGAGCAACTTTATGCCTTCCTCCTTCGAATGAGAGACATGCTATGTTTGAAAAGAGGATTCTTAATCGCTCAAAACCAACCAGGGAGAGACAAGCTCTTCTAATGACTCAACCGCCTTCTACTCAAACATCGGAATCACAACCAAAGCCTCACAAGTCATACCCATGGGTAATGGTAATCACAAACTCATTCCCGATCCTATGTTCAAACAAGTCGATGTTGATGCACACGTGGAAACATCATTAATCAACTAGCTCTTCCGATTAGTCAAAACATGAATTCTCTCCCACAAACCAACAACAACCTCGTAACATCATCTAACCCACATAATCAAGCTACTATCGAGATGGGAGGATAGTGGTGCAACCGATTCAGAAAGACAAGATGATCGGGGAAGAGGTGGAGTGGTAGAGGTTATGTTGGTAATCGAATCGAGGAAGGAATGGAAATCAAGGTCAAGCTAAGCCGATCAAATGCTACAACGTGGTGGTGAGGACACATTGCAAGGAACCGCACATCTCCAAAACGTCCACGAATGCCGATTACTTTGAGATAAGATGTCGCTTGTACAAGCTCGGGATAATGGTGTTGCTTTGGATGAAGAGGAATTGTTGTTTCTTGTCGAGGCAATGCCAAGACCTATGATGCTTGATGTGGATGAGCAAATTATTCAGAGATAGGTCACAATCATCATAATGCCTTTCAAGTCGCCGATTGTGATGCATACGACTGATGTGGATGATGGACCCATCGCAAACACAATTTTATGGCTAGCATTACTCCAATGGTTTCTCCCAAAGTCTCTTCTTCACCACAAGTGGCCCATCCAATGACAAACTCATCTCGAGGTATTAAAACTATACGATGATCTTGATGTGCAAAAGATGCATGACAAAGTACAATCATCGAAACTATTGAATCAAATATTGAAAATATGGGTAATATCAATGTTGTCCAATATGATCAATATGTGAAACAAAGTGAAAGTGAAGTTGTACCAAGTGATGCATCTTCGCATCAACAATGACTATATTTTTGATTAATTCACCGCATATGCTCGATGATTACGTAATTTCAACTAAATGCCTATAAAGAACGTGTTGCTATTTATGAACAACGTGCAAAATTTGAGTTGACCACTCGTGAGCGTGAAATGGATGACCAAGTGCGCATAATCATTAGAAAAGTAATTTTAGAGAAGAACTATTAAAACAAGAGTTAAATTCCTTGCAAGAAAAGCTTTCTAAACCGCTAAGCTAAAACAAGAACTTCAAGAAAATGTGAAAATGCTTAAGCAAGAATTTAATGCAAAGGAATCAAAACTCTTGAAAGATTTTTCTAATCGAAAACTTTGAAAACAAACTTGAAAACAAGTTGTACATACAAGGAACACCATTCGATCGCTAACATGATCACTAAGCATAGAGTCTTAAGCGATAAGCATAGCATTCCCTTGTTGAGGAACCAAATCCAGAGGTCATTAAAAGGCTAGAAATGCTCATAAGGTTCTTTATGATGGCAATGAAATCCTTAAACCTAGATGAAACCTAGTTGCGTTGAGTGCATCGAGGAAGATAAGAAATCGATGAAGTCACTAGGAAAAGATGAACAAGAAATTAGATGATCCTAAATGTAAAGAGAAGAAAATAAAGATCACACCCTATGATTACAAGAAGGAAAACTGGATTTCCTTGAACATGTTTAAGCCTCGGACATTGTTGACTCCCGAACAAGTTTTCTAGAAAATGGATTTAGATAAGGTAAAGTCGAAAATATTGTTGAAACAAACCCTCCCTTTGAAAATGCCTAGAGCGATTGTGTATCCTCCTAATACACCAATGCATCTTGTTCCTAGAACAATTGCCACTAAAAGCAAGACCTTAATTAGCCAATATGTTATCTTTCAACTATTTGTTGATTTTGAGAAAACTTGCAAGAAAAGGATCACACCCATTGGTATAATCAAGGAGAAAGGGTTTTGAGCAAACGAAAGAATATTATTTAATCGAAGTCATGCCTTTCTTTAAACCGCTAAAAGATCATTTTGAAAGTCTTAAAAGGGAATGAACTTAGACATTAAAGAAATGGAAAAGGAGTTTGATGCAATGATAGTTGAGGTTAGTGACTATGAGCGAGCACTAAAATATAATGAGATTGAGAGGAAGAACTTGCATACACTAAATGAGAACGATTTCGAATGTATTGCTCAAGATGTGTTCTACATCGCTACTAACTGTTCTATTATCGCTTCTCGATTCCATGAACTGTCTGTTGCTTTGAAAGTCTCCCATGATCGTGTCATTGAGCTTGAAAAACTAATTCGAACTAAATGAGAAAATTGAACTGGATGATCACGACAATTTGGTTAAACATTTTTCTAAACTAGAAGTTGAGCATTTTAATTTACAACTAAAATATCAACATCTTAAAGAAAATGTCAAAACTTCAAATATCAAGACATCCTCGATGCTCCGAGTTTGATGCGCTTTTCAAGTTAACAAACGTGATGAATGATTCAAGCTCATTGCAACACGATCGTAAAGTTGAAAGCCCAAATCTCTCAATTAAACGGTCAAACGAACAATGTGACTGGTCCCCAAATGCCTCCTCCTTTAGATTCTCGAATTCTCAAAACTTTCATCTTCAAAACTTAGTAAATGCTTTACAAAAGGAAAATGAGGTTTTCTTGAAGAAAATGAAAAGGTTAAACGTCATTTCAATGAATTATTTGAATCTATAAAAGTCATCAGAAGAACAAAAATAACGAAACGGTAGCCTCGTTATAAAAAGAAATTGATAATCAAAAGAGTCGTAAAAGGGAAGATGCCAATGACCAATGGGGAGAATGGTGTATCAAAGGTACATGTCTGTAATAAATATGCTTTGTATGTGAAATATGTTCCTCCTCATCTTAGGAATAACAAACTTGCTATTCAAACATATAGAATTCTCATACCTTAAGGATATGCCAAACGATCTCAAGAACTTCTAGATAACGCTAAAACAGCAAGCTTGATCGTGTTCTATGCCTAGTCAAGGGGTCAAGGAAACTTCCTTTTCTTCGATTTCAAGTTTTATAACAGTGTGCACCTAGGCTATTCAAGTGTGAAAAATTAATCTTAGTGAACCTAATCGTTGTAGTGTAGTAATTAGGGTAAGCACACGGGTATTGATATCGCTCTCTGTAGGGAATAGGAATGCTAGTAAGGAGTTACTACGGTAAGGTTAAGGTTGAGGAATATTATTATTTATCTTTTTATATTTTATGAAATGGAAAGGTACGAATCTCGGGTATTGAATTTTGGGGGTTGGTATTTCTACCTATTATTCTACTATTATCTAATTATCTAAACTAAGGTTGTGGGAGTCTATGTCTAATTAATGTGTGCTCGTATGATAGTTTAAAGATGTGTTTACTTAGGTTGTATTACTCCTTAATTATCTCCTATTGATGGTTGAGTTGTCACGTCCTTATTCCTAGTTGCGTTGTGTGTCTAAAGTTGTAGGGTATGCGTTTCTCCTAACTCTTTAAACTTACCAAAGGGTCTCGTCTACAAACCCACTAGGATGATAAACTCCTACTCTAAGGCGCTCTTTGGATGGTTTAGCCTACAACTACTCGTAATTATATTCTAAGGTTTACAAAGATGAATCAAGCATTATACACAACGAATGACCTATCGCATTACTAGATCATTAATCAACTAAGATAAGAAACAACCAATCAATATTCAATAATTAAGTTTCATACTTCCTAAGCAAACACACAAATAAATTAGCTTGGACATGGAGAACATGCAAGCATACACACAAATAATCAAAGACATAATTGAATTAATGAAGTAAAGACTTATCTTGATGTATGATAGGGTTTAAAACCCTAAAATACTGTACAAGACACCTTAGGTTCGGTTTTAGGTTTTCACCCAAAAGACTCTCCCACAAAAGACCGAAAAATTCGGATTCTAAATATAAGATTACATATGCGACGGCGCCACCTTATGTTTCGTGGACGCCATCGTGTCGCCGCCATTAGGATTTCGTCTTGGCCACGTTAACCTTGCGACGGCGCCACCTTATGTCCGTGACGCCGTCCTCTTCGACTTCGACGTCGTTCGGATTGCATCTAGGCCGCCCGAGTAGCGACGGCCTACTCTTTCACAACTAGACGCCGTCACTTGAAAATACGAGTTTTGAGTTCGAATCGTCACAAAAATCTTGGGACGCGCCGCCATTAGCACCGACGCCGCCGCTTCTAATTTCAAAGAATCGTGAGTGTCTCGATTTTGAATTTGGCCATTTTCTTCATATATTCGCCTTTTCGTCCAAATAAGTGCCATTCCAGATTTTGCCTTCAAGAGACCTAAAAGTGAAAAGGAACGATAATAAGCAATAACGGATACAAAAGTGATCAAATAAGGACTTAAACGACCCTCAAAATGGTACCTTTAAAACCTTATCAAATATCCCTACACTTGTTATTTGCTTGTCCTCAAGCAAATGTGCTTTTAGCCAATTAATTTATAAGTTAGGGGTCATGAAGCATTAATTCAAAACGGTCCACAACACATATAAGCCCAAGAAAGTCATAACAAGCACGGAATTACATACTAGCACCTCACATGGGGTGTTTGGATACTCACATCTCTCTCGGTGTATATATGAAATATAACAAAATAGGAAATGGAAGATAAACACTCATTAACCGGTCCTAGTACATAGATTACCATAGGCTTGAGAATAGATCAAACCTCCATTGCTTTGGCGTAAGAACCTAGGAAAGACTATCAAAGAGGTCTTTAAAGGGTTGTAATGTTAGGCTTATGGTAGGAAATAAAGGGTTTGGTGGAATAGGCTTTTAGTGGTGGCAAGTCAAAATCTCTATGTTAAATGCATATGAAGAATGGCGTTGCTAAGCCAAGACTCGACACTCTAAACTCTAGATAACTGAAATAAACAAACATAAATTTAAAGGATAGATGTAGGATGGTAGCCCGTATGTTTTTTTTTTTTTTTTTTTTTTTTTTTTTTTTTTTTTTTTTTTTTTCATTTTTTTCTATTTTTTTTTTTTTTTTTTTTCATACACTTTTACTCTACCATCCTCTAAGATAACATCAAAATACTAGGGATTAATAGACATATCCCTACACTTGAGTTTTATTACTCTAACGCTAATTTGACCCGATTTGAAAAGATCAAAACACTTGGGGTACATTATTATGTAAACAAAGGGAATTTGAATTTTAACGTTCCTTCCGTCATTTCATAAACTTTAACTTTTCCCATGAATCCCAATCGTCCCAAAATCAGATACAAAGGATATGACTTGACTTAGCAACTTATGCAAGCAACTAGATAATTGAACTAAGGGTTTGGGGTGATAACAAACATTTGCACTAAAAGTGAGTGCATAAGGGGTAGGCTAAGGCGATTTGGGTGTATATTTGGGGTGGGGTGTAAACAATGTTTTCATTGATATTCCGAAAACCAAACATCACGAGAACCGCGAAAAGGATAGGCTCGAGGGGTTAACTAGGGGTATCGTGTACTAAAGATGAGTACAACGCAAAGGGTGTGGGGAATTACTCAACCGATATGGAAGAAGTAATTACATTACGTGTATCAAACAAGGGTTATCCTAATGCCTCTTATCATTTAGTTATTCCTAACTACACAAGTGTAGCCTCACTTGCGATCTCGGAATGCATCACAAAACAAGTTCTAGAATCTAATATACTACCGGTTCACACTCTAAGCATTGAAGATGAATGCTTTAATTCCTACTAATCTAAGGGCGATCCTCACATTTTGGTGGAATTTGGGTGGTAAAGGGTTTTGTGCTAGTCATGCAACTTCCTATCCATGAGACGCTTTTGTTAAGACTAATGGCCCACTCCTATATGTCATAAAAATTTTAAATTTGGTTCCAAAATTACCCTAACCGACATTTTCTCATGGTTTATTACACAATCACAATTGGACAAAGCAAATAGTCAAGGATAAGCATAGTTTCAAAGTTCCGCTTTATTTTCCCTCCCTACACTTAAACCGAACATTGTCCCCAATGTTCCCGAAAGTATCAAAGTTATGATAAAAGAAGGTAATCAAAAACGAAGAAACTAATACTCCCCCGATTAGCTCGGTAAGATCCGTAAAGTGGTGGTTAAATCCTTTTCAAGAAGAATTATTGCGTGAAAAGCTCCTTCCAATCTTATGTAATTTCTTCTTGACAAACTAAACCTCGCACACTTGATGAAAACAAACGAAACCTTCGCATAAAATCGGCCGTAATAATATATATAAGACGCGATTTAAACTAGGATATAATGCTTGTGGAATGGATGTTTTGAATTTCTAAGAAAATTAAGACCGAAAATTCCAAAATTTATAAGTAGCTCGTAAAACGAAAAAAAGTAATCGATGTTTTACTCCTTCTCGACGCCGTCAGTTATCCCGACAAAACCGGTCTCGCGATTTTCTGGAAAATATTTTGGAAAATTTACATCTTTAGAATCTGGAAAAATTTCGCAAAACATCCATTATGACTCGATACAAGCATTTGACTCGAACTAACAAACATAAATATCTTTTCGTTAATTGTTATTCTCATGTTTACGTTTCTTTTGAAAACGTGTAATCCTCCCTACACTTATCCCTTATGTAAAATACCTTTATATGCAATTAAGACGAGGTTAAAAACAAAATAAAGCATTTTACAAATTCAAACATGAGAACAACAATTAATAAAAGATATACGACACACAAATAAAAATGAAAACAAATACATGGGTTGCCTCCCAAGAAGCGCTTGTTTTTGTTCGAGTCACGAGCCCGACTCTACCCTTATTTATCGGATAAAGGGAAGTTTTCCTACACTTAAGTTTAAGTGAGGGTGATAGTAGCAATACACACCTCGTGGTGGAAATTTGCTACGTGAGGAGAGGGTGATGGGTGATTTATATGCTCAAAGGAGTGTGCTCTATTCATTATAACCTTACCTAAGTCTATTGGTGTAGCGGGTGAATCAAATCTCTCTCCTAAAAATGTATCATTTTCTATCAACTTCAAAAGATTCCTAGTTAAGGATCCATCTTGACCTAATAAACCCGGTTTAAACCCATAGTGTTTCTTGTTATCAACCATGAATGGGTGATGTAAGTGTGTATGGTCATGGGTTACTCCTATATTAGCTTCTACTCTACTTGGCCTAGAATCTACCACCTTTATCAAGCAACTACCCGGACTATCTATTTTGATGGGTGGATTGGGGCCTAATTCAATTCCAAGATTCACATCTAAAGATGGAAAATTGGGTAAGGTTTTTGGTTGAGGCTCCGGTTCATCAAAAGTAGGAACTTTCCTAGGACTAAGAGAGAGGTCATGACAACAAGAATCTAAACCTATATTCCCTAGTGGCGTTTGGTCCAAAGGTTCTACAATCGGGGTTCCTATAGTCTCTTCTACTTCTTCCGGTAAGTTATAGGCGATGTGTGTTCCTCAAGTGATGGTAGGACTTGTGGGTTATCCGATGGGATTGGATTTTCTACTCTATCCTCCATCTTATCAAGATCACCTATGTATTCATTTTGTACCGTGGTAGCGCCTAACCATGACATGCACCTTGGTACCTCAACTCTAATCATCTCCTTCCTAAACAACCTTTCCGATCAAGTTTCCAAATTGAAAATAGGTCTAAAGATTCGTTTTTGGGTCCCATGTTCCACTTCTAAATTGGGCATGAATCTCAAAGGTTTCCATGCATTTAACACCACGTCCCCAAATATCCCCATCCGCTACATAGTCAAGTCTCCTTTGGGTTTCGTGGGCGATACGAGTGTAAAAGAATTGTAGTGGAAACAAGAATCAATACCATGATAAAGGACTTTTGTAATAAATATTTAATTCGAGTCCAAGCCTCAGAAAGGATTCATCATGATGTTCTTGGAACCTCAAGATCTCATTTTGGAGTGGAAAGGGTAGATTATGTAGTGGATTTCGTTGATTGGGTGAAAGTTTTGGCGATTCGCGTTCTCCATAACGGCTAACGGAATAATCAATGAAAATGGTTACGAACAAAGGTCACGAAGAAGGGGATAGACTATGAGAAAGCTAAAATGAGAAAAAGTTTACTTGATAGGAATCACAAAGAAACCTAAACGAGGTGGACTACTAACTAGCTATTCTATTCCCGACGGCGCCAAAACTTGATAACGCCACACGCGTCGTTCGGGGTCAAGGAAACTTCCTTTTCTTGAGCAAGTTTTATAACACCCTAGGCAAATGAACCTAATCGTTGTAGTGTAGTAATTAGGGTAAGCCACGGGTATTGATATCGTTCTCTAGGGAATAGGAATGCTAGTAAGGAGTTACTACGCTAAGGTTAAGGTTGAGGAAGATTATTTTTATCTTTTATATTTTATGAAATGGAAAGGTACGAATCTCGGTATTGAATTTGGGGGTTGGTATTTCTACCTATTACTCTACTATTATCTAATTATCTAAACTAAGGTTGTGGGAGTCTATGTCTAATTAATGTGTGCTCGTATGATAGTTTAAAGATGTGTTTACTTAGGTTGTATTACTCCTTAATTATCTCCTATTGATGGTTGAGTTGTCACGTCCTTATTCCTAGTTGCGTTGTGTGTCTAAAGTTGTAGGGTATGCGTTTCTCCTAACTCTTTGAACTTACCAAAGGGTCTCGTCTACAAACCCACTAGGGATGATAAACTCCTACTCTAAGGCGCTCTTTGGATGGTTTAGCCTACAACTACTCGTAATTATATTCTAAGGTTCACAAAGATGAATCAAGCATTAAGTACATAACGAATGACCTATCGCATTACTAGATCATTAATCAACTAAGATAAGAAACAACCAATCAATATTCAATAGTTAAGTTTCATACTTCCTAAGCAAACACAGAAATAAATTAGCCGGACATGGAGAACATGCAAGCATACACACAAATAATCAAAGACATAATTGAATTAATGAAGTAAAGACTTATCTTGATGTAAGATAGGGTTTAAAACCCTAAAATCTTGTACAAGACACCTTAGGTTCGGTTTTAGGTTTTCACTCCAAAGACTCTCCACAAAAGACCGAAAAATTTGGATTCTATATATAAGATTACATATGCGACGCGCCACCTTATGTTTAGTGACGCCGCCATGTCGCCGCCATTAGGGTTTCGTCTTGGCCATGTTAACCTTGCGACGGCGTCACCTTATGTCCGTGACGCCCGTCCTCTTGACTTCGACGTCGTCGGATTGCATCTAGGCCGCCCGAGTAGCGACGGCCTACTCTTTCACAACTAGACGCCGTCACTTGAAAATACGAGTTTTGAGTTCGAATCGTCACAAAATCTTGGGGCGGCCATTAGCACCGACGCCGCCGCTTCTAATTTCAAAGAATCGTGAGTGTCTCGATTTTGACTTTGGCCATTTTCTTCAGTATTTGCGCCTTTTCGTCCAAATAAGTGCCATTCAAAGATTTTTCCTTCAAGAGACCTAAAAGTGAAAAGGAACGATATTAAGCAATAACGGATACAAAGTGATCAAATAAGGACTTAAACGACCCTCAAAATGGTACCTTTTAAAACCTTATCACCTAGAATGTCTCCGTGAGATTGTAGAAGAGGATAAGTTAGAGAAACCAGATGATAATGCACCGCCATGCATGCCTATATGCCAAACGATCTCAAGAACTTCTAGAATGCCTAATTACAATATGCCCTAAAACCTTAGGTGAGCAAGTCAATCCTTGATACCGTGTTCTATGCCTAGTGCCAAGCATGCAAGTCATTCAATGACAAATGTTATGAATGTGAACCCTAATGTGCCTTCAAGCAGCTCGACTGTTAGTGCTAAGAATGTGAACTCGAGTGTGCCCTCTAGGTGTTCAAATCCCAGCAATTCAAGTGTTAAAAAGTTAATCTTAGTGTGCTGCATGTAGTTCGGATCCCAAGACATCTAAACAGTGAAGCAAATAGTAGCAAAACCAACTAATGTTCCCATCCCCACAGAGTAATCGGTGACATTAAAGCAAGGTCAAAGTCTCAAGACAATGCAAGGAATGATAGGACCTTGCAAGCTAATAATGTGCATTGGAAAAGAGTAGAAGACCAACCTAGGAACTTTAAGTTTGAGCGAATAAAATGAATCGTGTTGATTCTAGTATTAGCCATAGGCGCATCGTAATTAAGTCAAATTCGATACTATTTGCAAACCTTGTATTGATGTCCGCTTGAATTACATTTCTAATCATGAATGTGGTGTTAATGTTTTGCCTAATGATGTTAATCGTCCAATTAATATTGTTAATGCTAAAATCATGCTAAGAAGGCTAAAAGGCACAAACGAAAGAAAGTTAGAAAACAAAGGAAACCCCGGGAAGAACATTTAGTAAGATAGGCTATTATTGGATACCGTTGGTCATAAGACTAATCGAGACAATGCCCACTAGAAAATGGATGCCTACTAGTAGAACTATTCCTTAAGAAGTGAGCAAACTTTGAATAGGGCTAATAGAGACACTAGTACTACATCTATTCATAATGATTCCATTGCCTTAATTTTCGATATGAATGCTTCTATTTCGATGTGGGTGTTCCAACCATTGTTACTAACCAAATGGAACCCATTCTTGCATGGGGATCCCAATTATCCGCTTATCCATTCTTGTCTCGTGTTCAACCGCAGATCGCTCAAATCGCTCGTGGTACCGGACTCAGTTGTTCTAAGCATATGATCGGGCGACCGATCGCGGCTCATGAACTTCGTGAGCAAATTCATCGGGACAATTAGATTCGGGAATGATCATTTCGTGCAATTATGGGTTATGGAGATTATGTTGTTGGCAAAAGTGTTATCTCCGTGGTTTACTATGTAGAAGGTCTTGGTCATAACTTGTTCTCTGTTGGTCAATTCGCGATTCTCGATCTAGAAGTAGCCTTGTGAAAACATACTAGCTTCATTAGAGAACTTGATGGTAAGGAACTTTTAAGAGGTTCACGTGGTTCAAATCTATACACCATCTCTATCGAAGATATGATGAAGTCTTCTCAAATTTGCTTCTTGTCAAAGGCTTCTAAAACAAAGTCATGGTTATGGCATCGTCGCTTCAATCACTTGAACTTGGCACCATCAATGATCTCACCGTAAAGGACTTAGTTGTAGGTTTACCTAGACTCAAGTATGAAAAGGATCATCTTTGTTCAAGATGTCAATTTGGAAAAAGCAAGAAGTATGCCCATAAACCTAAACCTACTAACTCGTCACGAAGTTCTTCATACAATTCATATGGATTTATGTGGACCAATGAGAGTGCAGAATATCTTTGGGAAGAAATATGTGTTAGTTGTGGTTGATGATTACTCTAGATTCACCGGGTCAAGTTCTTAAGGACAAAGGATGAAACTCTCGATATCATCATCAAACTCATCAAACAAATTGCAGTTCGACTTAACAAAACCGCCGAATTATCCAAATGACAATGGAACCGAGTTTTTAACAAACAACTTAGTGAATTTTATGAAAGCATTGAATCACCATCAAACAAGTGTTCCACGAACTCCTCAATGTAACGGTGTAGTTGAAAGACGAAATCGAACTCTTGTAGAAGCCGCTAGAACAATGCCGATTTACTCAAAGGTTCCAATGTTTCTCCGGGTCAAGCTATTGCCACCGCATGCTACACACAAAATCGCTCCTCGATTCACACTCGCTCATGGAAAACTCCATATGAACTTGTCCACAATGAAAACCTAATCTCTTTCCTTCGTGTGTTTGGTGCATTGTGTTATCCAACTAATGAGGGTCAAGACTTAGGCAAACTTAGAGCTAAAGGACATTGGAGTTTTTGTAGGGTGTTCACCAAACAAAAGGGATACCGAATCTACAACAAAAGAACCCGAAATATCATGGAAACTATTCACGTTACGTTTGATGAGTCGATCGGTCAAATGGCTCTGGACAATCCGATTCAGACCCGCACTTCAAAAACAGTCCCATTGGTTCATCCCTTGTTCCAAACTCTTCTCAAGAAACTCCATATGTACCTCCATCCGAAGATGATTTAAAGAAATTGTTTGATCCTATGTTTGATGAACTTTATGATCCAAGTACTAATGAGGTGTCGATTCCTACAACAGAGGTCGCTCATATTCCGTGAATGAAGTCAATCCCTCGCCTCAATATCTTTAAGTCAAGAAGCGCGCCGATCCTTCGCCTCATCAACAAATCATCATTCTTCAAATGTACATCATGGAAATGTTTCGCATCAATGATGAAGTTAATCCCTTTGCTACCTCGAAGATGCTCCATTTGAAAACATATTTGCTCCTCGAATCTTCATCGAACCATCTTCTTCAGAGACATCGACTCTGCTACTTCGGCCCCTCAACAACTACCACATGAACACCTTAGAAAATGGACTCACGATCATCCATTAGACAACATCATTGGAAATCCTTCTCGTCCGGTATCCACTGGAAACAACTTGCAATCGATGCCTTATGGTGCTTCTTTAACTCAGTACTCTCAAAGATCGAACCTAAAGATGTTAAACCGCTATGAATGAAGATATTTGGTTCAATGCCATGCAAGATGAAATTCATGAGTTTGATCGATTAGATGTATGGGAATTAGTACCAGACGTGCTATGATTATTGCTCTTAAATGGATCTTCAAAGTGAAACTTGATGAGCATGGTGATGTGTGAAGAACAAGGCTCGATTAGTTGCTAAAAGATACCGTCAAGAAGTGGGTATTGACTTTGAAGAATCTTTTTATGCTATGATCATTGCTCTTAAGTGGATCTTCAAACGGAGATCTTAAAGAAAGCTTGATGAGCATGGTGATGTTTTGAAAAATAAGGCTAGGTTAGTGGCTAAATGTCAAGATACTCGTCAAGTACATCCGGAGGTGCTCGGTTTTGGGTGATAAGCTTGTGAGTGGTCTTCAAAGAAGCAAATGAGTACTTTATTTCTCTACAGAGGTGAATACATAGCCATGTCATCTTGTTGTGCTCAAATCTTATGGATGAGATCTCAATTATCGACTATGGCTTTGAATTCAACAAAATTCCTCTGTCTTGTGACAATAAAAGTGCTATTGCTCTCTCATGCAACAACGCTCAACACTCAAGAGCAAAGCATATCGACATTCGACATCATTTCATCGGGAACAAGTGGAAAAAGGTGTGGTGGAACTCTATTTTGTGAGGTCTCGAATATCGTTAGCGACATCTTAACAAAGCTCTTCCAAGAGAACGTTTTGAGTTCATACTTCCACGACTAGGCTTGAAAAGCCTTCAACCGAACACTCAAACGTCTTCGTGAGGAAGACGAGGAGTAAAGGTCTATCATCATCTATCTCTTGTATATATCTATTCGAAAACAAAATACAAAATTATAAAACCCTCAAAAATCAAACAAAAATATAAAACCTTCAAAATCCATAAAAATCGAAAAATTGAAAAATCTTCAAAAATATTGTCAATTTGTTATGTTTTTCTCGGTTCGATAATATCTACGGTCTTTGTCTTGTCATTCAAAGAATGACACGGGACTTTAGATGTTGTTCGAATTCTCAAAAAAAAAAAAAAAAAAATGGAGAAAGAGAAACAATGGTTTATTGTCGATTCAGCAAGAACCCATTTTTCAAAGAAAGAACAGAGCCATGCTTTACCATGTTTTCAAATTCCATGCTCGATTCTATAAACATTTATCTCTTGAAAACAAACCGCTTTGAAAAATAACTCGGTCTCTATTTTTGATAATCATCGGGACTTATTTGTCAAAATCTCTATCTCTCAATCAACAACCTATGTCATTGATTGAGGGGGAGAACGATTTCAATTAAATTAAAAAGTTATTTGGCATTAAATTTCTTCCTTATCAGTTAAAACGCTTTCATAATCAAGTCACAATTCTCCTTAAAATCTTTCAAAATCAATTTAAATCTATAAGAGATCACAGATCTCAAATGATTTGATAATTGTGATCGGGGAGAATGTGTGATTTAAATTGGATTTAAACTGATAATTCGGTGAATGGTTTTATAAGGATGTACATGCGTTCCTTCCCACATGTGACAAACGATTTCAAATTTTCAATGCACATGTTGAGGGAAGCATCCATCTTAAACCTATGATTTGAAACGTGATCATTTATCTCATGTGCGGGTTCCCTCTAGTATGTGCAAAACTCTTTTCAAACCTTGAGGCACATATTGAGGGGAGCAAATTATGGAAACCTCATCCTCCCGGAAATGCTTTATCTACTTGATTTGATCAAGGAAGTGATGGTGATATCTTTTAGAAAATGGTAATCAAAGAAGTAATTTCTTCCTCTTGCCTCCGTGTGCAAAACGATTTCAATTTGATACACATGTTGAGGGGAGCACTTATTCTAAAAATATCAAAACAATTCGGTACAAAATGTTTTGATAATATATCACAAGTATCCGGATTGACTTTCAAATGGTTTTCAATTGGTTCCAATGGCAAATGAACAATACCAAATAGACCGACCAACTTTACTTTATGTACGGTGATATAAGGATGATAAGGTTAGGTATTGGTTCCCATGATCCGCTTGAGCAGGAGGGATCTACCGAGGACAATCCACTAGTTAGTGTAGAAGTCCTTAGGTAAGATGATAAAAGGAGAAAAGTGAGATATGGGAAGAGTGAGGGGCGAAAGCAGAGCAAGTCTTGGAACAAACCCAACAAGGTTCTTGCTATGAAGTCTCGGTAAGCAACGAAGGGTTGAAGAATTAAAAGAATTGAATGAGAAAAGGGTGAAACTAAATAGCCCTCCATTTATTCAACCTTAGGCGTAAACCGGTTCAATTCATATGCTCCGATGGTAACATCGGTATTGAAGACAAGACGTCATGGACCCGGTGACGACCGCACTTCAACTTTCCAAACCACTCAAGTTCCTCTTAAAAGGACTTGTTTCATTCTCACGGGAACCGACATTTTCTATTGACTTTCTCTTAGAGATTGTTGATATTGAAGAAGGAGACCCTCTCCCTAGTCTCCAAGACAGATCCAAATATGCACAAATTGAGTCTAGAGCCACGAGATCATCAATAAATCTCATTAGGACACTTTCAATGAAGACTCTGCTTCACACAATGTGGAAAGTGAGATTATATTTTGAGTCCCACGCATTATCCTTGTGGTTTTGCTCGAACATCCGAAAGTGATATGTGAACATATTCACGGTGAAGATGGAAAACCTTCTCGAGCCAACATCAAACAAGCTCTGGTAGGTGGCATGTGAGATCTATTATATAGATCAACCATGTGACAACCGAATGTAAACAACGGGCGATTCAATCTCTTGAATAAAATCTGGTTCAGTTATGGATTGACGGATACCTTTTAAAACCGGTCTTTGTGCTTAAAAACTCTTTTCTATAGCACATCGACCGTGTACTAATTTTTCAAATAAAAGGTGTTTTATGATTGATAATTGATTTTCAATAAAACCTTCGTTGTATTGCAAAACAATTTCTATTGAGCAATACACGATTGTTTTCAAATCTCTTTTCATCAATCGGTGGACTTAAATTATTGGTTCACTCACTCCGTGTTGTCTTCTTTGAGATGTTCGGTTTGAGAACGACTAGAACATTGCGAAACCCCGTCAAGGAGATTCTTAGGAATCCTACATCACAGCAAGACTTGTCTTCGATCAACGGGAACCGTGGGCGTGTACCTCAATTCAACGAAAGTGATCAAAGACACTTTCGTGCTTTATTGCTAATTGCTTTATGCAGGCATCCTATGTTTGCGGTGATCGAATGAAGCGGTCAATCCATAGCCGCATGCTCACACTACACATTCATCTCAAAAGAAATCATTATAAGTGCATCAATGACTCGATATTCTCACTCCATGCTTCGCTACTGCCGCCAATATCATGAATCAACGAAGCTTCCGCTACTCTGATGAGAAGATTTCATGATCCGAATGTGAGCATGTCGGTCCTAAAGTCACAACATCACATAATACCAACACCACAAAGGATGTCTCGAGAGATTTTTGATAGCCGATGATCTCAAAGTCGGCTCAAAACTATTATCACGTGGATCAAGAAAAGACCTCCACTTGGATTAACCAAACATGCAATGAGTAGAATCAATGACTACGAGCTTGAGCAAAGTACTACATCAAGAATGCAAGAACAATTTTAGTGTAATATCTGTTTGTATTCAATGTAATTTTAGTACATGATTTAGGTGACCTCCTTAGGGAGATTGTTAGAATTAGAAATTCCGTGTATTAAAGAGTCGGTCACCTCAAGTATATGTAATCGTAGAAAGCTCGTAGTCGTAGTTCTTTTAAGTCTAGTAGTTTTTAGTTAAGTAACACCGTGGAGGACGGACGGTCTTTACCCACCGTATGCACGATCCATGACCCGTTGTGTGGCATTTTATTGTAAGACTATAAATACCCTCTACCTCCCAAGGTAGAGGTTGGAGCTCATAATAATATTTTTCTTTCTCTCACTATAGTTCCCAACTCTTCCACTCTCTCACTAGAACTTTCTCTAACATACTTAAACGCATACTTTGATCATGGTTTAGAGTGTTTGTGAAATCCAATATCTTACACTTCGACCCGCTTGCTTTAATGTCACTGATTACTCCTGTAGAGGGAATTATGGGAACATTAGTAGGTTGATCTACATGTTGCATTCCTGAACTAGATGTGCAAGGATCTGAACTACTCGAAGACACATTAGTGTTCACCTTTTTAAAACTGGGTATGGAATGGTTTGAGTGCTTTGCATTAGGCATAGAACAAGGCATCACAGTTTTACCTTTTGCACCTAAGGATTTAGGACATGTCGCAATTAAGCATTCTAGCGTTCACGAGATCGTTTGTCCCTGAATGCACGCAAACCTAATTTCTCTATCAAGAGGCTTGTTTAGGTAATCCTCCTCCACAATCTCACGGAGACATTCTAGACTATCCTTAAGGTAAGCATGAGTTATGAAACACGGGTTCATTATTCCTAAGATGAGGAGGAATGTATCTAATAGTCATGAATATTTGCGAAATGAGGATGACTTTGAGCGACATTCTCATTAAACACAAGTGGCGCTTCCCTTTTCCCGACTCCTCGATTCTCAATTTCCTTTTGTAAAGAGGTTATTTTTTCGTTGTTTTGTCACGAGTGACTTTAATTGAATCATATAACTCTTTAAAATGACGTTTAACCTTTTCATTTTCTCGCTAGAAAACTCTCGTTTTCCTTTTGTAATGCATTTACTAAGTTTTGAAGATGAAACGTTTGAGAATCTTGAGAATCTAAAGGAGGAGGCATTTAGAGCCAGTCACATTGTTCTTTTCACCCTTTAATTGAGAAATTTGGGCTTTCAATTTTACGATCGTGCAACATCGAGCTTGAATCATTCAATCACGTTTATGTATCCGAAAACTCGATCAAACTCGGAGCATCGAAGATGTCTTTATATTTGAGGTTTTGACATTTTCTTTATGATGTTGATATTTTAGTTGTAAATTAAAATGCTCAACTTCTAGTTTAGAAAAATGTTTTACCAAATTGTCGTGATCATCCGGATCAATTTTATCTTTTAGTTTAGAATTAGTTTTTCAAGCTCAATGACACGATCATGGGAGACTTTGAGCAATGATAATTCATGAAATTGAGAAGCATTAATGGAACAATTTTAGCGATGAAAACACATCTTGATCAATACATTCGTAAATCGATTCTCATTCGGTGTATGCAAATTCTTCCTCTCAATCTCATTATATTTTAATTCTCGCCATAGTCACAAACCTCAACTATCATTGCATCAAATTCCTTTTCCATCTCTTTAATATCTCGAGTCCATCCCTTTTATGACTCTCAAATTGATCTTTTAGTTGTTTAAAGAAAGGCATGACCTCTCGTTAAATAGCATTCTTTAGTTTGCTCAAAACCCTTTCCCCCGATTATCCCAGATGGGTGTGATCCTTTTCTTACATGTTTTCTCAAAATCAACAAATAATTGAAAGATGACATATTGGTGATTAAGGTCTTGCTTTTAGTGGCAATAGTTCTAGGGACTAGATGCATTGGTGTATTAGGAGGATACAGTGGTGAGGGCATTTTCCTAAGAGGGGTTTGTTACAACAAGATTCTCTGCTTTTGCTTATCTAAATCCTTTTTCCAAAACACTTGCTCAAGTTAACAATGTTTGAGGCTTAAACTTATTCAAGGAAATCCAATTTTCCTTTTTGTAATCATGGGGTTTATACGTTATGTTCTTCTCCTTACAAATTGGATTTTCTAGCTTCTTATTCATTTTCTTCCTAGATGCATCATCTAATTCTCTATCTTCCTCGGTACACCTGGAAGCGCCTAGGTTTCGTCTAGGCTTAAGGATTTCATTGCCATCATAAATTACCTTATGAGCGGTTTTAGCCTTTTGATGACCTCGGATTCGGTTCCTCAACAAGGGAATGCTATGCTTATCGCTAATACTATATGCTTAGTGATCAAGTGAAGCGATCGAATGGTGTTCCTTTATCGTGCAACTTATTTTCAAGCTTGTTTTTCAAAGTTTTTAGATTGGAAAAGTCATTCAAAAGTTTTAATTCTTTAGCATTGAATTATTGCTTAAGCATTTTCACATTTTCTTGAAGTTCTTGTTTTGCTTAGCAGTTTTAGAAAGATTTTCTTGTAAGGAATTTAACTCTTGTTTTAATACTTCTTCTCTAAAATTACTTTTTGAATAATTGTCGCATTTGGTCATCCATTTCTTGCTCACGTGTGGTTAACTCAAACTTAGCTTTGTTCATAGATAGCAACTTGTTCTTTATAGACATTCGATTCGAGAGATAACAGAATCATCAAGAATACATGCAAGATATTCATCAAAGACATAGTCATTATTGACTGCGAAAGATGCATCGTTTGATACAATCTCACTTTCACCTTGTTTCACATATTGATCATATGGGACAATATTGCTATCATCGACATTATCAATATCTGATTCATAAGTCTCAAGAGTTTGTACTTCATGATGCATCTTTCGCTCATCAACATCATCATATAGTTTTAATACCTCTGAGATGATTGATTCTTTAGATGGACCAGCTTTATGTGATGTTGAGACCTTAGGAGAGACCATTGGAGAAATGCTAGCCATGAAAATTGTTTGTGCAGTAGGTTCATCATCGACATCCAGTCGTATGCATCACGATCGATGACTTGGAAGGCATTCGATGATTGTGACCTATCTCTGAATTGGCCGCTCATCCACATCTCGCATCATAGGTCTTTGCATTGCCTTGAAGAAACAATAGCTCTTCTTCATCTAAAGTCGCTCCATTATCACGAGCTTGCACGAGCAACATCTTATCTCGAAGTACTCGGCATTACGTGGACGTTTTGGAGATGTACAATTCCTTGCAATGTGTCCTCACCACCGCATGATTGTAGCATTTGATAGCCTTTGTTTGTCCTTGATTTCCAATCCTTCCTCGATTCGATTTCACCATAGCTTCCACCTACTCCACCCCTTCTCCGATCATACCTTTCTTGATCCATTTGCCCATAACTTTCCATCTCGATCAAAGCATAATTGTGAAGATTGGATCTTCGCTCGATTTCATTGTTGGTGTGAAGGCTGTTAGTATGAGGTGAAAGGTTAACCTTTTAACCATGAGAGCCGATTGATTGATTAAATGTTCCATGGCGCATCGACATCGGTTGCTTGAACCTTGGATCGGGAATGAGTTTGTGATTACCATCTCCGAGGGAATGACTTTAGAAGCCTTGGTGGTAATTCCTACGTTGTGAAGGCGGTTGAGTCATTAGATGAACTTGTATCTCCCCGATTGGTTTTGAACTGCTCTTAATCCTTTTTGAAACATAGCATGCCTCTCATTCGAAGAAAAATGCATACAATTGCTCATAGTTTGTGTTCTTCAATCCTTTAGTTAGCTTCGAAGTGACAAACTTGTGCCATTCGGGATTCATGTTGTTTACAAACTTTGAGTTCGGTGAATGTTAGGCATGGTCATTCTTATGTTCCTCATGTCATTCACAAGCTTATGGAATCTCAAGTAGTACTCATAGACACTCTCATACGGTATCATCTTGAAATGCTCAAATTCATCATATAGTTGTGATTCTCGTCTTCAACCGTTAATTCGTAACACGAGAGAAGCATCTTGACATTATCCCATCTGACTTTGCTTGATGTTGTGATTGATGAGCTTGTAGATGTCTTTGGAAGACCTTGAAGTATAATGTTGGAATCTCGATGTCGCATCAAATCTCTTTTCTCTTTATCATTGAGCTCATCATACGTCTTTGGTGCATCTATTCCATAGATCATTGTTCCATCGCAACATGATCAATTAAGTCTCTGGTAGTCTCAATCGATAAGGTCCTTCATCGATTGACTTGAGGATGTTGACTCCGTTTTCTTTTCCCAAAGCAAGACAAGCGGATTCGTTGTGCCCATGAATCATAATCGATTACATCAAGCATGGGTGGACGAGTATCGAGACCGCCGCTGGCGGGCGTCCTCGACTACGGAAGAAGCAATAGTAGGAACGATGTTTGCCATGATAACAAGTTCTCACGAGTTTTACTATTCTTTGATTAAACCGGAAATTAATTCTTTCACGGGATTTTACTAAACCAAAGAACAACCGTAAGAATGTAGTACTAAGAAGTAATAAGTCTAAATAGACAAGTCGCAAAAACACTCAACTCGCTTAGTAGTCAACTCGCTAAACACCCAACTAAACTTACGAGAACAAGTCGCAAGTAATCAACTCGCTAAATAGCTAAGTCGCATAAGTATCAACTCGCACCACAATCAACTAAGCAATGAGACAAGCCACTAAATAGCCAACTCGCTTTAGTATCAACTCGCAACACAATCAACTCGCTTAAAGCAAGTCGCTTAAAAGCTTAACTCGCTAAGTAGCCAAGTCGCATATAACAACTCGCATTCGGTAACAAAGCAACTCGCTTTGAGGAAATGTATCGAGACTCAACTCCCTTTGTACAAATTTCAAAAATAACCACTTTGTCAATCAAAACAACCAAACCACGGTGATTTATGCCTTCCAATTCAAAACATAAACACATATGATGATCCTAAACACAAAGTACAAGCAAAATTCAAACTTTAACACTAGAACTTATCAAAATGAATCAAACTCTTCTAAACACTTAATACCCCAAAACCTTATGAAATCCACCAAAACAAAGAGCATGAAAGATGAGTGATCAAACCATGGCTCTTGATACCAATTGTAAGATATAGGATTTCATAAACACACTAAACCATAATCCAAGTAGGCGTATAAAAGTGTTAGAGAAAGTTCTAGTGAGAGAAAGAAGAGAGTTGGGAACTATGTGAAACAAAGAAAAATGGTATTGAGCTCCAACCTCTACCTTGGGAGGTAGAGGGTATTTATTTCTTACAAACTAACGCCACCTACCGGTGTGGATCGGGGCATAGTGGGTAAAGACCGTCATCCTCCACGGGGTTACATAACAAACTACTTAATAATATAACTTGACTACGACTACGAGCTTTCTAATGAATACATAAACATGAGGTGACCGACTCTTTAATGACTAAATTTTCTAATTGCTAACACATGACCAATTAAGCGTGGTCATAAAGCGTCATAACAACCAATTGAATGAGTCAAAGTCATTACAAATTAATCAACGCAACACTAGCGGTAGGAACCATTACACTAGCGGCGGGAACCAAACACTACCGGCCAGAACCATCGGCAGGAACCATTACACTAGCGGAAGAACCATAACACTACGGCGGGAACCATCGGTTACTACTAACGGTAGTAACCAATACTACCGACATTTACCACTATTGAGTCAGGGTGTTCAGGGACCTCATGGGTGTACACTCCGTACCTACTAACCCATTACCAGGTGTGAACTAATCCCACAAGTAAACTAAATTTTCCAACAGCTTGGTGCATGCTATTCTTGTTGAAACATCAAACATAGTAACATTCACATGGTACTGCTCACTAGCAGGGTATCCGCGCGTTGCATTGTCAAATATCATGTGATTAAAGTTTAAGTGCCAACAACATAACAACGACAAACTGATTAACCCAAGAAAAACCTTATCCCAATCCGATCCAGTTTATCCGTTTTTATTAGTTTCGACTGATCCTCTCCATCAATGTTCCCATCACCATCTAATTGCTAAAACAACCACCCACTCCCTTATCACCAATACAAGATAAGTATTATGTAGTTATCCTCATCACCTATACACTATCTCCGTTGTAAAGGCTCGTCACCAAATGTGTGCAAATATCAGATAATTTGAGGGTAAAAATATCAAGACTCCACTTAAAAAAAGGGTTAAAAACTTATATTACTAACGTACTTTTAAAAGTTTTAAATATGGCTAATGTATTTTTTTTTAAATACCATTATCACCAACCAAACTTTACATCTTTTACAAATATCACCGACTTTGTCAAAAGTGACCGACTATAATAGGTTGCCACACCGCCACGTCTGGTTTAGCTTGGTCATTTTTTTTCTTTAATAAAACATTTCCACCTCATTAACTCTTTTTCCACCTCATTTAATCTCACACCATTAATACCAACTTACCCTCGATCAAACACACACATAATCGTTTAACTGCAAATCTTTCAAACCCTAAAAATCCTATAACTATTCATAAACAATGAAGCCCAAAAACAAAAAAGGTATTGTTATTTATGTTTTGATCTATTAGTTAGTGTATTTAATTTAGCATTAACAAATTTTTATTTTTTATTTTTATTAAAAAAAATGGTATGGTTTTGGGTTAACATTTAACTGGTTAGTGATACTCTATTTTTTGGGGTTCGTTATGGTCGTTATGTTATGTGTTTGTGACTCCTTTTTTTCCTTCGTTTTTCATATATATGATGATTCTTATATGTTTGATGAAATATTTACAAACTATCTGACAGTTAGAAAGATTATATTCATAACATTATTTGTAATAGAATGTAGTTATGTGTTTGATTATTTGTGGTGATTGTAATGTGACTTTATGAAACATTTTATACATACCTACCCAAGAGACTACCTTGGAACAACGATAGAAAAATAATGAACCAAATGTAGTTATGTGTTTGAATGTAATTATGTGTAATGTGCCCTGTATAGAATGTAGTTATGTGTTAGATTATTTGGAGTGCTTGTTTGGGATTACCGACAAAACCAAATGATGAGACCTTCATGAAACAGTTTGTACTTACCACCCAAGAGACTACCTTGGAACAATTTGTACTTACCCACCCAAGAGAATGTTATATCTTGGAGCCTTGTTTGGGATTACACCGAGAGGACCAAATAAGAGACTACCTTGGAGCAGTTTGTACTTGCCCACCCAAGAGAGAATCTTGGATTGACGATTCTACATTACGACCTTTTGGGATTACGGTGAGAGGACCAAATAAGAGAATATTGGATTGTTCTACATTGCAGCCTTGTTTGGAATTACACCGAGAGGACCAAATAAGAGAATACTGGATTGAATGTTCTACACTGCGGCCTTGTCTAGAATTACATTGAGATGACCAAATGAGTATTGGATTACATATATTCATTGGTATAATATTGATCCGTGTATACCTTGAAAACCTTTTTGTTATATGGTGATATATATTAACATTTTCATCTAACAAACTGACCAAGCATTTTTTTATTTTTAGAGATCATAGTCATTATCTCTGACTCAAGCACTAATGATACAAGTTCTTATGATAAAAGTTCTGATGATACATGCATCCCACCCCAGTTGCTTGCATGGTATATGCCAAAAACTTATTCTACAAGTTTTGATTATGTCATTGGTGATTTAAATTATGATGGTGACCAATTTCCAAAGTTTCAAGCTAAACAAGGTTCAAGCTCCAATCCTATGAAAAATAAAAATGTTTCCATATGTAATCTCATTTATGCTAAAAAAAGGTTTAAGCTCCACTCGTATTTCAGCTCAAAAGGCTAGCCCTTGCAAGATATTTGACAGGGATATAATACTAGTGCTGCCAGCAAATCTGACTTGGTCATCTATTGGTGACAAGACTTTTGGAATTAGAAAACCAAAAGGTTTAGAAGCAGTTGAAGCCAGTCAAGGAAAAAGGAAGATGATGTAGGAGCTGGAACTTAATCTTTTGTGGTATTTGGTAGGTTATGATGGTAGTTTGTTATTTATGATGGTAGTTTGGACAATTAATCTTTTGGATAACTTCTAACTGCATGATGGTAGTATAACTCCTAATCTTTTGTAATGATGAAACAACTGATGTTAATGTCTTTTGTTATGGGTTGTTCATGATTTATGTATGGGTTTTACCCATATGTTTTGGTTGATTTACATGATTTCTGCATATGGAATGAGTTATGAATATGTTCATGAGTTCTGCATATGGTCATGAGTTCTGCATATGTTCATCATTTTTGCATATGTTCATGATTTATGCAAATATCTTTTTTGGATTTACATGTTATGATTTACATGTTGAATTCGTGTATTTGATTTACAAGTTATGATTCACATGTTTAATTCATGTTTAAGAGTATGAGAAACATTTTCAAATGGATCTTAACCAGTTATAAGTAACCCAGGTGGTAAATAGGAATTTCCACGTGTGCTGAAAAAAATGATGTGGAAAATAATATCAGTATACTGGTGGTATTTATATACTAACAAGTTTGGTTGGTAATAATGGTATTTTAAAGAGTACATTACCCGTATTTGAATTTTTTTAAAAGTACGTTGATAATATAAAAAAGTGTCACTAAAGTAAAAAAGTGTCACCAAAAGTATAAAAAAAGTGTCACTAAATTTTATTTTATGTTTTTTTTGCTTCTCCCATACTTAAAAAGTGTATGTAGAAGTACAGTAGGTAAAAGTCTTTTTTATGGTGTCAAAAAAAAGTATAAGTACATGGTTTTCATCTTTCGTGTCACATTTTGTCTATAAAAAGTGTCACTAAATCCAAAATTTTAGGCTTTTGCCCACTTTTTTAAAAGTGTCACTAAAGGTCATGTTTAGTGACACTTTTTTGTGTCATTAGAATCCACATCACTAAATGTCTATCTTCTTGTAGTGCTCGGATAAAATCATATTCAATCTTTAAGGGTGAATAAAACAATAAAACTACATGCTTCTGCCTATTCCTAGATTGGGTCATTTATTTTATAATTGATGAAGAAGCATAACTTCGCGGGGTTGGTCTTGAAGGCTTTCACATTCCATTCATCGTCATCCCGAGCCTAATGTTACAAACATGAAAGAACCGGTTAGAAGGAGTCCCGAGATCGAAGCCCTGAGGACTACCCTTCAACGATCAAGTCAGAACTCTACTTGAGAGATTAACATTATGCAAATAATGAATATGATATAAATGTAGGCATGATAAAAGCATGAAGGGGCATGCCTTCGGTAAATAAAGGCGCCCCCTCCATCTGAGAGTAATTCTAGAGAGAGAAAGTAGATATATGTAAATAGTATAGAATGTGGAGTATGTGATGACCAACTACCAAGGATGGTGGTATTTAGTACCTTATACATTGTATCTGACGTCATCATGGAAATGAGTGGAAAGGAGCGTCAAGCTGTGTTACCTATGCATTGGATACGCCATGAAGGCGTATGGGAAATAATCCCTTAGAATATAGGGCGTTGATAAAAATGAAAGGCCGACAATTACCCAATGGACAATCTGGTGTGCCCTTCATCTGGATGTCAATGTGGAATGCCATTCATTTGGATGTCAATGTAGTGTGCCCTTCATCCGGATGTGCCCTTCATTCGGGGGTCCATGTGGCGCGTCGTTCATCCAGCAACTAACTTGGAGTGTCCTACCAATTGGCCCACAAATCGGTGCTCCATTAAACAAGTCAGGTCCATCAGACCGGTTACGTTGTTAAGTCCCCCATAGTATAGTATTGTTGGCCTACGGTCAATGATGTTATACTTAAGTTCTTTCTGGCTGGCTTCATATGAAACACTTAAGTATCAACCTCGCTACTTGGTCGTCATATTGACCTTCTTATATGGTCGTTATATTTGGCGTGTCTTCCATCTAACGCCCAATGTTATGCGCCTTCCATCTAACACAATCTCATGACTTAATTAGATAATCTTTCTAGTCAACTCCAGAGAACCACCAAAGATGTCAGGCCGAATGGCCCATAATTTGGTGCTCCATTAGACAGGCCAGGTCCATCAGACCAAGTACGTAATAATTAATCTTAATAAATAGTGAGGGATCCCTACTTAAGTTATATGGGGAAATTCGAGAATTTTGCATCTAATGTGCTTGGCATAACCTGTGCTTCCGTTATTGTTTTCAGACTCATATCTGGCAAAAAATATGTTTACTTAGAGAAGTTCAAACTTGGGTCTTTTTGTTCTATTGATCATCATTTCTTACCTTCGCCAACGCTAAGCCACATTGGAGATGATTTATAAGTTTTATCAGTGAATCTATAGTAATTATAATAACATTAGTATGTACATTTTTAAGAATCAGTATCTCGGTATCTAATCTACCAATAAGTTATAAGATAACAAATAAAAAGTAATTGTAAACGGCACTACCATGAAATGCATACCATTGAGAGCAAGGGGTGTCGTGATATTTTGAGCTTCACATTGTGACATGGCATCTCGCCGTTTGAGTTCGCAGCTCACCACCACACCGGGATTGTTCATCGTTTGCATTCGTTGTGCAATTCTTCGTTGCAATGAACTAGAAGGTGACAAACAATTTTTTTGAAATATATCCATTTAATACAAACTGTTATATTTAAATTGTACCGTCTATTTTTTTTTTAATTCAAACTTTTTTTTATTTATAACCAATTTTCACACTATAAATAACGCATGAGTTCCTCAAGCAATTACGATAGTCGACCGATAAAGAATATAGTGACCTCGAGATGATTATATGTTGGAATCACTCTAAACTAGAATTCAAGTGTTAGTAATTAATATGTAATAGTTAGCTTAATATGGCTTTTATGTTAGTAATCATGCCAAGGCTTATGTAGAAAGCCCATGAGCCTTGGCCCAAGTCCAATAAGGAAAGGAAGGGACTAGGGTGTTGCCTAGCTCCTCTCCTATAAATACTCTTGTAATAACCCTCACTTGAGGGTTGGTTGTTCAATTCATTCTCTTTCACTTCTACGCATAACCTTTCTTTTATTCATACGCATAGTGTTTGTTTGTTATTGTTCAACCGATCTCTTCTCTTCATCTATTTCTTCTATTGATGCTTGTGTTACTAATATGGTGACCTAACGGTGGTATCATTCGCCAAATAGTTGGGTGAACATATTTTGTTTTTGAAGTTTTGGTCTTACAGCGTAAGCGTGTTTCAAACTTGGTCACGCTTAAAACTTATTTTTACACTTTTAATCCAAGATTCTTGTCCTTTCAACGTTTTAAGGTGTTAAAATATCTGTTTTTGGCAAAAAGTTTCAAACTTTACGTGTGGATCATTGTTTTTAAGCTTGATTTTTTACATGGGTTAAGTTCTACGCATAACGTGTTTATATGCTTTGGATCATCAAGTTTCACACCTTTGTGTTATCTTGGTGATATTGATGCTATCTCATCACAAAAATCTGGTTTGGAAACATCAGTTGGCAGAAATCAACTTTTGGCTATTTTCTACGCGTAAGAAAACCCTAATCTTACGCGTAACTTTTCCTTGGTTTGATCTTGGTTTAGTGGATTACTCGGTGTTTTCTTGCTTGGATAAGCTGAAAACACTTCGACTTTGGATATCTTTTGCCTTTGTGATAGTGTAAAAGATCTTTTAGGTAAAACCCTAAATTTACGCATAAGCTTAAGCTTACGCGTAGAACTCATTACGCATAAGATTCTTCTTACGCCTAAGCTTTGTCTTACGCATAAGTTAATCCTCGCCTAAGTTTTCTCGCTTAACTTTCATTTACGCATAACTTTAGTGTTTTCTCATTTCTTCGCGTAAGCTAATCCTACGCGTAACTATTAACATTACAGCGTATCTTTGGTGTTTTACGCATAAGTGGTACTTTGCTTTTACGTGATTTCTCGCCTAAGGATACTTCATCAACAACGGTTCATTCGACTACAAAGATCCATTTAACAACACAAGTTTTCAACATGTCACAACCACCATACTCTAGCTATTTCCCTTACACTTATAATCAACAACAACAACAACAACTAAGTCCACAACATCAACAATTTAATCATCAACAACAAATTTATCAACAACAATTTAATCAACAACATACTCCACAACTTGCAGCAATTCCACAACCTCAAATGGTTCAACCACCACCAAGTCTTCAAGTACAACCTTACACAAACTTCTACAATCAACATCCATCCAGGAGTACTATGAAGGAACCGTCATGGTTTGGCAAGATGTGTGAAGCCTTAAGTAGCCAACAATCAATTCATGAAGCTGGCTCACTTGATAGACCTCAATGCTCACTCCGGAAATTATGATCAATGGGTGATAAGGTTCTTTAGGTTTTGTGATCTAAAGAAGCCACATGGAAAGTTCTTAAAGAAGGTCATTATGGAAGGTCCATTTGGATGCCTACTATTATCACACACCCGAGATCCGGATGCCAATCCACCGAGAGATGTTGTCACCAACATTGCAAGCTGTTGCTCAACTCACGGTGATGAACTTCTACACTTTGAAGCCGATGAACTAGCAATGCAATACATCCTTTTGGGATTACCCAATCCAATCCTTGAAGTGTTGATGCTCAAAAGGCGGCTAAAGCAATGTGGGAACATATTCATCTTCTAATGGAAGGCACAACACTCAATCGAGAAGACATGGAATCCAAAATCTACTTGGCTTATGAACACTTCATGATTGAACCGGAGAGACATTAGAGTCATATCATCATCGATTTTCGAGACATCATAAATGATTTGGACAAACACAACATCATCATGCCACAATTCTTTGTCAACACTAAGTTCCTAAGTAGTCTTGGTCGGAATGGGAGAAGTATGTCATTTTCTCCGTCAAGCTAAGAATCTTCATCATGCTACATACGGATTGTTGTACGACTATTTGAAGCCTCATCAAAAGAAGTTGATAAGGAAAGGATTATCCGTGGCCAAAGTTTCACCTTCACTTCGGATAATCAACAACTTGCTTTGTGGGCTCAAACTAGTTATCCTCCTCAACCGACTCCTCAACCAAGCGCCACAATCACACCATATGATCCATCACGGCAACAATCTCAACAAACTCAATTGGTTCCATACAACAACAACAATGATCAAGCATTTGTCGGTGAAGCTAATGAGGACTCCGATCCGTTCGATGCATTGCAACAAGGATTTGTTATGATTGCTAAAGCTTTTGGCGTTATACAAACAAATCCAACAATCGCATTCGTTCCTCATCAAACACAAGGAATCGTTTGTTGTGAACAATGGACGAGTTGAAGTTCGAGAATCGTGGTTATGGTCGTCGGATGGGCGGTGGTCAAGGGTTTAATGCTATGGGTAGGAATAACAACGAGCTCAAGTGGTTGAGCAGGGAAATGCTCGAGAATGGGTTGAATGGTCTTTGATGCTACAAGCTGTAATGAGAAGGGACACTGGCTAATGCATGCCCAAAGCCGAGGACTAGGGCGGTGCTTATCACAAGGAGGCTTTACTTTTGGCTCTTAAGGATGAAGTGGTGGAACTCTCACGGACAAAGAACGAGCTTTATGGCGGATGAGACTCGAGATGATGATATGGAGGACTTGCGAGGCCAATGCGGCGATTATGTTGATGGCTAATATGCATGAGCTACACATGAGTGACACAGGCCCGATGTATGACACGATGGCTTGTCTCGGTACCGAACAAACCATATTTATCTCGATCTAATATCTCCGCCAACATCCGAATCCGGCAAGGCTCGAGAATGTTCAAAATGAGTCATCCACATCTCATTCGGCGATTCTCAACTAGACCCGTAGTTACATTTGATGATCAAGATGACCTTATGGTTTCCTTTGATACTCAAATTGACTCGTGGTTATACTTGAGGATACGAATAATGATCATGTTGTGACTCACGTTGAACATCTTGAACCTTTGCCTAATCGAGATATTGATCATTACTTAAAGACCAACAATCCCGAATGGAAGAATGTCATGCATTAAATCGGTCCTTAAAAAGTAAAAATGCTTTATTAACGGGGATCTTGAATGCTTACAAGCGGCAACTCAATTTTTCAAAACTCAAGAAAACCGTGAAAAAGGTTTTGAAGTCGCTTTGCTAAATCTCATCAAAGCGAACAATCATTAGAGCGACGGATCGTGATCTAGCCGCATTGAAGAATGCTTTGTTGTCTCAAATAGAACAAGCGAAACATGAACATAAACAACAAATTAACGCTCTTACTTTGGAAACTCAAAAAGCCAAAGGTGAGTTGTTAACTTGTCAAAAGCAGTTCTCTGAGTACAAAAAGCATTCCACGAAGCGAATAGATAACTATCTTGAAGAAATTGTCGACTTACAAACCAAAATTAAAGAGTTTGAAATGTTGTTTACAAACATGGTGAGTCAATCACAACTATTCAAAAGTTTACTTTTAAACCTAATCCAAATGGATATGGTCCGATTCTTTGCGATTACAAACCTAAGTTTTCAAGCGAGCATTCAAACCAAATCACGAAGTTTCGGTCGAACATAGAATTGATGATTCAATTATGAGTGTTGTTGAATATAATCGCATGGAGGAATTAGATGCGAGATGGCGAGTCGGTCAAAATGGAAAATGTTGTTTATAACAAACCATTTAACTATTCACAAGCCGTAACTTTTGTCACACAACAAGATACTTCTAACAAACCTTTGGTTATCACACGAGTCTTCTAAGTTAGTCCCCAACACAATGGTGCACAAATTAATGGTCCTTTACCTTCCATAGTGAAGTTAAAACAAAACACGAAAGTTGTCGAGTTATAAAATACTTTGACCTTTTCTTATCGACCTCAAAATTTTGGAGCATGAGATTGAATTTCATTACGAAATAAAAGTTGAACATTTTCAATCGCCTCTGGCGCGAGAACAAAGAGATATTCTTGAGAAAAGAATTTTACCCCATGTTAAAAATTTGAAAAATTGTGCACTATATTGGGAAAGGATTTTCACAAGGAACTTGGTCTCATGAAAGCAGTTTTGAGAAAGCGAAACATCGATTTCTAATACTAAGCGTAAAAAGAAATTGTTAAGAAAAGATGTTGATCGACTCTTGGAAGATGTTATCGTCTTGATATCAATAATCTTGTGTTATTACAATCTTTGCCATATGCATCGATCATATCTCTGCTGATTTGTTGATTACATTGATATTGTTGAGAATATTGATAATGTGCATCGGATCGAGTCTTTAAAAGTTGAAAATGAGCGATTGTTAAGCGAGCTTTCAAATGCAAAGCGTCGTCTTCAATGGTGTCAAAAGATTGTCAAAATCGTGAACTTGCTTTGCAAAACAAAATCAACCGGTTGCAATCAAAAGCGTTTAATCAAAATTTGAGCAAGCTGGATGATCAAAGCGCGTCTTTGAAATGTCAAATCTCAAAATATGAACAAGAACTTGCAAAAGTTAAAAGGAATATGGTGTCATATTTGATTTACTTAAACAGACTCGTGATGAAGCATCAAACGAACTTGATCATTTTCTTGCACACACTAAAGAAGTCATGAATTTTTTGGAAATCTTAGTTACGAAAATCAAGAATTGGTGCACACTATCTTTAAGTTAAGAGAAATGTTAGGAAAGTATGAACAAGTTCACCTAGCATCATTAAGAGAATTGCACTGTAACACTTAGCAAGCGTGAACCCAGTTGCCTCTTGACAAAACACAAGTTACTAATGTGCTTCCTCTCTTGAAAGCAGGACTAGTTGATTCTTTTCCAAGCGTCCGCACTTCACGACCTAGGAGCAATACAAGGAAGAATAGGAAGTTGCGACCTAAGAAAAGAACAATAAGGAATCTTTGAAGTAGAAGAACACCCTAGGACTTTGAATAAGACTCACGTTGCACCTACTTTAGATATTGCGTCGACAAATGTAATGGAAAAAGTGTTGTAACGAATGCTAAACCTTTAAGTACTTTTGATATTGATCGATGCTTCTTGTGTTATTTGTCGTAAAAGTATGCTTTCGATTGTCATGACAAATGTGTTGCTAGAGCTATCTTGTCTCGTTTAAGGAATCCTAAGAATCGGAATACCTCTAGGCCCACTAATGCTTCTAAGTCGTGCTTGGTAAACCACCCTCTTTAGATTCTAAGAAACGCATTGATGTCCTGTAGCTCGATATCACCTCCAAGGAATGTAGTACCACCTAGTGCATTCACTAAGACTAAAGCAAATACTAGTTGGAGATGGCGAAATGGATACATAATACACTAGGATTTAAATGGATGCCTAAAGTCATTGATGTGTGTATTTCTACTATAAGCGCTTGGAACCCTCTAACACTTGGGTTCCACATCTACTTCTATTCCATCTGTGTAATCATGTGTGTAATGCGGTGATCTGAGATCATCCTTTGGATTGTTGATAGCGGATGTTCCCGACACATGACGAGCAATCTTAAGCTGTTATCAAACTTTATTGCAAAGTTCATTGGCTTTGTCGATTCGGGAATGATCACTTCAGCGACTATCATGGGCTACGGAGATTATATCAATGGCAATATCGAAATTAGCGGGGTTTATTATGTGGAAGGCCTCGGTCACAATCTCTTTTCGATCGGTCAATTACGTGATGGAGACTTGGAAGTTGCTTTTCGGGAGAAAACTTGTTTCATTCGTGATCTACAAGGAAGCGATCTTATGTCGGCTCTCGCAATTCTAGTGCATACACAATCTCAATGCAAGACATGGTTGCTTCATCTCCCATCATCTACTCTCAAAGGCTACATCAACAAAATCTTGGCTATGGCCGTCGTCTCTCACATCTAAACTTTCAAACCATCACCAACCTTGCTCGACACAAACTTGTTGAAGGTCTCCGAGATTCGGTATTCTAAAGATCACCTATGCTCGACTTGTGAACAAGGGAAAAGCACTCGTGCTCATTTTCCTTCAAAGGTGGAACTGACTCTCGACATGTGCTTCATCTTCTTCACATGGATTTGTGTGGCCCGATCGGCGTGCAAGCGATTAATGGCAAGCGCTACATCTTGGTAATTGTCGATGACTACTCACGATGGACTTGGGTCTACTTTCTTGAAGCAAAGATCAAGCTCCACAGATGATCATCACCTTTCTCACGAAAATTCAAGTTCGACTCCGGAACACGTCCGACAAATTCGAGCAGACAAAGGCCGAATTTGTGAATCAAACTCTTCGAGAATTTTATGAGAAAGTGGGAATCGAGCATCAAACATCTATTGCACGTACACGAACAAAGCGGAGTTGTTGAAAGGCGAAACCGTGCGTTAGTGGAAGCTGCAAGAACAATGTTAATCAATGCTAAACTTCAGATTACTTATGGGCGGTGTATCAGCGCATGCTATACTCAAAACCGATCAATGATTACAAAGCATACAACAAAACACCTTTTGAGCTTATCCACAATGAAAACCGAATCTCAAACACTTTCATGTATTTGGATCCCTTTGCTACCCAAATAATGATCGTGATGACTTTGGAAAGCTTAAAGCCAAAGCGACATTGGAGTCTTTATTGGATCTTGTGAGAATTCTAAAGGTTACGGATGCGGAATCGTCGTACAAAGCGAGGTTATGGAAGCGATTCATGCTAATTTTGATGAGCTTCTGAAATGGCTTACGAGCATAATGACTTGGAACCCGGTCATAACCGTTTAAACTTCCTCAAACCCCATCATCGGTGAACCAAGCCCCGACTTACTCGTCAACAAATGGAAAGACTATTTGCTCCTCTGTTCGGTGATGATATTGATGAGCGTGCTCGGTGTATCCGATGTTTCATTGCTCAACTGATACTACTCTTATACGATACACTGCTACAACAACTCTTGTTGAAGAAGCACCACCGATTGACTCTACAACAACAGTTGAACAAAGCGCTTCCAACGATTGAACCGGTGATGATGTTCTTAATGAAGTACCCCACTGCAGATTTTGATCCAAATCGTTCTTTAACCCGTTTGCCAATGAAGCTGCTTGCACACGATGTCGCGGAATCATCCACAAACCATTTGAATCCTCGAAATCGCACAATGTATACCAACATCAACCCTCTACACATCGTTGGACAAAAGACCATCCTCTAGAGAATATTATTGGCAACCCGAATCAACGATCGTTACGAGACAACGTCTTCACACGAGATGGTGAACATTGCATTTATGCACTCGCATATGCGCCAATCGAACCTAAAAACATTAAAGGCGCAATGACAAAGACAAATGGATTGAATCCATGCAAGAAGAACTCAACCAATTCAAGCGTCTTGAAGTATGGGAAGCGGTTGAAAGACCAACGAGGGTCTCGTCATTGGTCTCAAATGGATTTGGAAGAACAAATTGGATCTTTGAAGGGCGTAATCGAAACAAGTCACGTCGGTGGCTAAGGGTTATCGACAGGAAGAGGTATTGACTTTGAAGAATCATTTGCTCCGGTTGCTCGTCTTGAGGTTGTTCGGATATTTCTAGCGTTCGCGGCTCATATGAATATAACGGTCTTTCGGATGGACGTCAAAGCGCTTTTACGAATGGGCAAGCGAAAAGCGGTTTATGTCGACCAACGGAAGGATTCGTTGATCCGAGTTCCCGAACCATGTCTACAAAGCGAACAAAGCTCGTATGGTCTCAAACAAGCTCCTCGGGCGTGGTATGATAAGCTATCATCTTTCCTCATTGCCAATAATTTTACCAAAGGTTCGGTCGACCCAACTCTTTTCATACAATATCACGGGGCACATATCTTAATTGTTCAAATTTACGTGGATGACATCATTTTTGGGTCAACACATAAAAAGTACTCAATCGCTTTTGCAAAACTAATGAAGAAACATTTTGAAATGTCAATGATGGGTGAACTTACGTTCTTTCTAGGATGCAAGTTCATCAATCACCCGTGGTATTTTCTTGAGTCGGTCAAATATGCCCTTGAAATTCTTAACAAATTTGGAATGCAAACTGTGACACCTATGCCACACCAATGGCTCATACCAAGAAGCTAGATCTTTGATTTACATGGGAAATTGGTGGACCCTACCAAATCCGAAGTATTATTGGGTCTCTCATGTATCTAACGACTAGCGGACACGATATTGTTTTTGCCAGTATATCTTTGCTCCGTTATCGATCGAGACCAAGCTGAAACCCACCTCTACGAGGCTAAAAGAATCCTCCGATACATCAGGGAACCATTAATTTGGGGATCGGTATCAGAAGGATTACGGTTTTGAACTAATCGCTTTTTGAGATGACGACCACGCGGGATGCTTAGATTCACGGAAAAGTACTTGAGAGCTTTACAATTTCTTGGTGATAAAGCGGTGTCATGGCAATCGAAGAAGCGAGGATTGTACATCGTTGTCCTCAGCGAAGCGAGAATATGTAGCCATGTGGCGTGTTGTGCTCAAGTCATTTGGATGAGAACACAACTCAAAGACTATGGTTACGTATTTGATGAGAATCCCGATGTCTTTGCGACAATCGGTGCTATTGCGATCTCGTGCAACTCGGTTCAACATTCGAAATCAAAGCACATCGATCTTGATATCATTTCATCAAGGACCACGTGGAGCAGTCTTGTTGAATTATACTTTGTGGGTGCAGAATACCAATTGGCGGATCTTCTCACCAAAGCCTTAGCTCTGCTAGGTTTAATGAGTTGGTCCACGGATTGGTATGCGGTGTTTGACTCAAGAGGCTGGATGAACTCTTAAAACATTCTTAAAAACCGGTCAAACACCAAAACCTCTTTTGTAAATATTTTCAAAAACAAAATACAAAAATATAAAATCGATAAAACAACAAAAATATTCTTCTATCTATATTTCTTTTCACATGGCAAGTACAATTCTTCCGTCAACACTCAAATCTTTCAAAATTGGTATTTTTTCGATCAAGTGTTGAGGGAGAAAACAAATATTTTCGGTTTCATAATACATTGTACTTGCATGTTACCTTATCCGGTTGTTTCTTTAATAATGGTGGTCACATTTACGGTTTCTTGACACTCCTCGGACTAAAATTTATAAATTTTCATTATTTCTTAAGTCGAGGGGGGTGTCGTCAAAATTCTTTCATAAATATCCTTCGTTTGGTAACCAAAATGGAAGTTAAAGGCATTGGATGAAAATGGAAAAGGTGGAGGGACTAAAACTGTCAAAATCTTAAAGTTATTTTTAATAAAACTCCTCACCTAATTCATTAAATTCACTTCATTTAATATCTCACCAAACTTAATCCTACGCCTAACATTCGATCTTCAAATCCGTGTTTTGGATCATCATTTTGTAAGTGATTTCGTAATCTAAACGTGTTTACAAACAAAGGTTTTGATTTATATTAAAAACTAACGGTTAGATTTTCACTTATGATCGATTTGGTGTTCTCGCATAAGCGTATGAACACCTAATCATGAATGGTGTTTGTGGTGAAAAGATAGTGTCAAAGCGTTCATATAACATCATTGAAACTATTTTGATCATAAAACACACCCGGATACGAATTGATTGATATTGGGAATTAGGGTTTATCGTGAAATTGGGGTTTTCAAATGAGAACGTTTTTGGTTAAAAGATAGTTGAGTGATGTTGTTCTTATGGTGAATTGATGATATCTAGGCTCGAGAACCAACCCGAAACACTAATTGATCTTTAATTAGAAATTAGGGTTTAAGTTCATACGCATTTGGGTATTTTTGATTCACTTAAATTCGATGTTAAAACTTGGATAGAACTACTCATAAGGCTTCTTAGACCTCCCGAGAATCATTTTGGTGCAATTTCTATGGCTAGATTACTTACTCGTAAAAATTGAACCTTAGGGTTTAGGTTTACGCATAAGTGTTCTTCTGCGTAAGCTGTTTTATATGTGTATTCATGATATGATCGATGGTGATTGAATGTAGATGTTAATGATTGTGTTATGATGAATTTATTTCGGGTTTCTTCTACGTTTGAAAATTCGAGAATCAAGGTTTCTTGCAAACTACGCATAAGGATCACCTACGCGTAGCATGTTATCGTAAGAGAAATCTTCGGCGTAACGTTACGCGTAAGGTTCTACATAAGGGACTACGCGTATCCTGTGAAGGATATGCGTAAGCGATGACCTCTACGCATAAGGTTGACTCTTACGAGTAAGCCTTACGCGTAAGGTTTATATCGCTTCTGCGTAAGCTCTCGCATAAGGTCCCCTTTTCCTCACGCGTAATATTTCTTACGCGTAAGTCAAGAACCTACGCATAAGCTTGCGTTTCGCGTATATCACTCTGTTTACGCATAAGCTTGCCATTTCTCGCCTAAGCCTTGTTTAACCTTAATTATGAATTGTTACGGCGTGCAAACTTGTAAATAAATAAATCATAGCATCACGAAACCAATAATGTCACTATAAGCTTAAATGTTTAACAAGTTGTGAATAATAAGTGAAAACATGGACTTTAAAACTTAAAGTTAATCAACTCACGAAACTTATCACGGCGTCATTGGACTATTGGACAAACAAGTGACATTGGACTCGTAACAATCATCGACATATCACATTCAATAATTAGACAATAAAACCATCATTGACTAACATAATGTCTTTCGATATGTTGGTTCTTTTGGCTAAATATCTTCGAGATCACGACATGGGCGCTCAAATGCGAGAATGTGGATGCACCAAATGTTCTCACCGTTCTTGATATCTTCCGAATGGTTATCCGATGAAGATTGGAAAGAACAACCTTCGTGTTGACTTTGATACTCTCACCTGCTCGAGTCTTCTTGCTTAATTGTTGTGGATATTACGAAGAATCATTCTTATCGAATATGCTCACCAACTACGCCACGATTCAGGAGATCTACATTCGACAATTACGGCACACAATGAAAAGATCAAAGGGCAAAATGTTGTGTTGTGACTCTCAATCACAAACAAGTCACCATCACACACTGCGAGACTTGCGGGCTATTCTCCTCATTCACGTCATTGAACCAAGCGGGTACAACGCTACACCTTACGAAGAGGTCGTTCGCAATTCATGATCGACATCGGTTATGCGAAGCTACGGGGTAATCACCAAGCACTCTTACGTTGATCGAAGAATATCCCTCGACCATGGAGAACCCTCTTCATCATCATCACAAAATCATTTACGGGCGGGATAGTGGCTATGAGCATCCCAAGCTCATGGAACTACTGATTTTTGGGCTTTGGTCAACATGAAACATATCGAAGTTGAAGCTACGATATGGGATGACATGATGTCTTTCCTCAAAAGCGAGGCACCAAGATCCCATACATCGGATACACAAAGCTGTTGATCGAGAGAGCTCTTGGGTTAAAACCCGATATTCCCTTGAGACTCGATGACCCAAACAATCACTCCATGTTGTATGAACCTACTCTAACGATCGATTTAAGGAATCAACAACAAAGAAACAAGGTGTTGTGTTGCGGATCACCTTCTCTCGATGCAATCAAGCGACTTTACTCATACAAAAGGTATCGGTAGCGGTTGATGAAGGCAAAGTTGGTTTTCTCGATGACAAGTCTTACGGCACACCTACTAGGAAAACCGGAAGAGGCGGTGCGAGGAAGTGTTGCAAAGCGAGAGTCAAAGAAAGTTCCCAAGAGAAACCTCCACTCAAAGGAAAGTTCCCTCTAAGGAAGTTGTTCCTATTCCCATTCCCAAGTCGAACCACAAAGAAAGCTAGTGGATGAAAGCTCGATGAAACCGAATCGGACGAAGAGGTCACCTACTCAAAAGCGCACCGATGTAACTCCAGCGGTAGCTAAACCTCCCGGTCCAAAGGTGACCAAGGCAAAGGAAGACTCGGTGCTTGAGCAAGAAGAAAGCTCGGATGAAGAGCCACGGATCGACTACGGGAAGAAGTTCAAAATCATTAGACTCCAACACAAGGCAAAAGAGTTTGAGCAGGATCAAATCGTGGCCCGGAGGGTCAAGTGGTGGTGTCCATCTACACCAATTCACGATGCGGTTAATCAACCCGATAAGGGAATTGGTGCCACCACTCTTGAGCAACAACAAAAGCGCCTGGAGGATTCTATTGATTATGACATTGAGGGACCGAGAAGAGAAGTGCGAGAAAGAAAAAGGCGATGAGGAAGCTCGGATTCGGTGAAGAAAAGGCTAAATCTGGACAAGATGACGAAGTGAACTATGATGATTATCTTCTCAGCGGTCCAATTCGTTCCAAGGAGAAAACTTACGAACCTCCTAAGGACCACGAACCTCCTCATGTCTCTTCATCATCGATTCATCCTCTCACTCTTCACCACCACCATCCGGAAGAACAACCGGATCCACATCCAAATCGTGAAGAAGCCAGCGGACTCTTGGATTTCTCGAGCAAAGACAAGGATCGTTAAAGGCATCAAGCGGTCGGGAAGAAAGGCGTGCTTTACAAAAAGTGAATTTTCTCGTGACCGGGTTCGGTATCTTCATGGCGAGAATGACAAGATGTCGGTGAAGGAGTACATCCGAAGTTCATGCAGCGTGATCTTCGAGGGAAATGAGCGAGATGATCAAAGGTTACACTCACAAGTTCCTTCTTGACATCGTTCACGGAGTGACAAGAGAAATGTACACCAAACAACTCTATCCGAATCTATTGCATTTGGCCAAGCAAACTATGAGATCAACACCTATGCAAGTAAACATCAATCCAGTTGATCCCATAATATTCTCGGATCTTGAATTGGTTTCGGTGGTATCTCAAATGTCTAAGCGATCGCAACATTTACTTCTTACGAAGGTAAATTGTTTGAAGCATTCTTTGGAATACCAACTCAAATCGACATGCGGAGAAGAAGCTCAAAGGCCTAAGCGTCCAAGAGGCGATGAAGATAAGGATAAGGATAAGAATGGCGAGCCTAAGCGTCCAAATAAAGCGGTGAATCATCCTCCATGCAACCTCCACCCCGAAGGACTTCACCAACCAGGCGATCTCCTCCTCGCTCTTCTCTTGACAAACCTCGGGACTCGAGTTACCACCCAGGTGAGAAAACCGGTGATCACTTGAGTATCTTGGTGGTGACGATGAGGAAGTCCATGAGCCCCAACAACAACCCACCTCTCCCGACACAGCTAAGAAACCAGAATCCTCCTCCAAGCCAAAGAAAAAGAAGAAGAAGGCGCCTAAGGCTGACGTCGTATCATGGCTAGACGAGGATGACACTGAATATGACTGGTTCTCTAAGCTTGTTGATTCTACTCCCTACCCACCTGAAGGTCAAGATGCGATAGAAGGTCGAACTTTGGAGCATGCTAAAATACTTCAAGACAAGTTTCGGGTGAAGAAGATGGCGAAATCGAGTTGAAGCGAATCAAGAATGAAGCCTTTCAACTACTCAAAGACACTCGGAAAGTGCTATTGAAGTTGAGTATCACCTTGAAAACATAGCACGAGCCATGTCTAACAACATTGATTGGCTCAACCACAAGCAAACATCGACTTCTCCGGAAGAGACAAAGCTCCATACTACACCGATTGGTCTAAACCTCTACCAACGATTGGTGACGGATCAACCTCGATTCCATTTCGATACTTCTTCAACAATGATTTGGAATTCCTTCTACGGTAGCGATGGTTCAAAGAAAATCGCTACATCACTTACACTTCCGTTCCGTGACCATATACTCCAATTGCATAGCCATCGAAGAAAAGGCTACTCACATGTTTTCTAACGGTGTGGAGCGGTATGACATCGATGCAATGTATGGGATTCACCATTGGCGGAGCAAGCGAATCTACTACAAAAGCTGCGGGTTCGAAAATCTCAACATGAAGTGTACAGTACTAAAGGGATCGTTGCTATTAAGCATGTAGCTCTTTCGTCTAAATGGGATTACACCTTCCTCAAGAATATCGTGGTCAAAAGACAAGACGAAAGAGACTATGCATTATGTGAAGCGGACTTTCAGAACTTGTCTCTCAACGACATTGAAGATCTGTATCTTGCCAAAGTACGAGGGACGCATGAGACAATTCTCATTGAAGTTCAACGTGAATACATCAAGTCCTTACTTATCTTCATCGAAGCATAGTGATCCGAGGCGTGTAGAAGATTTACAACTTCTTTGTTGAATCCTATCGGACTCGTGTCAACTTCACGGACCTCGGCTAGAACTTCACGACATCAACCATCTTCCACAATACACTCTCGTCGACAAACCATTTGGCGTAGTTTACCGTAGTGAACTACAACGCAAGCGCTTGATGGCGTGTAGAGATCTTCATAAGTTTGGGGATCACACATTGAAGAAGGTTAGGGATGGCTTGGCTTATAGGTTAAAGGCGATACATGAAGGCATTGGGTCTCAAAGCGATGGAATTCTCGGGAAAGGCGGGATGTGAAGAGGATCATCACCGGATTGATGAAAGGTTGTCTGAAAGGACGATTCGAGAACTTTGGAGAGCTTTGTAGGTGGTCGTCCAGGATTACTCTCACCGGCTATCAAGCATACATTCGCATTCTGGAAAGATTGATGGACTTCACGGTACCCTTAAGCTGCTTCTATTTCATATTATTTTGGATGTGTGATTTTATTATGACAATGGCTTGTGCACACATAACGATGTACAACCCGTTCTTGTAATGAAAGGACCACGTAGTGCGCTTGATTGCCACAATCCTTATAAAAGGGCGAAAGCTTCTTACTTTTGAGTAAAACCTATCAAACCTTTCATTTTTCAAAGGTTTTGCTCAAAAGAACAAGTACTTCCCTTATGATTTTCAAAACCTCAACCGTTTATATCACTTGTTGAGGGGAGTATTTGACTTAAAACTTTGTTCACAAATTGTTCTTTGTGTAATCTTCCACAAAACTCAAAATGGTCATATTTATTCTCAACATTTCTTCAAAATAACATTTATATGCCATTTTGAGGGAGAAAAATTATGTGATAAGAAATATGTTGTGTTTTGCTATTGAATCCTCGTGTGAAAAGACTTCAACCCATGAATTGACGGGATCGAGCAGTCATACATTGAAAAGATTTGTCTTCAAGACTTATCCAAGTAAATTGTACCCATTCGAGAAGCTCTTGATAGACATGAACTTTGTGGGTTTGACAACCTTTCGGGGTTGTCCACATCTTCAAGGTAGTTATTAGAGCTAGTTGTCACCTAAAAGGCGACAATGTATCTCTTTAACTATGCAACGTAATCGTGTCTCGCAAGGAATTGTCTATCTTGAGTCGATCAATTCAAAAGTCGCGCTCTTTCCTCACTTGTGCTGATTTACATCAAAACTCTTAAGCACATGTGGAGGGAGTATTTACGAAAATCTAAAACTCTTGAAGTGTTCAAACATGTTTTCATTCACAAACACTTTGAGAGATTTTCATGAAAATGGTTTTATGGCAATGGAGTTATAAGGTGATTAAGGTTAGGAATAACCGTCCTATGATCCTTGAGCGGAGGGATCTACCCAAGGACACTACCAATAGTTAGAATTAGAAGTCCTTAGGTATGATTATAAAAGGAGAAAATGAGAATCGGAGAAAGAAGGAGTTGAAGAATTAAAAGAAATGCAAAGAAAAGGGTGAAAAGAAATAGCCCTCAGTTATTCAACTTAGAGGCGGACACGGGTTCAATTCATATACTCTTGGTTGTCACTTGATGGCCGGTATTGAAGATTAAAAGTCGTCATGGACCCGATGGCGCATGCACTAAACCTTCTTAGCCACTCAAGTTTCTCTCAGCGAAGCTTGTTTCATTCTCACGGGAACCCTACGTAAACTATCGGCTTTCTCTTAGAGATTCTTTGGTATTGAAGAAGGAGACCCTCTCCTAGTCTCCGCTCGGGAAAACCAAAATGCACTATTGAGTCTAGAGCCACGAGATTCATCAAAAGATCTCATAGGTACACTTGACATTTCATCACTTGTTGTTCAACAATAAGAACAACGATGGTGCGTTATCGAGTCCTACGGATCCTAGCAATCATCGAGAACATTTATGAGAGGTTCACAATTGTGATCCTCGGTGATTGAATGGAAACTCTGCCGGTCAACATCAAACGACCCACGGCGGTCACCGGTAACTCCCGTGGATTACGCTTAGTGTGTCTCAAGCGGTCTCTGATCGTGAGGTGATGCTTGGTGTACCTCGGCGACTCATCTGAGCTGTAGGTGTACTTGGTACATCGCGTTATCTCACTTGTGGGACTCCGGTTCGAGAAGCGGCCTTTGTGAGAATTAGAGTTGTGTTTTCACACTATCTTGTTAACACTCTCGAAGTTCAAACTTGTAAGTGCGGAATCCGCTTATTACTAACCTTTCTTATGTTTTCTTCTTATGGAAGCTACGGGGCGGATGATCGTGCTGATTCTTCACATGCTCATACCAACAACATCACTAATGGAAGTTCTCTCAAAAGGCAACACAAAAGTCGAATGATTCTTCATCAAGTCAAAGAATCTACAAAGTTTAAAGACTAAGAGAACTTCATCGATCTTGTAATCCAACGTTAAAGGCGTGTGAGCATGTTGAAGAAAGACGTGGAACCTTTGAGCAACGAAGCGGACACGATCGAGACAACAACAACATACTATCACTACCATCACAAAGAACAAAGATCAAAGAACAAAGAAAATGATGGCGTCAAAGCGAGAACTTTTCAAAGGAAACAATTTCTCTACTTTGGGAGATTGTTCGAATCAAGGCAATTCTTCTCACAAGAAAGAAGAATGTCGGAAGGCGTCAAAGCTACTATTACATCGGCACCTTCATCGTTTATCACTCATCAATCACTAACACTTAGGGAGATTGTTGGAATCACTCCTAAACTAGAATTCAAGTGTTAGTAATTAATATGTAATAGTTAGCTTAATATGGCTTTTATGTTAGTAATCATGCCAAGGCTTATGTAGAAAGCCCATGAGCCTTGGCCCAAGTCCAATAAGGAAAGGAAGGGACTAGGAGTGTTGCCTAGCTCCTCTCCTATAAATACTCTTGTATAACCCTCACTTGAGGGTTGGTTGTTCAATTCATTCTCTTTCACTCATCGCATAACTCTTTCTTTATTCATACGCGTAGTGTTTGTGTTTTGTTCATCCGATCTCTTCTCTTCTCTATTTCTTATATTGATGCTTGTGTTACTAATATGGTGACCTAACATGAGATTTATATTTGTCCGTGCATAAATTTTCAACGCACATGTATCGAGCAATGTGAAGTGCTGTGAAACAAATTCAAGAACTCCTTGACAAACAAACACACGCAAGGCTTCAACAAAATCTTATTGAGCATGTTTGTTAACAACATCTACAATATCTGGAACATCAACAAAATATTTAGTTTCTTTACTGTATTTCGTATCTTATCGCATTGTATTTTAGTTGATATGTTTTTTTCTGCATTGTATTGTATTTTAGTTTGTATTGTAATTTTTTACTTTATTTGAAAATTGGAAAAGAAAATAACATTTTGGGTGGTGAGGCCCAAATGAAGATGTTTGTTTTGTGTTATGATAAAATTGAGTGTTTTATTCTGATTGTTTAAGATAATGTGACATTATTGAGGCCCAAATGAAAAGGTATGATTATTCACCACACCCCTTGCTCTATCAACTAGTTAGTTTGTCAAGAATTGATGAAAACAAAACTTTCTTTATTAGGCTGGAAGGCAAGGAAAGTGCACACTCACCTTACACATCAGCGTCACGTCAACTTTCTCTCTCCTCTTTCTTCCACTCACTTTCACTCACCTTTATGCGGATAAGAGACTCCCGTTAACTCACATTTTTTTTTAATAATCACGAATTTAAAAACGTAAAACGTAAACATATAAACACGAAAACGTAATCTCACGAAATAGAAAAACTTTTATTCATAAACTAAAACCATTACACAGACTTGAGAAATTAAAAATAATACAATAAAACATGAAATTAAATATTACGAGACAAATGTTAGACTAAATCGGCACGAAGGTTTTGATGCATTTGATGTGATCTGATGTACCTCATAAATTTTCGCATTTCTTCATCGGATCGTATGTAGTCATTCGGCTGATGTGCTTCCGTCGGGTACCATTAGGAGATATTGCCTTTTTGTTTTTCGTATCATATTATGTAATATGAGTCATGTATACATCATATTCGGATTCTTTCTTTTGTCAATATCTTTGTGGGATTGGCAGTCACCGTCCATTCTTCTTCAAAACACCAAACGCCCTTTCCGGATCTTTCCTTGTCGATTCCACGCATTTGCTTATACCTTATTCTCTTCGGTCATCATCTGCGGTTACGGAATCATCTTAACGAGTGTTTCCAATTCGGATATATCCGTCAACAAGATAGTAACCAAATGGGTAAGTTACCCGATTAAAAACGGAATCTCCGTGCTATCCGTGTTTAAGATCGTTAAATAAAGAGGATTGATCAAGAACGTTGATGTCGTTGTTCGACCACGAAACACCAAAGAAAGCATGCCATATCCATAAGTCTTGAGACGCTTGCGACTTCCGACAAAATGAATGGATTCAAATCATGATCACGCTAACATATTGCCCTTTGTGCATTCGGACAACCAAACCACTCTAAATCTTCTGATAAGGCTTCCTAACATCCACTGAAACTCGTGTTTTCTTCGTGTTGTCGATAAAGCTTTTACGACGCCGGTCATAGTTGGTTTCCTCAAATATTACGGGCCAAAATTTTCCATAACAGACTTACAGAAGAAATCAACAGCTCGACGAGATGTTTTTTCACTTATCTATAGATATTCATCTAAAGCATCCAGGTTCGCGCATTATGCCAATTGACGAATTGCGGAGGTGCACCTTCATCAAAGCTGAAATGCCTTCTTTTCCGGTGCAATCAATATTATCACAAAAAAACGAACAATGAAGAGTTACCTCCGAAATATCCGGTTGAAAAGAGATCGATTCATTGGAACCTCTTTGGAATGTCGTTCATCGAGAAAGGGTCGTCGAGAAAAATATGGGCGACTAAGCGGTCATGAGCACCATAATGATCACGATTAATTCGTTTTATTGCCGGCCGATTTGGTTTTCGGCTCTTTCTAATAAACGAAACCGCTTTTGCAATAAAAGTCAAATTCCGACTTTCAATTTCTTGTTCTTCTTCAGAGTCGGTGAACATAAACGTGTCAGAATTCATTTGAAAATTAAAAGAATGAGATATGAGGAGATGTGTTTATAAAGAGTTTAAAGTTGGTTTTGTGTTTTAGAAAATAAATTTGATGGGTATTTATATAGGAAAAAATGGGGTAGTGGGGATTTTTTATTTTATTTATTTTTTATTTTTTATTTTTTTAACCAAATGGTCGAATTTGGTGGGTATTTAAAGCTAGCACGTTTATCAACTAGGTGAACCACTCACCTTAATTTGCCTAGATACAAGTGACTAGCGCGTGAGTGGTTTCGCTCGGCAAGGAGGTTCACGAGTAAGTGACCAAAATAAGGTAAGTGGTTCCTCCTTTGCCGTCCAGCCTTATTTCTTGCTTTAACTATTTCCTTCAAAATCATATAATTACGTTTAACAAGTTAGGGCATACTTAATTTTTGTATTTTGCTCATAACCACTTTTGTTTAATAATAACATAAAGCGGTTGATGTGCAAACTTTCTATAAATATTTCCTATATACTCATAAATTTTACTACATAATTGAACTTATGCCCATTTACCAGAAGAAAAATTGATGAACAATGTGCTATATAAAGGGGATTGATACTCACACTAATTTTTTTATAGATACATCACATTGTACAACATTTTAATGCACTCTGTATAAAACAGTAATGCACAATTGTGGTGTACATACAAAGAAAAATAGTGTGAGTATCAACACCCCTATATAAAACATCCAAAAGATCATTTTGACAGCAAATAATCTATACTACTTATAATGGAGGAAAACACTTCTCTCCTATTTATTATTTTAAGACCACCATAAATAGAATTTTAAACAAATACTACATTATAAACATTATTTACAAGTATTTAAAGTACACATAAAACTAAAAATACACTACTCACATAATACAATTAATACACTATTAAAAATACCCCTTCATCTAAAAATACAACTTTTTAACCACAAAGTATAATATAATTAAGCTTCCACACATGAGTAAACAAAAATAAATTTTTAAGCAAATACAAGTAAATAAACATAATTTAAGTATTTAAAGACAAATAAAACTAAAAAAATCTTATTTAACACATGGTTGATACACTATTAAAACAACCTTTCATAAAAATATCTGTTATTTAACCATAACGTATAATCTAAATAAAACTCCAAACATAAATCTGAAATTCGGGAGTCCACAACAAAATAACATTTATTTCTGAAAAATTTAGTCGCGAGTCTGTCTGCCAGCGTCGTCTTAGATTCGCTAGTTATTTTTTAAAGGTGTTGTCAACAAGCACCAAACATCACTTGTTTTTCCTTGACGCTCTTTCTTCCTACTTTCAGATTTTAGATATTGGCCACGAAATTATCCATCAATGTTTTCATAATTAAACACTATCACCATCTGCATGTCAAAACAACCATGCACTCCCTTGTCAAACCATACATTGCTAACAAGTAGCTACACATCTTTTCCGCTACACCATCTCTTCGCTGAAAGCCACACAAAGACTCGCCAGTCACCACCAAATGTGTACACAAATCAAATTGTTGGTGTAAAAATATCTGGACTAAAAAAAAATCATATTAATTTGCCAAGAGGTGAAGAAAAAAAATATCAAGGTACACCGGACGGAGCCAGAAACAAATATGACTGAGTGCACAATTTTTTTTTAACCGTAATATATTAGAGTTTAAGATGCTAACTAAATAAGACTACGAACACATTTCGATAGACCGGGGTCATTTAAAATGCATTTTAAAAAAATCGATGTTTTTTTTAAAAATTAACATTATATCGAAAAAATCATAGATGTCTCGGGCACCCACGGGACCCCACCTGGCTCCGTCCCTGGGTACGTCTACGCCTCTCCCCAAGATTCATCATTCTCTCGGACTTTGGGTGTCAAGCTATCAATGTGTCCATCATTTTCAGATAAGGGATATACATCTCATCATTTATAAGCAAAACAATGTTAACCAACGGGTCTTGATCGAGCGGTGTCAAGGTGTCTCATAACCAATAAATTGTTTTTGGTGACTAATATGTTGTGGGAGGACATTAAATTGTTTTTGGTGACTAATATGTTCTGGGACTTCATTTATGATCGTGTTTTTGGGTCATTTTGGGTCAATGGGAACTCAATATTTTGTTCTTGCGTCACTTCATTAGTAATAGATGATAGGTTAATTTGTTTGGTTTGAGAGTTGTATCTCTTTATTTGTATTTTTTTTTTCTCTTTTTAGCCTTATCCTTTTGTAATTATCTAAATTATTTGAGGTAGGGTCTTGTATTGTATTGTTTTATTTTTTCTCTTTCGAGAGTCTCGTAATTCATCTTGCCTTTCTAAAAAAAAAAAAAAAAAAAAAAAAAAAGGTTGTAGGTTAAAAACATACTAAAATATAGTTGTGGCGTTTAAATCTTTGCCACATAAAATAAATTGTACAAGTCAACACTAGGAAATGCATACCAATAATGTAAAGTTAATTAGTTCCTTCGTGTTAAGTTTAACAAAATAAATCCGATTTTTCTCTATTATTTCAAAATTTCCTGGGAAGTTATAGGTGTTTTAATTGGTGAAAATACTCCACTTTTTTAGAAAAATTTTCATTAGAAACTGAAAATTCGTTTAGTCATACATTTTTAAGAAAATTTTCTGAAAGAATGAAAATCTAATTTTTTTTTAACTTTAACTAGAATCTAGAAAAGAGCTCTTTTACTTTTTCCTACATTTTTCCTTTAATCTTTTTACATCCCCTTGCATTTTTCAATTTTTAAAAAAATATTACCTAAACGGGTTCTCTAAATTTATAGTATATTTCTAGAGATAAAAACCCTTCCTTGTTATTAAAGAAATTGAAATAGAAAATTAAAGAATTTTTTCTACAACTAAATGTATTCGTTTTGCTAAGGGATTATTAAGTCATAGAATAGCAACGAATTTTTTTCATTATCTCGTTTTCGTACTTGAACTAATTAAAAGATGTGAGATAACAACAAATTTTTATAAGTGTTCTGATTTGCGCGTTTGATAGCGTGTCGCGCGAAAGTCGGCGTGTCACAATTTATAATGTAACACGTCATCAAAATCTACAAATTTGAACACTTATGAAAATTCGTTGTTATTGCACATCTTTTAATTAGTTCATGTACCAAAATGAGATAATGAAAAAAGTTTGTTGCTATTTTATAATTTAACTCTTTTGCTAATGTGGTTCCATTGACTATGTTTAACAAGTTATGATACTATAACTATCCCAAAATTTTAGAAAAATTCTAGCGAAACGGTAAAAATTATGCATTTTGCTAACAAATTTTTTTAGAACGTTTCTGGCAAAACTTTTTTAAAGAAAGAACTCCCTCCGTCATAAAATTTTATAAGATGTCATTAATTTACTTGTTGATAAAAGTATCATTTTCAAAAAGTAAGAAAGAAAACACTTAAAATTATATACTACGTATATTCTAATTAGGGGTGTTCATCGGTTCGGTTATCGGGTTGTTCGATTTGTTTGGTTCGATTTGTTCGGTTAATTTTTTTTCTGTGTATAACCGAGAACTGAACCGAACAGAATTCAAATTGATTAAACCGAACCGAATAACCAAAAACCGAACACCCTTAACCGAAATCTGAATAACCCGAATTACATAAATCTAATTATTTATTCATTTATTTATATATATATATTTAAAAAAAATTGAAGCTTAAAAAATGTTATATATTTATATAGTATAAAGAGTTTTAATATTTTTTATATAAATATATAAAATAATATATAAATTTATTTGAATTTGGTTTCGGTTTGGATTCTAAAACCATCATCGAACCAAAACCGAATATTTAATTCGGTTCAATTCGGTTTGGCAAATTCGATTTGGTTACGAGTTCAATTCGATTATTTTGGGCTCTGTTCGATTTCGGTTTCGGTTTATTGGATATTACCAACCATGAACACCCTAATTCTAACTAGGTGTTGATCGGTTCGGTTATCGGGTAGTTCGGTTCGGTTAATCGGTTAAAAGATTTTTAAGGTCAACCCAAAACCGAACCGAACTAGAATTCAACCGAACCAACCAAAGACCAATTTGAATTGGTTCGGTTCTCGGGTTGACCCGAATAACCCGAATTTCACTATTTATTTTTAAAAATAATAATTACATAGGTATTTAGCAAAAAAAAAAATCAAGCATAAAAGTGTTTTTTTTTTTTATTTAGATAACACTTTAATAGTATTTACGTACATAAATATATAAAAAATATGTACATATTAATATATATATTAATCGCGCGTGCAACGCAGCGTCGTTTGCCGTTTGGAAAAAAAGAGAAACGACAATTTCGTCCTAAAATTAAAGAGTAAACGACGTGTTTAAAACGAGCGTCGTTTCGTGAGGTTGGGAAAATGGCAAAATTACCCTCAAGTCAACGACGCTTTACAAAAGAGTCTTGATTACGAAAAATGGCTAGAATTACCCTGAGTGTGTCATGTTTTGCAAAACCGATCCTAAAGTCTTATATTTTCACAAAATTTGAAAAATGGCAAAAATTACCTCCAAAGTATGCGAAAAAAGGGCAAAAAAATACCCCCAAGCTATGCGACTTTTTGCAAAACCAATCCTAGACTCTATTATATTTTTACAAAGTTTGTAAAAATGGCAAAAAATACCCCCTAACGATATGACAGTTCTTAAACTCAATGCTAAACTTTATTCGTTAAATTTTCTTAAAAGAAAACTTTAAAACACACTCTTAAACAAACTTAAGGTCGGCGTTCATATCCCACATTAACTATCACCATACAAATGTGTCATAGAAATAAATATACCCACATTTACATAAAGATTTTTGCACAATTTACACACCACACGTATAACAAAACTCATATAGCATAAAAATAAAATGAAAAAACCATTAACGCCTGGTACAAAATCTCGTTGTATAAAATATATATATATATATATATCTCTATATTATATATAACGGGAGGCGTTCACGTAGATAATGCCACGTAAGCGCCACCTCATTGCTTGATAATTCATTATCAGCCATGTCATCACATTGTTGCCATGTAAGCATTTTTAAATTTATTTTATTTGAAGACATTTCATTAATTTTGAATTTTAGACAATTTTTTTATTTTTAAGCAATTATTTATAATTTTCGTATTTTTATATTTATTTTCGAAAAAAAAATATATATATATATATATATATATATATATATATATATATATATATATATATATATATATATATATATATATATATATATATATATATGAATTCGGTTTTGGTTCAGATTGACAAACCCATATTCAACCCGAGAACCGTATTAGTAGTTCGGTTCGGTTTAGCAAATCCGGTTCGATTATTAGTTCGGTTTGGTTATTTTTTGCTCGGTTCGGTTTTGGTTTTCGTTTTATTCGGTCATTTCGATTTTTTCGCTCACCCATAATTCTAACTAACTGTGTGCATTGTTGGACTAAGGCCCATTAATCAAGCGCCAAAAACTGAAAATACAACAAAAATAATGGGCTATCAAATATACTCAAAAAAGATCATTTCACAACAACTTTTTTATTAAAAATCGACCCGACCCATTAACCAAGTCGTTCCAGTCAGTGCTCTGTTGTAAAAATCCTAATCCACAAATACGCATCTCTCTGTTTAGGGTTTTGCTTGATCTTCAAAAATTTATAAAATATTGATAGAATTTGAATTGGGTTTTTGAAGAGATTAAGAATGACATCATTGGGGACATCAAAAGGGGTACTGGAGATTGTAAAATTTGCTGTTTATGTCACTGTTCCAATTGGGCTTATGTATTTCTTTGCTAATAATACCAAGAATCTTACTAAGTTCATGGGTGCTGTAAGTCATCTTTATTTTTTATTTTTTTTATAAAATTTTAGCTTTGTATTTATTTATTTATTTAAAGTGTTTGTTACTTCTGTGTTTTGAAATGATATTGCTTATTAAAACTGTTTTTTACGCGTTGTAGTCGATAAGTATTTTGATTTAATTACGCAGTTTCGAAACAGCTTGAGAGGGTGTTTGGGCTTTTTGTTTTAAAACTGCTTATCTCATTAATTAGCATTTTGAAATGAAATCTGCATATTACATGATAGAATACATGGATTTCTTGTTTCCCGTTTCAACCACTCTAAATGCTTATCTATGCTTAAAATAAAGCAATAGATGGATAACCAGTTAAAATAAGCAAATCTCAAACACCTTCTGAATAAGCCCCTGTGAAATTGCTTATTTCCCCCTTAAATAGGCAAATGATAAGCAGTTTGCTTATTTACTAACAATCATGAAGCTGTAAGCAAATAAGCAGTTTATTAAGCAATCCCGTAGAACCCTAAAAAGGGAAATAAGTAGTTTTAGAGTAGGCTACCCTCCTACCCGCTATCGGGAAAAAGGGTACCTGCCCCTAAGTAGACATTGGCCTTTAGTAAGTTGGCCTTCGTTGCAGTTATCCCTTTTGACATATGTAATCAAGGTTTAACTATTCTGTTGTAGTACGGAACTTATCTAGGGCTCAATTGTGAACCAGTTGTAGAACGAAAAATGAATGCATGATATACTTGGTCAAATGTATTTTGTGAAGAAAAATTGTCAACCAGTTTGAGCTACTATTTTTCACATATAAAGTTAAAAATATATATCGTTAATACTAAGTAGTTCATCCTAAGGACACATGGTGGTGAAAAGAGGAAGTGAATAGTTTACAATAACATAAGGGTCGTAAGTTCAAGCCCTGCCTAGGACATGTGAGATAGATTTGTGGTGTATAACTGTATATAGTGTGAGATAGTTAGTTGCCTTTCAATAATAAATAAACAAGTTAATTAAAAAGTGATGTGTTATTGATGAGACACGATCAGAAGAATGAACTACTTCTAAAGCAAGTAGAGGGAGCTATATGTGAAAGTGTGAAACATATGGAACATAAAATGTAAATAACAAGTGACGAACACCTCTCATGAAACCAAGGTGTATGTAATATGTGGCTCATGGACCCAGGTTTGAAAATCGTGAGACGAACGTATAAAATCTAATGAACAAATTGGAAAATTAAATACAGGAGTTAAATAGTTATAGTTATAACTTATAACTAATGTTGAGAACCAAGATATGGTTGCAAAACTTAGTGAGTGCAATGGAAGTGGCTTTAGGAGACTTAGGTGACTACCTTTTTATTATAATTGGTTTGTATATATGGTTCGTGAGTTACAGGGGGGAGAATCTATTAGAGAGATAAACTAGGCATATAGGTTACACATTAGGTTAAAGCAGGATATTATTCCCATTCAGATTTGGACCTTGGAGATGCCTTCAGGAGGTAACAGTGTGGAGCTAGTTCCTTAATTGTTCTTGTAATGAAGAATAGTTGAAATGTGTAGAAGTTATTACTGTACTAACGAAATGTTTAACAGTAAGAAGACACTAAAAGCTGTATTATCATCCCGAGATCAAGCAAAGCTTATTTTTTGACTCATATATTCTCTTTGGTATTGATAATCCATGCCAAAATAAACAAACAGATGCATAATTAGAAAAAAATGCAGTTGTTGTTATGCTGTGTTTTGCAAGATGTTTAATTGCAGTAATGGTCATGAACCTTAAAAACAGCCTTGAGCAGATATTGCAAATGCCCGGCATGGGTTAAGGGGCCAGCCTGCAAGGTGCCTTTCCCATTATAACTACATTGAAGAACAACTACAAATTAATGATTGCATAGTGAACTGGACTCCAACCCGTTGATGCCAAACAACCCTTGAAAAACTCCCCTACCTTAAAATGTCCTTGTATCCTCTTTACCCGTGAATTGGTAACCGCATTTGATAGGTGAGTATTTAATGTTACCAACATACTAGGAGATTAATATTTAAACAAGTTAAATAGAACTCAGAGGAAGTTATTCTGAAAACACCTTGACTAACTAAATAGTAACTAATAAACGGCAATTCGTGCCTGACTAAATTATGACCTGCTATTCGAGAGACATACCAAGTCTCCCTGATGCTGTCTATAGACTAATTATAGAAGTACCACAATTTCTAGATCATTGGTGGGTCTTTTGTGTATTGGCATACCTGTGAATTAACTCATGTAGTGTTGCAGAAATAAAATTTAGAAATGTTACCTCATGCGTATGGTTGTTGGATTTTACACTAGACGAATCATTATGATTCGTGTGTAAACTGATTCTTACTTATATTTGTTTTTGAAGCGTCAATATGTTGTGTACCCTCCGGAGGGACCAAGGCCACAATCACCTGAGGAACTAAGAGAAATGGCTCGGGAGATGGCTCGTAAGCGAGATATGCAATGATTAGTCCTTCAAGATGTAAAACTTATAGAGCCTACTGTATGCATAATCCCTCAGAGTGGTGTTATATTCCGTCATGAACATGCTATCTAGTTCATGTTGTGTGATGTTCAGTTGTAATGAAAATGCATCCAATAAGTTTCATGTAATCCTCAAATCTTTCATTCCGTATGAGAAATAACCTTCACGCCTTTCATGAGGTTTGAACACACAGCCTTTGGTTGATGGGTGATGGGTCACACACCGCTTGACCTATGCCCTGTTGTAAATTGTAAGTCTGGTATCTTAAATAATTTTGCTGTAAGATGAATGTGCAAGTCGAGGTCAACTGACCAACACGAGTAAACATTTGTTTTGTTATTGTGGGCATGTTCTTCACATATTCAGTGTTCTTATTTATCCTCTTTTCTATGCAATTTTTTACATTTTTAAGAAGTGTTCCCTAACGAGGATGTTTGTCCGTTGCGGCGGGGTTTTAAGCATGTATTTTTGGACGACGATATTGATTTGCATTTTAGTGTGTTTGTCAAGAAAGAAAAATTATGCTCATATCCTCTACATAAAGCGTAACATGTATCCGTTACTTAGTCAAATTCGAAAAACTAATTTTAATTTCAGGTAAGTATACTTTTCTCGAGCCACGTCGAATATACTATTTTAAGTTTACTAACAACTTAAATTAAAACTCTAAATATCCATCTTAGCACTGTATTTTCACTAACATTTTAAACCTAACTTTATATATCCATCTTAACCCTTCATTCTCAACGTTAAACCACTTAAATGAAACTCAAAACGATAATAGTAAGAATATCAAAATTGATAATTTGTATAGCTAATATAATAACAATAACATACTAACATCTGTCCACAATTGTTTCAGATACTACCGTTGGGGCACATAGTTAAAGAAGTTGTAGTTTTAACTTGTTTAGTAGTATAGGCGAGAATCACTGGTAAGGGTTGGCCCGGAGATCTGCGATTGATCCATTGGGTAGGAATAAGAGTCATTAAAAAAAAAGTTGCGGCAACTAGTGTAAATATTATAGGTTTTATGGGTAATTTAGTTGATAATACACCCCTCCCCCTCCTCAAAAAAAATAAAAAAAATAAAATAAAATAAAAATCAAAATAAACGTTCAACTGCTGCGACTGACCGTACACGTAACAGTGAAGTAAGTTTTAAATATTATAGGTTTCATGTTTTTCTATTTTCGGTTTCGTGTCGATTCAGTTTGACCCAAAACCAACAAAAACACACCTAAACCGAACCGAACCGATCATATTCGGTTGGTTACAGTTCATTATTTCACGAAATCGGTTCTCGAGTTGGTTTGACCTTTGCTCAGCCCTAGGCGATAGTCATAAGCCAAGTGATTTTTGCAACGATGGTTATGTCAATTTTCTTTTATGTAAAATAAATCGGTAATTAATGCATTTATCTCGACTTCCCGACGTAATGCGGGAAAACTAAAACCATGTGCTCACGAGTTTTACCAAATCAGTTTGTCACTTTCATTTAACTAAACATCAACAACCACTAGCAAATCACATGTTAGATCATAAACGGAAGTTAGCCTTGCTAACATCAATTAACATCGTATCAACTTATCATCGGCATCAATTGATCTATAACATCACATGCATCTACAACAAACACTGAGCTAAAATTCTACAAAAGCCAGATCATTAATGTGATCGACAACAATTATGTGATTGAGTTACGTACCGAGTAGTGCTGATTATAAACCATAGCTGTTGGCCGAGCTAGTAACAAAATTTCGCGATAATAATAATGAATAAAGGTAACCTAACTACCAAATATTAAAATAGTCACGATTAATTTTACAGAATTATTATTTTTATTTCTGGACAACCTTATGCTATAACGATGTAATATACGAATAATCGACACCATACTAGGTGCTTTGATTTATGGGGTCAAGTACCACCCGTTGACTCAATTAACCTCAATTAACGTCTGCTTATTACTTAACACTAACAAGTTAATTAACAAGAACGATACCTAATTGAACACGGACACTAGCTTTTTTTTTTTTTTTTTTTTTTTTTTTTTTGCAAAGGTGAATTATATTAATATCTCAAACGATTACATCATAAGACATCAACCGAGTGAACACTCTCAACTCGAAACATTCAAACTAAGAAACATCCGATATCGGATAGAACTGAGCTTTATATCGCATAACACTATATATAAGCAATGCACTAAACCGCACTATTGCATAAACCATGCCGGTTTGGTTCTTGAATTCACCTATAAAGACCTACCATCTAACTACGTTTCCACATCACTTTCCTATCAAGACCATTCCTCCCACACCCACAATGATCAAAACAGAAAAGTGTATGGCTTCGTTAGGAACCCATAACCCATCCATGTAGGGCTCGCCAAACAACCTACATTTCCATCTCAAAAAAGGCTTCATTGTTTGGGAACACACTCCTCCATGATGACCAACAAAACCTCCTTTGCCAATGTATTAAGAGGACCAAGCGGGTTCATCTTTCACCTCGCTATTCCACTTATCATACATTGGCCGCCTAACCATATACCCTTCACAATGGGATGCTCTACATTATGGTACATCCAAATGAATTAGACCTCTCACTTTAGCATCAAACCTCATCAGTTCCTCCCAGGCCAAACATGTTTAAGGAATGAAGATCCGGTGAGTACAGTCACACCAAATGGACTCAAGGTACTAGATACATACCCATTGTTATGGTTTGCAATAGAAAATGCATTAGGAAATCAATATTACGCATTAGACCATATAAACCCTTCCATCGAAACTACCTTTAAAGAGACACTTGCAATCTCAAAAGCTTGATCCCGACCAAGATCACACTAACATCCTCATATTCAAGGAGGAGACAAGCATTGGACAACAAGTGGCCTCTAATTACAAGCCACCGCTCTTCCCTTCCGACCCAAACTCCCATTAAATTACTTCTAGCCATACTTTTTAGCCAACAATGACCATATTGAAAATGGGATAACTAACTATAGTTATCCATCAATGATCTTCATGACTACATTCCACATGTTCGAGACTTGTTTTATCTTTGTAGTGTCTTTAACAAGAAGACCCATGAGTTTCAATCTAAGCGTATCATAAATTCCACCCAGAACTTCCTTCCAACTCCTCTGCTCATTTCTGAAAATCCTATTGTTTCTTTCTCTCCATATAGAATAAACAGCAGTTGCCAAACATAGCCTCCTAACAACACTCCCAATACTATTTCCATTAGGCTTATCATTAACTCATCAATAATCATACTCCACTGATTGGCTTTAAGTTGCAAGCCCATTTTGACTTTAAGCTCCTTCCATATAGCATCAGAGAAGCAACAATTAAAAAAAAGATGGTTATGGGTTTCAGCATCCTTCTTACACAAACTACACACATGCATATCATAGGTGCCCCATTTAGCCATTCTATCACAAGTCATAAGTCTTCCTTGAATTGCCATCCATAAGATGAAAGATTGTTTTGGTATACACTATGAAAACCATACCAACTTGGACCATTTAACATCATTCTCGGTATTACTCAGATCCTTATACACTTCCCTTATACTAAACTTGCATTCTTTTCCATCCTTATTCTTCCATATAATCCAGTCATTCTTCTCATTATTTACCAAAGGCACCTTAAGTTGCAACACATTTGGGTAAATTTGATTCCATTCATTTGGCCATATCCAGCTACCATTACATAACATATCTGCCACTACCATGTCTCTTGGTAACCTTGCTGCATACAAATTCCTGCTAGAGTTAATTTTGAATAAAGGACCCAAAACACGCCAATTATCAAACCATATAGCAGTACTCCTACCATTGCCAATCTTATACAGAACATGCTGTGCAATATCATCCCTTATACTAATCAAATTTTTCCACCCCCAACTATCTTTCATCTCAGCATTAATTTCCCATAAGCTTCTCCCTTTCAATTTGACAGTAGATATCCACTTCACCCATAGAGTATCTTTCTTACAAGCTATGTTCCAGATATGTTTAGCCAGCAGAGCTTTATTCCATATTTCTAATTTTTTCAAACCCAAACCACCTTTAGACTTAGGATTACAGATCTTTCTCCAAGCAATTTTAGCCTTGCCTCTAGATAGCTCACCATTGCACCAAAGAAACCCTTTTAGAAGACTGTTGATTTCATCAATTACGACTTTAGGCGGTAAAAATACAGTGCACCAATAAACTTGAATGGATTCCAAAATTGAAGCTATAAGTTGAAGTCTGCCTGCATAAGAGAGGCACTTATTTTCCAGTTATTCACTCTACTTCTGACTCTATCCACCAGGCTTTTACAATTCTTAATACTAAGTCTCTTTGTCAGCAATGGAACACCAAGATACTTCATAGGTAAATTCCCTTTTTCAAAAGGCAAAACAGTCATAATTGCAGCTTGATCATCATCATTAATATTCCCAAAAAATACAGTGCTTTTACTAAAATTGGGAAGAAGTCCCGAACAAGAACCAAACTCATCAATAGTAGCCCTTTGATTGGTGCAAAACCGCAAGTTTTCTCACGCAGTTAGCCACTTGTGAATGACCGGTAGTAAGGAACTTAAAACGACTCAAACACCAATTGCAATTTAGATCGAGAATACGGTGGATTCCGGGTCGTTAAGTCCCACGGAGGATGGTGGTGTTTAACACAATCGGATGTCGAATAACCACCAAGGATAGTGATCGAAGGATTTTGAGTTATTTATAAATTACGATGGCTTAAATGCAAATTAAAGGAAATTAAAAGATTAACTATATTAAATAAACGCTATCACTAATTTTAAAGCGATGTTTTTGTTTTTATGTTTTATAAACTTAATTTAAAACTACGTGACGTCTAAATAAAAACGTGAAACTTACACAATATTAATCCTAAAAATATGAAATGATATTTTATAAACCTAATGATATAAGAAAATTTTAAGAAAAAGAAAATTATTTTTATAACTATTTAATTAATTATTATTAATTAAAAACTATTTTAACTATTAAATAATTAACTAAAATACAAGAAAATAGGAAATAAACCTAGAAAAATAAAATTATAACTTGGAAAATCTAAAATAACAAAAGAGAATTTTCAAAACTATTTTTATATTTTTCGATTATTTTCTATTTTTATGAATTTTAAACTATTAAAACTAATTAAATTACTAAAAATTACAAAATAAACTATGAAAAATCTGGAAAATTGCTTTTTTACTTTTTATATTTATCTAAACTTAATAAAATGAAAAATTATTTTTTGGACTTTTTACGATTTAATTGTATTAAAAGCTATTTAAAATTACCTAAAACTGCTTTTAATTAAGAAAATAGCAAACAGTTATGAAAAATTATGAAAATTTCAGGAAAACTCTAAAATGATATTATGAATCTAGGAAAATAGAAAACATGGTGTTGTGTGGAGGAAATTGAAGCGCTATACTAGTGCTTATGAAATAAGCACTTGAATAAGCCAAATGATCACCACAAGCTACCAAATCGAAATGTAAGCATTAATATGCTAAAACTACTAAAATGAAGCAAGAAACAATAAGCCTTAACCTCTGGATTACACATCGCTATGATCTTGATGATTTGATTAAAGTCTTAAAAAACATTTTGAGTGCTACTTTGTAGCTTAAGCACAAGCTTATTAATAAGCTGTAAATGAAAACCAAATATTGGAAACTATACTAGACCTGGCTAAGAACAAGTAAACCAAAAACTGGACCTAGAGAAGCTCTGTGGAGCTCTGGACAAGCTTAGCAATAAGCTGAGAAACACTCATCTTTGACTTAGTTTTGGAGCAGGGCATATAAGCCCTGCTTGATGAGCTTGTTTGAGTGCTTTAGAAAATTAACAAAAATCAACAAAAATACTAATAAGAAACTAGACCAAGAGAACTTATAAAACCCAAATTTTGAATTGATTTGGCCCAGAGATGAATCTGTGAAAAATCCCTCTAGTTGGCCCAAAACTGGTTTTTTCAATATTTTTGACTTTTTTGACAGTTGAGAAGTTTTGACTTTTTCCAACTTTGAGATTGATTTATGGACTGATGTTGATGATATATGATGAAATGGAACTATATTAGGCTATGCTACTGATTTTCAAACATGAAACAAGATTTTGTTTTTCCAGAACTTCAACAGTTGAGTATTTAAGACAGTTGGAATGAAATTTTGACTTTGGTTGTTCTAGTGACCAAATGACTGACTAAAGTGATTCAAGAAACTATTATTAAGACTGCATAGACAGGTTACAAGCATAAACAAGAGCTTAAGCTCTTGTAATCCACTTATCCAAACACCACTTTTAAACTGCTTTGACTATTAATCTAAGCTAATCATCGAATAAACTCATTTCATTAATTAAACTAACTCTAATATGCTAATTACTACTTGATTAAACTTATTTAATGACCAAAGATTTCAATACTGTGCACAATTCCAAAATCGTATAAAAGTGAAAATGGGAAAACAAGCTTACAAGTGTCCAAATAGTACGCAGCTACAACCAAACCCCAAGACCACTACACTAAGCTATAGTCAACCCAATACCAAGTCCTGTATCACCCCATTCCATTTCAATGCTTGTTTAACCAAAATTCCTTCCTTGTTGACTTTTGTTGACCATAGATGAAAACTGCTTGTACCTGCTTGATAAGCTCACTAAAAGCTATAATAAGCTTCAATGAGCTTATTTAAACTTGAAAATAAGCTTGTTGAAGCTTGGATGTAACAGTTGAAGATTGCAAATTGAAACAGTAAACTTGAAACTTGAATTATAAATGAACCATTGAATTAAGCTTTGAAACCGAGTTACAATGATCAAATCACTGGTTTTAGTACAAGAAAGCTCAAAGATACAAAATCATAAACTAATTAAGACAGTTTTATAAAAACGACATACACTTAAAGAAATAAACTAATCTTCGCGTGCTTCTCTGTCTTCCTCCTCTTTATGCTTCAAATTAGCTCCACGTGGCCTTCTCGAGAGAATCCCACCACTTTTCTTGACCAATGGGAGAGTTTTGAGCACTTAGGCCGCTTTTATCATTTTGGCGGAAAAGAGGTTTGACTTGTAGGGCTCTCAATTTGTAGGTAGGGGTGGCATTAATTGTGGGGGTTAGTGATGATGAGGGGTGGTGGAAAGGGTTGAAAGTGTTGGAGAAGGGAGGCAAAAGTGGTTGCAGAGGCAGAGTGGAAGAAGAACGGTGGTGGGCGCGTTTTTATCGCTTTAGACTTGTTTGACTGGGCAAACCCAAAAGGGAAGAGACAGGGGTCACAATTGGTTAAGCGTGGTTCAAAACATTTTGACAAGGCTTTTATTAGTTATGACAAGGACTAAAGTCGCTAATGAAATCATGAAGGACCAATCCTGTAATTTTCCAAACTTGTTACAAGGGACCAATATTGACAAGTCCCAATAGTACAAGGACCGATTCAAAATTTCAATTTTCCGTGGACCAAACTTGACATTTTGAAAGTCGAGGACCTTTTTCGCCATTTAACAAAAGATTTATTCAAGGACCATTTTTGACAACTTAGAATATTTCGTGGACATTGAATAACATTTTCTTTATTTAGATTTACCAGGACTGCTTTTGACAACTTTTGAAACTTGGGGACTAAACCGCCAATTATGCAAACTTGATACGCTTTTTCACCATATTTTGATATTTTGCATTTAAAACACATAAAACACTTATTTGTGATATTTTTATCATTTTGATGCATTTCGAGTGTTTTCGGATGTTTTGCAGCTTAATTTGATACAAAATGATGAGTATTTACACACTCATCAATCCCCACACTAAGATATTGCTAGTCCCTAGCAATGTTTTGAGAAAAATTTAATGGATTTCATCTCTTTACCAAAAGCCATTACTCGAGTAGCCAAATGTTTCGGTTCAAGTAAGAACCTTGGTACACCGATAACCAAATGATTTTGAGCAAATCACCGCCCAAATTGATTTGATTGTCTTTACGAAGCCGTTTGCTTCGAGATAAAATATCTTTGGTGAGTGATTACCAATTATGGTTTTCCAAGCGCCTTTACCACAAGCCATAAACTTGCGGGCTAGCCAACTCTTCACTTTTAAGGATATGGTGGTGAAATCCATACAATTTTGGGCAAATTGCAAGTCGTCAATGATTTGAGATATCTTTACCAAGAGCCGTTTGCTCTCGGATTAGCCAATCCTTTTGTTTATTAGACAAGGCGGATCGATAACTATAAGATGAGTAAGTGTAAAACACTTACTCCAAAAAAAATTTTGGCCAAAATGGGAGAATTAGGCGGTATAATTATATGATAAAATTCGTGAGAATTCTGGCACACCCATCAATCCCCACACTAAGATATTGCTAGTCCCTAGCAATGTTTTGAGAAAAATTTAATGGATTTCATCTCTTTACCAAAAGCCATTACTCGGAGTAGCCAAATGTTTGATTCAGTAAGAACCTTGGTACACCGATAACCAAATGATTTTGAGCAAATCACCGCTTCCAACGGATTTGATTTGTCTTTACCGTAAGCCGTTTGCTTCGGACTAGCCAACTCTTAGATAAAATATCTTTGGTGAGTGATTACCAATTATGGTTTTCCAACGCCTTTACCACAAGCCATAAACTTGCGGGCTAGCCAACTCTTCACTTTTAAGGATATCGCGAATAATACCATACAATTTTAGGCAAATTGCAAAGTCAACGGATTTGAGATATCTTTACCAAGAGCCGCTTGCTCTCGGATTAGACAATCCTTTTGTTTATTAGACAAGGCGGATCGATAACCATAAGATGAGTAAGTGTAAAACACTTACTCCAAAAAAAAAAAAAATTGGCCAAAATGGGGAATTAGCGGTATAATTATATGATAAAATTCGTGAGAATTCCCCACACTTAGAAATGAATATTGCCCTCAATATTCAAAGTACCTACTGTTATGCCAAACATAGAACGAAAAGGGAAATACTACGACCATTATTTAGCAAGAATTTTTTTTTTTTTTTTTTTTTTTTTTTTTGAAACTCTTATATATACACAACACGTGGGCAACTCCCCACACTAGGGTGGTAGAAAGTAGAAAGAAGAGGCTAAACCGTCAAGTTTTGTCACACAAGCTAGCCATTTGTGAATGGCTAACCGTAACAAACTTCGTGACATTTCATAAATATGGGTGAAACCCATATGGCATCTCTATTTTTGATTCCCGAGTCGCTAGCTTGACTCGATCCCGCATTCATTGGTTCATGGGGAAAGTTTGGAGATCCGGACAATCACGTGAGGAATGTCCTCTCCAAAGTAATGCTTCAACCGATGACCATTCACTTTAAAGTTTGGACCATCGGCCGAGATAACTCAATGGTGCCATAAGGATAAACCTTAGTGATAGTAAATGGACCGCACCAACGGATTTAAGCTTTCCAGAAAATCTTCAATCTTGAATTAAAAAGAAGGACTCGATCACCAACGTTGAAAACGCGGTTCTTGATTTTAGAATCATGAATCTTCTTTGTCTTTTCTTTATAGATCAAAGAGTTCTCGTAAGCTTGATCACGGAGTTCATTTAATTCATTCATTTGAACTTTCCGTGATTACCACCGTCTCGAATATCGAAGTTGGCATGCTTCAAGGCCCAAGATGCCTTGTGCTCAAGCTCAACCGGTAGATGACATGCCTTCCGTATACAAGCTTGTATGGAGTACACCGATGGGTGTTTTATAAGTCGCACGGAAGGCCCAGAGTGCGCCATCTAGCTTATCCGACCAAGAGGCACGGTTTTCACCAACCGTCCTTCCGTAATTCTTTAATCCCGGTTTGAAACTTCCACTTGCCCACTAGTTTGGGGTGGTACGCAGAGAGAGACGGTGAGTTACACCATACGCATGACTCTTTCAAACCGGTCATTGCGAAATGCGCACTCGATCACCGATTATGGCTCGTGGAGTTCCAAACCTAGCAGAGAGATTTCAAGAATTTCACAACAACTCGGGCATCATTGGTATGCAAAGCCTTAGCTTCAACCCATTTTGACAAGTAGTCAACGGCCACGAGTATGTACTTATTACCGAGAAGAAGGAAATGGCCCCATAAAGTCAATGCCCCGGATGTCAAAATCTCACACACTTGAATGGCGCTTTGCGGCATTTCATTTCTTTATGAGATATTCCGTGACGCTGACAAGCCACAAAGCTTTGACAAATTCGTGGGCATCCTTATAGATAGTGGGCCAATAAAACTCGGAATCAAACACCTTGGCGGTGTAGTCGGGGCAATGATGTCCCCAAGAGGTCCGAATGGCAAGCCTTGAGAATGTCAATAGCTTCCCGACCATATACACATCGCCGGATGACTTGATCCGCGCAAATTTTAAACAAGTAGGGTCGCCCGTAAGTAATGTTTAACATCTTTGAAGAATTTGTTCTTGTTGGGACGACATCCCTTTCACTATGAAGTTACCCGCATGGTAATTTGCAAAGTCAAGAAACCATGGGTGAAGAGTCTCCGAAAAGAAACCGCATTGAGTGTCTCGAGAGGAAATGTTTCATTTATTTCTTTTTCTCGAAAACATCTTGGTGAGGGTTCTCTAATCGACAGATGATCGCACCTGTGTTCTCTCGCTCCTTTTTATCACGATAATGATATCAAATTCTCGGAGGAGGAGAACCCAACGGAGCAATCTCGGCTTTGCATCTTGTTTTGCGAAGAGATATTTGAGAGCCGAGTGATCCGTGATACACCACGATTTGGTCAAGATGAGGTAGGGCGAAATTTTCAAACGCATACACCATGCCTAATAGTTCTTTTTCGTAGTGGTGTAATGGGTCCGAGCTTCATCATAGTCTTACTTATGTAGTGTATAGGTGAAAATGCTTGGTTTTCGTTGCCCCAAGACCGCACCGATAGCAAAATCACTTGCATCGCACATGAGCTCAAAGGGTAAATCCCAATGGGCACTAGAATGGGTGCCCGTAAGTTTTTCTTTAGTGTTTCAAAAGCTCGACGCACTCAGAGAGAAGATAAAAGGAGCTTTTTTCAAGAAGATGGCTATAGGCGAGCGATTTTAGAAAATCTGTATGAATCTACGATAAAACCCAGCATGACCAAGGAAACTCCTAATACCTTTGACGGTAGTAGGATGAGGCGCTTTAGCAATAACATCAACTTTTGCTCTATCGACCTCAATCCCATTTTGGAAATCTTATGGCCAAGGACTATGCCTTCTTTGACCATAAGTGGCTCTTCTCCCGTTTAGACATAGATTGGTGTCTTCACACCTTTAAGCATTTTGTCTAAATGGAGAGACATGTCTGAAATGAATCCCCAATGACCGAGAAGTCATCCATAAACACCTCCATTGTTTCCGATCATGTCGTGGAATATGGCCATCATACATCGTTGGAACGTGCTGAGCATTACATAAGCCAAAAGGCATACGCTTGTAGGCAAAAGTTCCGTATGGGCGGTGAATGTGGTCTTCTCTTGATCCCGTGGATCAATGGGGATCTGAAAGTAACCCGAGAAACCATCAAGGAAACAATAGTACTCATTCCTCGCTAATCTCTCAAGCATCCGATCCATGAAGGGTAGAGGAAAATGGTCTTTACGGTGGCGTCATTCAACTTACGATAGTCAATACACACACGCCATCCCGTAACCAATCGAGTTGGAATTAACTCGCTTTCTTCATTCGTGACAACAGTTATGCCACCCTTTTTGGAACACAATGAATCGGGCTAACCAAGGACTATCTCGAGATTGGGTAAATCAATCCCGCATCAAGAAGTTTGATAACCTCCTCGCTTGATAACATCATGGATTTTTGATTCACCCTCTCTCGATGTTGAACTCGCTGGTTTGAAGTCATCCTCCATCAAGATTTTGTGAGTACAAAACCTCGTGGTTGATACCCTTAATGTCGGAGAGTTTCCAAGCAATTGCTTGCTTGTGTGACTTCAAGACCTTTATGAGAGCAGTCTTTTCATCTTTACTCAAATCTCGAGCAATAATGACAGGCAATTTATCCTCACCTTCAAGAAATGCATACTCAAGATGAGGAGGTAAGTCCTTAAGTTCGACTTCAGAAATTCTTTAGTTTTCTCAACTGACTTGACTTCCTTGTTATGAAGTGTGACGGAGGAGTGGAGGAGAAGTGTCCTGATTTAACAACTTCTCAAGAGTAAGAATATCTCCTTCAGATTAATCTCATGGTGATTAATCTCTTCCTAATTGCATCACTAGTGTGGGGATTGATGAATGATCATCTTTAAGCAATTTCTCAATGAGAAGTATGTCCCATCGATGTCAATCGGAGCGTGATCAATTTCCCATGGAACAGAATCACTAGCCAAGTATGCTTCAATCTCTTCCAAGATGAAGTCGCCTCAAACGGAGCGAGAGAAGGAGTAGAATTGGCTATGATAGGTCGAGAAGATGTGGTGGGATCCTCACTCACGTAATTATGAGAATAACCAAGAACTTTTGAGAGTACTCTTCGTAGCAACATCAATGATATCTATTCGGTTAACCGACTCGTAATCATAGTTTGCGGAGTACCTCAAGTTTGATCAAGGTTAAAGTGTGACTTCATTACCAACACGTAATGTGATTTCTTGCTCAAATACATCAATGAGAGCACGGCCCGCTCGTGAATCCTCTTCCAACAATGAGAGGAACCCGTGGATCAAGATCGAAATCAACAACTACAAAGTCACCGGAAATGGAACTTTCCTACTTTCACAAATACGCCCTCTGCAATTCCAAGAGGACGGATATTGTACGATCCGCAAGCTCGAGAGTCATGCATGTAGGAGTAAGATCCTAAGAGAAAGTTTCTTCCATACCGAATGAGGCATCGTTTATGCTTGCACCAAGATCGCTAAGGCAAAGCATTCAACCATTCTTGAAATACACAAGGTAAGAGGAGTTTCAGATCTCCAAGCTTCTGAAGCTTCTTCAAGATAATCGCAGAGCGCCTCGCTGAGAGGAGTTTTAGCCATTTCAAACAATTTTTCCTTGTTGCTTAACATGTGCTTGAGAGTTGATGCAAACTGGGCATCAACATGATAGCATCCGCGGCTTATGTCAAATGAAGTTCTTGGAAAATTTGAAAGAATTTTTCCATTTGTTGACCGGCTTTCTCATGAGCTTTGCTCATGTAAACGTGATGGGTAAGGAATAGAAGTTTTGATTTGGGGTTACCAACCGGAGGTTCAAAACAACCTGTGTTTGGTATTGGGTTTCGGACAACCCGAGGATGGACATTGTTGGTACTTCCGTTATTAGTAGGAAGTTCCTTGTCCTTTGTCGCCTCGTGTTCACTTTCCACTACCTTCGGAGAGAAGAAGAAGAGGTAGTAGAATAGCGGTCCATCATATGAAACACCACTTCGGTTGTGATCGCCTTTGCATCGCCTCGGATTAGCGATCGTGTTTCTAGGTAAAGTACCGAGCCCGAGGGTCGATCATTTAAAGACTTCTTTAATTCAGCCGATCCGACCGACCAACACCCTGTTTGTCTCCTCTTGAGTCTTCATGAATTGCTTTAAAAGCTCATCGATGTTGACACAGAGGAGGTGGAGGGATAATTTGAGGTCAGATGTTCCGATTATAGCGAATTCCTTGATTAGGATTCATATTCTCGAAATTGATTCCCTCGATTGTAAGTGTTTTGATTAAGATTTCCTTGATGTTGGAAACCTTGATTGGGTCCGAATAGAAATTACCTTGGTTTTGATAACCTTGGTTCATTCTTGGTTGGTTCGATTCGGTTAGGATTCTCGTTGAAACCGGTGGTGCCCGATAAGTATTAGCTCGGTAGTTTGGTTCATTTTGAGGACGGTATTGATTACCTCCTTGATTTGAAGTACCCGCTATATCATTAGCTTCAAACGGACTACCATCCGTGGCAAGACAGCTTGTAGTATGCATGAGGACCACCACAAGTAACACAAACTTCAACTTTCTTTCACTTCACCATATGATGGTGTCTCGTGTGAAAGTGTCTTTCTTTGGTTAGCAAGAACCAAAGCTCGAACAATATCCGTGAGTTTGTCAATCTTAGCATCGGTGATAGATGTACTCACGGAGATGAAGTGGAAGGTCCAAGATTAGACTCAAGATGATATGTCTTTGTGCGGAAAAGGCGGGACGGGACTTGTTTTCAATGATTTGCAAGGCTTCTTTTGTGGTCTTGCTCAAGAAATTACCTCATGGAGGCATTCAAAGAGTCTTGATTAGTCCGGTTCGCACCATTGTAGAAAGTATCCATTTGCATTAACTCGAAAACCATGATGCGGACATCATGAGCAAGTCTTTGTAACGATCCCATGCCTCCCCGAATGATTCATCAAATCTTTGAGAGAATTTCATTATCTCATTCTTAAGACTTGTAGTTCGGGATGGAGGATAGAATTCGCTCACAAACTTTGTGACTAGATCTTCCCATGTCTCAATGGAACGAGGGGTTGTTTTCGCCAACTCCGGCTTGTCCCTCTAGAGAAAATGGGAATGTAAGAAGCTTGATAGCTTCATGTGGGACATTCTTGTACTTGATGGTAGATGCAATCTTGTTAAACCATCGAATGTGTGCACGAGATCATCCCGCTCAAAACCATAGAATTGGCTTTGGGTTACCGATTAAGTAACCCGGTTTGAGCTCAAAAGCGTCACCACGATGGTCGGTACAACAATGGCATCTCCGAACCCTCGATGGGTGCTTGGAGAAGCTCATTCATCGGCTTGTCTTCCGCCATTATGGCGGTGGTGGTGGTGGTAGACGCCTCATCACGGTCAAGGAGCTAAACGCCCTCTACGCTCACGAGGAATCTTTCCAAGTTCGACAATGGACTTGTAGAATCGGAAGAACGAGTGCGCATGCACTAAGTATAAAAATCGCCAAAACAAATGCGAGGCAAAACGACAAGTGAACTTAACCAATAATCACAAATGAAATGGCTTTGAAAAAGGTACACCAAATCACAAGGACACAAAGGCAAGTTTTAAACTGATGTTCGGAACTTATTATGGTCACACCCCAGCTAGTAGGTGTATCGCCTTGATTTGCGGTGGTTGATTTTTATGTATATATTAAGTATCACCGAAAAGACGAGGTATAGATTTGTGCCGATGGGTTTAAAAACTTTGGACAATATTTTTGGTATCGCTTGCTTAACCAAATCGTATTTCTTTAAGAATCACCTTAAAAGAAACACAAGATAGAAAACGTTACGATTGTTTTGTTGTTTTATATTTTGTTTGGTGTTTTAACACTTTAGGAAAAGTGTTAATGAACTTTTGATTTTGTTATAACTTTACAAAAACTTTTTACAAACTGTGGTATATGTGCAAGCACGGTCCGAAAATGTTTAGAACACGCTTACAAACCTCCGGCAATGTACGCCTAAAATTTGATTGGTGCAAACCGTCAAGTTTTCTCACGCAGCTAGCCACTTCATGAATGACCACCGTAAGGAACTTAAAACAACTCAAACACCAATTGCAATTTAGATCAGAGAATACAAAGGATTCCCGGTCGTTAAGTCCCACTTGAGGATGACCGTGTTTAACACAATCAGATGTCGAATAACCACTAAGGATAGTGATCAGTAAGGATTTTGAGTTATTTATAAATTACAGTGGCTTAAATGCAAATTAAAGGAAATTAAAAAGATTAACTATATTAAATAAACGCTATCACTAATTTTAAACTGATGTTTTTGTTTTTTATGTTTTTATAAAACTTAATTTAAAACTACGTGACGTACAAATAAAAACGTGAAACTTACACAATATTAATCCTAAAAATATGAAAATGATATTTTTATAAACCTAATGATATAAGAAAATTTTAAGAAAAAGAAAATTATTTTTATAACTATTTAATTAATTATTATTAATTAAAAACTATTTTTAACTATTAAATAATTAACTAAAATACAAGAAAATAGGAAATAAACCTAGAAAAATAAAATTATAACTTGGAAAAATCTAAAATAACAAAAGAGAATTTTCAAAACTATTTTTATATTTTTCTGATTATTTTTCTATTTTTTATGAATTTTAAACTATTAAAAACTAATTAAATTACTAAAAATTACAAAATAAACTATGAAAAATCTGGAAAATTACTTTTTTTACTTTTTATATTTATCTAAACTTAATAAAAATGAAAAATTATTTTTGGACTTTTTCTCGATTTAATTGTATTAAAAGCTATTTAAATTATTTAAAAACTGCTTTTAATTAAGAAAATAGCAAACAGTTATGAAAAATTATGAAAATTTCAGGAAAACTCTAAAATGATATTATGAATCTAGGAAAATAGAAAACATGGTGTTGTGTGGAGGAAATTGAACTGCTATACTAGTGCTTATGAAATTAGACTGAATAAGCCAAATGATCACCACAAGCTACCAAACCGAAATGAAGCATTAATATGCTAAAACTACTAAAATGAAGCAAGAAACAATAAGCCTTAACCTCTGGATTACACATCGCTATGATCTTGATGATTTGATTAAAGTGCTAAACAGATTGAGCGCTACTTTGTAGCTTAAGCAAGCTTATTAATAAGCTGAATGAAAACCAAATATTGGAAACTATACTAGACCTGGCTAAGAACAAGTAAACCAAAAACTGGACCTAGAGAAGCTCTGTGGAGCTCTGGACAAGCTTAGCAATAAGCTGAGAAACACTCAGCTTTGACTTAGTTTTGGAGCAGGGCATATAAGCCCTGCTTGATGAGCTTGTTTGAGTGCTTTAGAAAATTAACAAAAATCAACAAAAATACTAATAAGAAGCTAGACCAAGAGAACTTATAAAACCCAAATTTTGAATTGATTTGGCCCAGAGATGAATCAGTGAAAATCCCCTCTAGTTGGCCCAAAACTGGTTTTTTCAATATTTTTGACTTTTTTGACAGTTGAGAAGTTTTGACTTTTTCCAACTTTGAGATTGATTTATGGACTGATGTTGATGATATATGATGAAATGGAACTATATTAGGCTATGCTACGATTTTCAAACATGAAACAAGATTTTGTTTTTCCGAACTTCAACGCTTGAGTATTTAAGACAGTTGGAATGAAATTTTGACTTTGGTTGTTCTAGTGACCAAATGACCGACTAAAGTGATTCAAGAAACTATTATTAAGACCGCATAGACAAAGTTATAGCATAAACAAGAGCTTAAGCTCTTGTAATCCACTTATCCAAACACCACTTTTAAACTGCTTTGACTATTAATCTAAGCTAATCACCGAATAAACTCATTTCATTAATTAAACTAACTCTAATATGCTAATTACTACCGATTAAACTTATTTAATGACCAAAGATTTCAATACTGTGCACAATTCCAAAATCATTAAAAGTGAAAATGGGAAAACAAGCTTACAAGTGTCCAAATTAGTACGCAGCTACAACCAAACCCCAAGACCACTACACTAAGCTATAGTCAACCCAATACCAAGTCCCAGATCACCCCATTCCATTTCAATGCCTGCTTAACCAAAATTCCTTCCTTGTTGACTTTTGTTGACCATAGATGAAAATCGCTTGTACCGCTGATAAGCTCACTAAAAGTTATAATAAGCTTCAATGAGCTTATTTAAACTTGAAAATAAGCTTGTTGAAGCTTGGATGTAACAAATGAAGATTGCAAATTGAAACAAAGAACTTGAAACTTGAATTATAAATGAACCATTGAATTAAGCTTTGAAACCGAGTTACAATGATCAAATCACTGGTTTTAGTACAATAAAGCTCAAAGATACAAAATCATAAACTAATTAAGACAGCTTTTATAAAAACTACATACACTTAAAGAAATAAACTAAGTAACGCTTTGCTTCTCCTGTCTTCCTCCTCTTTATGCTTCAAATTAGCTCCACGTGGCCTTCGAGAGAATCCCACCACTTTTCTTGACCAATGGGAGAGTTTGAGCACTTAGGCCGCTTTTATCATTTTGGCGGAAAAGAGGTTTGACTTTAGGGCTCGAATTTGTAGGTAGGGGTGGCATTAATTGTGGGGGTTAGTGATGATGAGGGGTAGTGAAAGGGTTGAGTGACCGAGAAAGGAGCAAGTGGTCGCAGAGAGGAGGAAGGAAAGCAGTGGCGGGCGCGTTTTTATCTCGCTTGACTTGTTTGACCGGGCACCCAAAAGGGAAGAGACAGGGGTCACAATTGGTTAAGGCGTGGTTCAAATATTTTGACAAGGCTTCTATTAGTTATGACAAGGACTAAAGTCGCTAATCTGAAATCATGAAGGACCAATCAGTAATTTTCCAAACTTGTTACAAGGGACCAATATTGACAAGTCCCAATAGTACAAGGACCGATTCGAAAATTTCAATTTTCCGTGGACCAAACTTGACATTTTTGAAAGTCGAGGACCTTTTCTCGCCATTTAACAAAAGATTTATTCAAGGACCATTTTGACAACTTAGAATATTTCAGTGGACCTTGAATAACATTTTTCTTTATTTAGATTTACCAGGACTATTTTTGACAACTTTTGAAACTTGGGGACTAAAACGCCAATTATGCAAACTTGATACGCTTTTCACCATATTTTGATATTTTTGCATTTAAAACACATAAAACACTTATTTGTGATATTTTTATCATTTTGATGCATTTCTGAGTGTTTTCAGATGTTTTTGCAGTTTAATTTGTACAAAAATGATGAGTATTTACACACTCATCACCCTTATTACTTGAACAGACTCCACATCACCATAGCAGAAGACAAGAAGATCATCAGCAAAACTAACATGAGTAATCTTCATGCTCTTACAACCAAAATGATACTTAAAGTTGGGGCTCCTGCTCACATTCCTTTCCATCATCAAAGTAAAGCATTCCATGACCAGTGTGAAAAGATATGGCGACATTGGGTCACCCTGTCTTAAACCCCTACCACCTTTAAAGAATCCACAATTCTCACCATTTACATTGATAGTAAAACTTGCAGACTTCACACAGTTCATGATCCATAGAATCATTTTAGAATGAAAACCAAATTGACCCAAAATAAACTCAAGGAAACTCCAGTTAATAGTATCATAGGCCTTCTGGATGTCAATCTTAAAAGCAACTCTTTTAGGACCTCCTTTTCTGTCATACCCTTTCAATAACTCCTCAGCCAATAGTATATTATCCTGGATTTGCCTACCAACAACAAAAGCACTCTGATTGATATTTACTAATTTCCCCAAAACCTTTTTAATTCTACCAGTAATTACCTTGCTAATGCATTTATAGACCACATTGCAGCAAGCAATGGGTCTATAATCAGCCACCTTAAGAGGATTTTGAATTTTGGGAATAAGAGATATCACAGTAGTGTTCAACTCACTTAGCATTCTTCCAGAATTAAAAAACTCTTTAACTAAACAACAGAAATCAGACTCAATGATCTTCCAAGCTTTTTTGAAAAAAGCAGATGAATAACCATCAGGCCCAGGAGCCTTGTTGTCTTCAATACCAAACAAGGCATCTTTAATTTCTTTATCAGACACATCCTTGACTAAACTCAAAGCCTCCTCCTCAGAGATCTTCTTAGAGAATAAAGAAATAGGTTCAGCAATATCTTGAACATCATGAGTTTGACCAAGGAACTTTTGAAAATGAATTACAAACTGATCTGAAACTTCTTTGCCATCAAATCTCTGCCCTCCCATATCCTGGACACTAACAATTCTATTCTGTTGATGCCTCCCTTTAAGTGATTTATGAAAGAAAGCATTGTTCTTATCTCCAAAACTTAACCATTTGATCTTGCTTTTTTGGTACAGTAGTTTTTCTTCATCCTCCATAGCAGACATGTACTCCTTAAGAATTATCACCTCAGAATCTCTCAATGTCTTGTTAAAAGGATCCTTGTCAATCTTGATCTGAATCTCCTTCAAATTCTCCCTAAGCTTCTCTACCTTTTCAAAAAGGTTCCCATTTTGCCAGTTAAGCTTTCTCATGTGGTATTTCAGGTTTTTCAATTTCTTAGAAAGATTAAACATATGAAAGCCTCCCACCTCCTTTTTCCATTCCTGCTCAACAGTAGGGATGAAATTATCTTTATCTGCAACATAGTTAGCAAACTTGAAAGATCTTCTCTTCTTTTCTACTCCTTTTGGAATTGTCACAACTGCTTGACTATGATCAGATATAAGGTATGGTTTGAACATGACATGAGCTCTAACATACTTATCCAAGAAAGCTTCATTGACCATAACCCTATCCAATTTTTTAAGAATACAAGTTTCATTCCCAGTTCTAGCTTTTTTAAGATTTTTAGTCCAAGTGTAGAAAAGGCCAGAGCTGCACAAATCTTCAACTTCAATCTTGTTAATGCAATCTATAAACTCCTGCATATCACTAGTAATAAAAGAAGCACCTGCAGAGTTCTCATTAGTGGAAAGAGTAACATTGAAATCCCCACCCAAAAACCATGGTCTTCCAGTAGTGATTTGATTATGCCTATACAAGTCGATCCACAATTTCCTTCTATCTATGTTACCATTAGCAGCATATATGAAAGAAGCAAAACTGATCAGCTGATTATTAACAGACTCAATGCTACAGAGGATTACTTGATCAGTACAACACTAGCTAAAAATTAGATTAGCATAGATACACCAATTTTTGTTAACGTTATAATATACTTGTTTTATACCACCTTGCGTGCATAGCGTATTGGCATAAATCGTATTGACAGGAATATAATGTTTAATCGAAGGGTTAAAGCTTTCTACCGCTTTTTTTCAATGTACAGAAAGTTGGCTAAATACATGTTATGTCAACACAAAGTTCTGGATATTATTACTTAAACTTTTAAAGGGAATTTATATGTACAATCTCGTGTATTATTTTACATATCGAAGTAATTTGTGCTTTTATTTTTATATTTATAATTATCTTGTGGATATATATGATTAAGTAATACCCCCGTCCCTAAATAAGTGTCCACTATTGACTTTTAAAGTCTTTCCTTTTTAACTTTGACCTTAAATTGTTTTAATTGTGTTACGTAATTATGAGTTTTATGGTGTAATTATAAAATTTATAAAGATATTGACGTAATTATGAGTTTTTTTAAGGATATAGATGAAATTCACCATAATATTTATAAATAACAACAATAATGATATAATAAATTTTAAGATTTAAGATCATTTGAGGACAAAAGACTATTTACATACAAAATGATCAATCTCCACCATTCATTTTTATTTGATCTAATGATTGAGATTAAACCCAACAATTTAAAAAACCCACTTTCATCAATTTTTTTTCAAATATTAATATCTTTCAAACTGTTAATCGTTAAGCGAAAAAAATATATCATCATGACGAAGATTTAATTATCTTTTATAGATAAGACTTTGATATACTTTTGACAATTTTTTTCGTATTTTCACATTTTTTTTAAGTTTTTCATTATTTTAGTTATCGAATTTGATTAAAAATCATATATGATTAAACACTAATTGAATATCACACGCGATATTAGTGTTAAATAATATATGATATGTAATATCACACGCGATATTAGTGTAAAATCACATACGATATACATATCATATCACATGTGATATTAGATATCATATATGATTTAACACTAATATCACACGCGATGCTCAATTTAGTGCTTAATCATATACTGCTTTTTTCACGCAAATGCAAGAATATAAAAAACGAAAAACGCGAAAAAATGATTTTTTTTCTTTTTCGAAAGATATCAAACGCCTGCCTATGAATGATAATTAAATCTTCGTCATGACGGTGTAAATATTTTCGCTTAATGATTAAAGGTTTTAGAGATATTTAAATTATAAAAATATGTGAAATAATAAAATCTTTTAATCTTAACAATTGACTTTTTTTAAAAGAATGGTTAAGATGACTCCTTTGTTTTGTTATGTGAGAAAAGTTTAATATGTAAAATAACCCTCCTCACTCTTTAAAACCAACTCTATATTTGTATAGGGTATTTGTTATATTTATTTACATGAAAAAAGAAATATATTTTTAAACTTCAAAGAAAAGTCGCAAGTAATTTACACGAAAACGAGTCTCTATGAACAAAAGACTCTGATAATATCCGCAGCTGACTTACAAGTCAACCCCAGTCTTTCTTCTTCATTTCATCCTCATATTATATTCAATGTTAATACTTATAATAATAATGGTCACTTGTAGTTCTTATGATCCAACGTTTCAGGAACCATTTTCATTTCATCACAGGTAATACTTCAATACCCATGTCTTATAATTTGCTGTTCTTCATTTTGCTACCAATTATAGTTTCATGCCCACTAGATTTGCTTACATTGTTTGAACTATTTGTTTGACATACATTTGACGTTATTTTGATTATATTATTATTATGTCTCGTGGTATCCCATGTTGTGTGAGAATACTCCATCACAAATGGTCGTGGGTTCAAGTCCAGCGCTTAGAACATGTGAGATAGATTTGTGATTGTAGGGGATATGTAATAATAACGAACACTGTGGATATGCTTAATACTCTGAAAGGCGTGTGAACACTTTCAGATCGAATCAATTCGGTGGTTCTACCAAATTATTCAATCGGATACAATTCAGAGTTGAGAATTTTCTGTATGTGTGTTTCTGAGATATAATGAACCGTTTTATGATAATGACCAAACAAACCGTATATAACAGGTTACGGGATAACGCCAATGGCGCTTTTAGGCTTCCAGTTGTCAAGTTTTGTCCTCGATTTCAAACTTAATTTCGAGAACAACACTTCACAGAATCAATGTATTTCGGCTGTAAACACAACTGACTCCTGTGGGCTCGCCTGACTCTGCGGTGCCGCCGCCTGACTCATGATTGTGGGCGCCGCCGGACTCGTCTCTTGGGGCTTCACCTAAGATCATAATAAATTCAAGTAGGTGTGCACCCGCACCACCAAACCTAAATGATGTATTATTATGATGAAATTGGTCAAAACAAGTTAATCCAATTACACTAAAATATCCAACAGTGATTGTATATATTGTGATATAGTTAGTTGCGGTTCCAAAAATACTTATGTCCTATGTTAGTTACTTACTCTCTTATGTCCCGGTTTATCGTAGTGTTTTGATATGTCACTTATGTCCCGGTTTATCGTAGTGTTTTGATATGTCACTTATGTCCCGATATAAGTGTCCACTTCCGTAAAAGAAAAAAATAAGTATAGAATTTACATTTATTAATACAAAACACAAAAGACTTATTAATTATTGGTTAAAAAGTTTAAATGTCATTTTGTGAAATTTGTAATAATTTCGCTTTCTTTAATAAAATTTTGGTACATATAGTGTAGATATCGCTGTCGGTTTCCTCTGTGTATTGAGATATATTTGACTCAAGTCCCAAATCTGAATCGAAGTTCACAAGCAGAAAACACAAAAACAAAGAATCGGATACTAGAATACGCCACTAGTATTAATCGAAAATATAAGCTCAAACAAGTGATAGGTTTTTCATATATCCAACCACAAGCTCGGCTGGTATATATAGGTATTTAGAATATGCTTTCTAATCCTACTACAATTCTAATTAAGCAAAATAGTCCTTAACAAATAAGGAGTCCTAATTAGACTAGAATTATAAACGTCCATATGCTTGGAATCTGTTTTGTCTTTCCATATGCTCGCCAGACATTGCCAACATTGACTTGGTTTTTCAGTTACTATTTCATGATTCTTGTTAATGTATTTTTACTGTATTAGGCTATTGAAATGTTATAAGTAGCCGTTTCTGTGTTATTAATGTGTATGGTTTGAGCCAGGGGTTAATTTTGTTGTTTAACTTTTTCCTGTTTAGAAGTTTCATTAGTAGCAAAATAAACTTCAACAAACTTGTTAGAAACCACAAACTTATTTCTAGGATAGTGTTCCGAAATTCTTTGGAATCCTTGTCCCCATATCGGTTCATCCTTAAACTACAAAATACAATTGAAATTTTACACGGAGACTCGAAACTATACAATAGTCCTTGCCCAGATATGTATTTTCATTGATCTAGTTAAACTAAAAAAGTGAAAGCTTGAAACCTGAGAAGCCAAAATACAAAAGTATGGAGTATATTTGGTACAATTTTGATCACTTAATCATAGAGCCATGGATGTCATCTTCGTGGTAACTTTACTGCCACCGCCACTTAGGAAACACACTCAGTTGGTCACCCCTAAACACTATCCGTCGTTTGATTAACACACATTTGCATACACTAAACCTTGTACAAAATTTACCATTGATCATGGTCGTGTACCATCTTATGGGATATGTTCCTCATAGAACCTCTCTAAGTCGTACTTTAACTAATACTAATATATTTGATTAATCCTAAACCTTTGCAGTTAACTTATAAGTGTTTTCAATTGAATCAGTTGGCAGTCACAGAGTAAAGCCAGCAATACCCGAGGCAAGAAAACAAGGTGGGTAGTCGCTTTGAAGTTTGAGGATAGTACACCAGGAAACTAGAATTTGTAGTCCGTTTGGATGTCAGTGATGGCGGATGTCCTACCCATCGGTACAATCCTGGCAGTTGTCATAAACCAGGTGATCAAAACAGCTCATGCTGCAAAGGATATTGTTATCGAAAAGGAAAGCTTCAGAATCCTCTCAGATCACCTTTTTAATATCATTCATGTTCTAAAAGAGCTAGAACTACACAAATTAAACGAATCGCCAATCACTAGAAAAGCTCTCGAAAACCTTGAAACAGATGTGAAAAAAGCTAACACCCTTGTGGAAAAATACAAAAATCGAGGCCGTTTCTACTTACTAATAAGATGCAGAAACATTGTCAAAGAAGTACAAGATGTTACAAGGGATATTGGTAAGTCATTAAATACTATATGCTTAGCAAACACTGATATCCTATCTGGAATATCTGATCAAGTAACCAGGTTACAGAACGAGATGCAAAGGGCAGAATTTGCCATCAGTCAGTCTCAGATACAAATACTCGATAGATTGGATCAAGGACTCACGAGTCATAAACATGATAATGGTTTTGCAAATGATATAATTATGGAAATAGCTCGTGTAGTAGGTGTGTCTGATGAGCCATCAGAAATAAGGAAAGAGTTAGACAGCTTCAAAAGAGAGATAGAAGAAACAGAAAACCAAAAAGAAAGATCTGAGATTTTTTTCTTGAAGCAGATCATCGAGCTGTTATCCCAAGCAGATGCTGCTAGAGATTATGAGCAGGTTAAGGATCAGCAAAGGCTGGGGGTGATTGAACGCTACAATTCAACAGAAGAATCTATTCCACCTTTTAAGGCTTTAATTTGTGGTATTACTAAATCAGTGATGGTTGATCCTGTTAGTCTGTCCAATGGTACTGCATACTCGAGAGAGGCTATCGAAGCATGGTTCGGGTCTGGAGAAAAAACTGATCCCGTTACGGATGAGGCACTTGAAGATTTGTCTTTCAGACCAAATATTCAACTGAGACAGTTAATTCAGGAGTGGAAAGAGCTCAACTACTGCATGATAATTAGATCCTGCAAACCTAAATTATTGTCAGAAAATAATTTATCTGTTAAAGACGCCCTTTCACAAATGCAGGAGCTTATAAAAGAAAATTCAATTAATAAAGATTGGATTTCCATTGGTGGTCTAACCGAGCTGCTCATTAACATCCTCCCAAGATTGCGTAACCAGCAAGTGAAGACAGAAGTGCTAGTTACCTTGAAGTATGTCGTTGAAGGACATGCAAGAAACAAGGTCATACAGCGTTCCTTCTCTTATATAATGAGTATATAAATAAATTAACAATAAGAAAATGTTCTCGACCTGATGTCTGTTTTTTTTCTCATTTTATAGGATCTCTTGGTTGAGAATAGGGGATTTTGTCACATTGTCCCGTGCTTAAGGTGTGGATCAAGTCTATTAAAAGCTGCATTGGAATTGATACATGAACTAGTGATTGAGGAGTCCAGCCGAAATATGGAATATACCAAAGAGCTATCAAAGCAATGTAATCCAGTTTCTTTTCTTGTTACCATCCTAAAAGTTTCAGAGGTTTCATTAGCTGAGAAAGCTCAAGATATCTTGCAGAAACTCATAGATATTGATGAAGAAACTGTTATTATTGCTGCCAAAGAGGAATGGTATGAACCTCTTGTTGATCGGATTGTTCAAGGTTAGAAAACATTCAACAAAAAGAGTAAAACTTTACTTTATTTTATATTTCTGCTTATAACTGACATTGCACGATTATCTCCAAGGTGAACAGTCAACAAGATTAGCAATGCTGCGAGGGATCATTAATTTGGAATTTGATGAACATAACACAAAGCTGCTATGTGAGCTAGGGTTGATTCTACCCTTGCTCGAAATGGCTTCCGCTGATCTTGAAGCTAAGGAATTGTCATTATCTATGCTTGCAAAGCTATTAACATGCTCTGAGAACAAAAGCTTTTCACGCCTGCTGGTGCAGTTCCTCTGATAGTGGACTTGATGTGTTCTTCCCATTTGCTATCACCTATCCTCGCCAGATGCTCGGAAATCCTTGAAAAGCTATCTTCCAATGGTGATGGGATCAAGTTCTTTGTTGATGTGAATGGAGCCCAACTCAACCTCGAGTCTTTGGTCCAGAACTTGTTGGCTTTTATACAAGATTTCGATTACCCTACACCGTATTGAGGCCAGTTTTACGTTCTCTTAAAATATGTGAGTCTGAAGCAGGACTCGTGAAGACAGCGGTTCTTACAGCTAGCGGTGTTTCTCTTGTATTAAATCTTCTTGATCATATAGATAGTGAAACACGTGAAGCTGCTATCAACCTTCTTTTCTTGTTTTCCAATCACGAACCACAAGGAGTGGCAGAGTTCCTACTCAAACCAAGAAGATTAGAAGCTTTTGTTGGTCTTCTAGAAAGTTCCAACAAAAATGATGTACAAAAGGCTGCCGTTGGTTTATTAGCAAACCTTCCAAAATCAGAAGTTATACTCACACGGAAATTAATCGAGTTAGATGGCCTTAAAGCCATTATTGACATACTGGAATCGGGAAACTCAGAAGCAAAAGAAAATGCTTTGAGTGCTCTTTTTAGGTTCACTGATCCAACCAATATCGAGGCTCAGAAAATAGTTGTCCAACTCGGGACCTACAATTTACTAGTGGATTTTCTCAAAAATGGTTCAGTGACAGCAAAGGCAAGAGCAGCTGCTCTTATTGGTGATCTTTCGATGCGCAGTTCTGAACTTGCCATGACTTCAAAAACAAGTCACTGGTGGTGCTCGTGTTTTGGTCACGCCCATGTCACCAAGTGTCCCGCTCATGGAGGTATATGCAGCGTAAATGGTACATTTTGTCTTTTGGAGGCGAAAGCATTACCTGAGCTAGTCAAATTATTACATGGTGAAGTTCACGCCACAACATATGAAGCAATCCAAACGCTCTCAACTCTGGTAGAAAAAGAGTCACCTCGTAAAGGCGCACATGTTTTGCACGAGAGCGGGGCAGTGGTTCCAATATTAGAAGTTTTGAATTGGGGTTCAGAGTCGTTAAAAGTAGAGGCTTTAGAGGTGTTAGAGAAAGTTTTCATGCTGACCGAAATGGTTGACTGGTATGGGGCAACAGCTAGAGTACCTCTTGTGCGGTTAACTGGAGGTAGCATTCATGAAGACGGACATCTTCACCGGAAGGCAGCTAAAGTTTTGTTGCTCATTGAACGACATTCGTGTCGATCAACATCACTTGTTAATGGTTTTAATGGGTAAGAAACTAAGAATCCAAGTCTTTTTTTTAAGGTTGTATACACATATACATAGGAAATATCTGATACTTATAGAAACTTATGGAGTTATACTCTTCATGAGGTAATTACTTGCTCATGTTAGCGTTTGATCCCTCATATCTCGTTCCGGTGAGATTTAGTATGTTGTTGTCGCTGTTATCCTTTTGATTAATATGAATTATATGATTATAGAAGGGAAAAAGTTGGTACTTTATTTTATGGGTTTTTACTACAATTTAATGTAAGAAATGAAATTATCTAATCACAAACAAATGTTAGTTATGCATTCCGATTTTTAAAGATTCTATCGATGTTTTTCGAGAATGACATCCAATCATAATGATTTATAGATTACTTTGTAATAAAACTCATTTTCTTAAAAGCCTTTATTTTATGGGATTGTCTAATAAGTGCTTTAAATGCATTGCTTAAGGTGCATTAATTTATCTCGAACTTTCCTTTTAAATTGAAAATTGTATTTAATACACATTAATTGATTTTATAATTTACCTTAATTAGTTTTGATTTTCTAATTAATAATCATAAAGTTTTTTCATTTAATCATTTAAAGTAATGCTTTAAGGGCACGACAAACCCTTATTTTATTTACTTTATGGGTATATATTCCTTTCAATCTCGAAAATTGGTAATGATCAATCAACCGATTATACCCATATGTTTATTATATGCGTGTAACGTTGGCTTTTACCTTATAACACAATCTTATAACCGACGCAAGATACGGAAACGGATTTTGTTAACCTTAATCCAACGGTTGACAACGAGGATAAATTTTCAAAGAATAAAACCCTAACAAGAGAATACCTCTTATTAAACACAAGTTTATTAATAAAACTTAATAAAATGAGGATAAAACTTTCTCCGAGGGTTTACAACGAGGATAAAACTTTCAGGGAATAAAACCCTAACAAGAGAATATCTCTTATTAAACGCAAGTTTATTAACAAAATACAAAATACTTTACAATGAGAATAAGCACTATATTAATACGAAAAATGTAGACTTGGGAGAAAGTCATCTTTCTTCCCAAGACTCCTAATTACACTAAAAAAAAGGTCATAAATACTAAAAGGAAAAACTACATTCTTAACCTCCACGGCGTAACAACGAAAATTTTGTTACGGCGTAACAACTTGAAATCTGAAAATAATCTCTATATAAGAGCTCTACGGCGTAATAAGATCAAAGTGTTACGCGGTAGCGAAATTAAGAATCAACAATTTGCTATTCGAAACTTCTACGAAACCCTCACATCTTGTCCTCACCATTCCCCCTCACTTAAACATAACTCGACCCTGCATTCTCATGTGTATAGACATTTAATCTTCGATTAACGCTTTTAATCTTGACACGTTTTTCACACTCTCACAAATCAACATATGAACCGGATTTTCGGGTCTTATATAAACCTTTTTTTCTTTAATTCCTTCATACTTCTTCACACGTTTTCCACATTCCCAGCGATTCACAGGGGAAACCTTGGATAAATACCCCTTCATAATTCTCCCACTCTTGAAAATAACTCATCTTCAAGTTCTCATGATAGACAGCTTGAGTTGACGAGGCTTAAAAAAATATTTTTAAAAGGTATCATACTTGTCACCATTTGCTATTGTTGGTAGCGATATTTTATTATTTTTTTATTATTATTATTATTATTATTATTATTATTATTATTATTATTATTATAAATCACACTTTTATTAAATCACACTTTTATTAAAAACTCATAGGATTACAAAAATTAGTGGGAGCCTCGAAATCAACTGATTATTATTATTATTATTATTATTATTATTATTATTTTTGGGTTTCAAATTCATCCTTTTAAGTTACGATGTGATATTTTTGCCCTTCGAGATTTTTTTTTCAATTAGCTAAGAGCGGCAAAAATGTCCAAAAATTTCGCAAAAATGATGAATTAAAAAAAAAATTGTTCGCTACCCACAAAAGCAAATGGTGAAAAGTATGATACATTTTAGACTAAAATACACCGTTGGTCCCTAAACTTGTAGTGGAGGATCGCGATGGGACGAAACCGGGCATAATCATCGCCACGGGTCCAAACAATGGCGATTAAATGCCGATTGGTCCCTTGACCAATATCTGCCGTTGTCAACGTTATTTTTGCCGAGGGTAAACCGTCTTTCATCAGAAGCGCATTAAATAAAACCGTTCTACAAAGTGAATGTAGCTAGTATATGTGTGTAACAAGGTTTGATCTACATTTATGACCCATCCCTAAACTATCCTTCAAACCCGTCCTCTTCAAAAGATAATTGTTTCAAGATGGTACGTTCTTTGGTGTGGTAAGCAAGCTATTATTCGTGCCTTGTGGACCTCCGCCAACCAGGCGCCGATTCTTTGGTTGTCCTGTTCAAGTAAGTGCGTCTTAATATTTCTTGTGTAAGTTTGTAACAATGGTGGTTGTTTAATGACTTGTCATAACCATCAATAGGGGTCTTCTTGTCGATGGATAAGATGGTATGATCTCGAAATATGTGCTCGTTCAAGAATGATCATACCGGGACTTTTGAGGAGAAATGAGCTTGAGGCAAGATTAGTAGTCTTCAAGGTGATGTGTGGAAGTGGAAGATTTACATGGTGCTAAGTTGGATGTTGTTCTTCATTGTTTATGCATTGGGATAACGTTTCAACCTTTTATGTAATGAGGCTAGTTGGTTAATGTTGTGTATCTTGAATTGTAGTAACCTTGTTATGAAGTATTCGATTTTGTTTGTTTCGATTTTCTATGCCCTTATGGCTATCACGGATGGTTTGCAATGTGTTTGGGGTTGACTTTTAAATGTCAACATTCTTATGATGTTCTATTTTAGCTTTAGTTACTTTTGACGCAAACAATTCACACATCAAGCTTAGTCAATTTCAAAAATACACAATAATGACATGGTTCCATAGTTAATGCAAATGGATATAATTCCAATTTGCATAAAATTGCATACTTTTCAAAGCATGAGCGCCTGATTACACCCACATACGATATGTTTTTAGATTACATAACTTGTCCATAGAAAATAAATAGTAAACTAGATGAAACATTGTCTAGATAATTAGCATAACATATTTGACCTATGGTGAGGCCATCATTCTTTCGGTCTACCGCTTCCTAGTCATTCTTCGTAGCAGTCGGGTTGAAGCAGAAACCGCTTGAACATCACTGACCGAATCTCGGTGGGATTGATGTTAGGAATTAGAAATTCCGGTATTAAAAGTCGGTACCATCCTTCACAAGTATATCCTAATCGTTACCTTTTGCGGCAAAGCTCGTAGTCATAGTTATTTTAAGTTAAGTAGTATTTAGTTAAGTAACACCAAGTGAGAGGACAAGGATGACATGGGTGGCCATTTTACCAATTGGTATGAACGATTCCAGATTAAAGAGTCGGTCACCCAAGTATATGATCGTGTGGCGTAAGTTATGTAAGACTATAAATACTCTCTACCTCCCGATTTATGGTCCAAGGAGAGTTGGAGCTCATAATAATATCTTTCACTTTCTCTCACTAAGTTCCCTAAACCTCTAACTTTCTCTCTAGAATTCCATCTATATGCTACTTTGTGTTATGGTTTGATGTGTATGTGAAAAGTTATATCTTACAATTGGTATCAAGAGCCATGGTTAGATCATATCTTGCACATCTTTGGATTTCTAGTGGTTTTAGGTGGTTTTGAGTTTGAAAAAGTTTAGTGGTTTTGCATCATTTGGTTGATTTCTTGTGTTAAAGTTTGAATTTTGTTAGTACTTTTATGTTTAGAATCATCACAAGTGTTTAGGTTTTCATTTGGTAAGCTTGAATCATCTTGGTTGGGTTGTTTTGGATTGAAAAGTGATGTTTATATGGTTTTCAAGCTAGCGACTTAGCTCACGGAATATTTTCTTGGTAGCGACTTGCTTCACATTTTGTAGCGACTTACGGTGTTGGAACTAGCGAGTTAGATCTAGCGAGTTAAAGTACAAGTAGTGGACTCTCCACTACGGGTAGCGACTTGTGGTAGCGACTTGGTGCATGAGTTGAGTTGCTCTTTAGCGACTTGTGTCTCTAGCGACTTGTGTGGCAATTCTTGCCAAAATTTGGCTAGCGACTTGGTGCAGTTAGCGAGTTACTACTTAGCGACTTGCTTTTCTCTAGCGACTTGGGACTCTAGCGACTTAGGGGTGTAGCGAATTAAGGTTAGCGACTTAGTGCATTAACTTCTAGCGACTTAGTGCATTATCTTCTAGCGATTTAGTGCTTTATCTTCTAGCGACTTGAGTGAGTGTTTACGGTTTCTCTTGATTGAGTAAAATCCGTGAAAGAATCTATTTCCGGTTTAATCATAGAGTTATAAAATCCCGTATAATCATTAACATGTCTACCAACGTTCCTCTTGTCATCTCATTTCATTGCGAGGATGTTCAAGCGGTGGCTCGGATACTCGTCCACCCATGCTTGACAGAGCCGACTACGATTCTTGGGCTCAACGAATCAGTTGTATTGCCTTGGAAAGGAAAATGGTGTCAACATTCTCAAATCCATTGATGAAGGACCATATCGAGTTGAGGCGACTAGAGACATACTAGATACTAATGAAGATGGTACTCTGTTTACGGAATGGGCGGACCTAAGATGTATGATGAGCTTGATGATAAGGAGAAAAAGAGATTCGATGCGAGATATCGGGGCTTCAAACATTGTTCTTCAAGGTCTTCCTAAAGACATCTACAAGTCGATCAATCATAACAACGATGCAAAGGCGGTTTGGGATAATGTAAAGATGCTTCTCTCGGGTTGAATTAACCATGGAAGCAGAGAATCCCAACTCTATGACAATTTGAGCACTTCAAGATGAAACCAGATGAGAATGTCTATGAGTACTATGTGAGATTTCATAAGTTAGTTAATGACATGAGGAACATCGAATGACTATGCCTAACATTCGGTTGAATTCAAAATTTGTGAACAACATGAATCCCGAATGGCACAAGTTTGTTACCATTGTGAAGCTTACTAAAGGATTGAAGAACACAAACTATGAGCAACTCTATGCCTTCCTCCTTGAGAATGAGAGACATGCTATGTTTGAAAAATTGATTCTCAATCGGTTCAAAACTAACCGGGAGAGACAAGCTCGTCTAATGATTCAAGCGCCTTCTACTCAAACATCGGAATCACAACCAAAGCTTCACAAGTCATACCCTTGGGTAATGGTAATCACAAACTCATTCCCGATCCTATGTACAAACAAGGCGATCTTGATGCACACGTGGGAAGCTTCATTAATCAACTAGCTCTTTTGATTAGCCAAAACATGAATTCTCTCCCACGAACCAACAACAACCTCGAGCGACATCTAACCCACACAATCAAGCTCTTGTTAAAGATGGAAGGATCGTGGTGCAACCAGTTCGGGAAAAGCAGTATGATCGGGGAAGGGTGGTCTTGGTAGAGGTTATGTGGGCAATCGAATCGAGGAAGGAATGGTAACCAAGGTCAAGCTAAGCCGATCAAATGCTATAAGCGTGGTGGTGAGGACACATTGCAAGGCGCACATCTCCAAAGCGTCCCGAGAATCGATTACCGAGAGATAAGATCTTCTGGCACAAGCTCGGGACAATGGAGTTGCTTTGAATGAAGAGGAATTGCTATTTCTTCTTGAGGCAATGCCAAGACCTATGATGCGAGATGTGGATGAGCGACCTATTCGGAGATAGGTCACAATCATCGAATGCCTTTCAAGTCGTGACCGTGATGCATACGACTACGATGTAGATGATGGACCCTCTCGCACACACAATTTTATGGCTAGCATTTCTCCAATGGTCTCTCCCAAGGTCTCTTCTTCACCACAAGGTGGCCCATCCAAGGACAAACTCATCTCGGAGGTATTAAAACTATACGATGATCTTGATGTGCAGATGCATGACAAAGTACAACCAAGCTGAAACTATTGAATCAAATGTTGAAAATATGGGTAATAACAATATTGTCCCATACGATCAATACGTGAAACAAAGTGAAAGTGAAGTTGTACCAAGTGATGCATCTTCTGCGATCAACAATGACTATGTCTTTGATGAATACACTGCATGTGCTCGATGATTCCGTAATTTCGAACTAAATGCCTATAAGGGCGTGTTGCTATTTATGAACAACGTGCAAAATTTGAGTTGACCACTCGTGAGCGAGGAAATGGATGACCAAGTGAGTACGATAATTAGAAAAAGTAAGTTTAGAAGAAGTATTGAAACAAAATTACATTCCTTGCAAGAAAAACTTTCTAAAACATTAAGCAAAACAAGAACTTCAAGAAAATGTGAAAATGCTTAAGCAAGAATTTAATGCAAAGGAATCAAAACTCTTGAGAGATTTTCCAATCGAAAACTTTGAAAACAAACTTGAAAACAAGTTGTACATACAAGGAAACACCATTCGATTGCTCACATGGTCACTAAACATCGAGTCTTAAGCGATAAGCATAGCATTCCCTTGTTGAGGAACCAAATCCGAGGTAATTAAAAGGCTAGAAATGCTCATAAAGTGCTTTATGATGGTAATGAAATCCTTAAGCCTAGGCGAAACCTAGTTGCGTTGAGTGCTTGAGGAAGATAAGAAATCAAATGAAATCACTAGGGAAAAGATGAATAAGAAACAAAATGATCCCAAATGCAAAGAGAAAAACATAATTATCTCTCCTCATGATTACAAGAAGGAAAAGCTGGATTTCATTGAACAAGTTTAAGCCTCGAGACTTTGTTGACTCCCGAACAAGTCTTACGGAAAAAGGATTTAGATAAGCGAAGCGGAAAATATTGTTGAAACAAACCCTCCCTTAGGAAAATGCCTAGAGCGACGGTGTATCCTCCTAATACACCAATGCATCTTGTACCTAGAACAATTGCCACTAAAAGCAAGACATTAATTAGCCAATCGTTATATTTCAACTATTTGTTGATTTTGAGAAAACTTGCAAGAAAAGGATCACACCCCGGGTATAAGCGAAGGAGAAAGGGTTTTGAACAAATGAAAGAATGTTATTTAAGCGAGGTCATGCCCTTCTTTAAACTTCTAAAGATCACTTTGAGAGTCTTAAAAAGGGATAAAGCGATATTAAGGGAATGGAAAAGGAATTTGATGCAATGGTTGTTGAAGTTAGTGACTATGGCGTGCTTTGAAATATAATGAGATTGAGAGAAAGAACACGCATACATTAAATGAGAATCTTATTCTTGAATGTGTTGCTCAAGATGTTTTTTCAACGCTTCAAATTGCTCTATTAATGCTTCCAAATTTCATGAACTATCTGTGTACGAAAGTCTCCATGATCGTGTCATTGAGCTTGAAAAACTAATTCTAAACTAAATGAGAAAATTGAAGCTGGATGATCACGACAATTTGGTTAAACATTTTCTAAACTAGAAGTTGAGTATTTTAATCTACAACTAAAATATCAACATCTCAAAGAAAATGTCAAAACTTCAAATATCAAGACATCTTGGATGCTCGAGTTTGATGCGGTTTTCAAATTAACAAACGAGATGAGCAGATTCAAGCTCGGTGTAACACGATCGAGAAAGTTGAAAGCCCAAATCTCTCAATTAAAGGGTCAAACGAACAATATGACGGGCTCCCAAATGCCTCCCCTTTAGATTCTCGGAATTCTCAAGCGTTTCATCTTCAAAACCTAGTAAATGCTTTACAAAGGAAAGCGAAAGTTTTCTAGAAGAAAATGAAAAGGTTAAACGTCATTTCAATGAGTTATTTGAATCAATTAAAGTCACTCGTAACAAAAACAACGAACAAATAGCTTCATTGCAAAAGGAAATTGAGAATCGAAGGGTCGGGTAAAAGGAAAATGCCAATGATCAATGAGGAAAATGTTGTATCTAAGGTTCCTCTTGTAATAAATATGCTTTATCGTGACATATGTTCCTCCTCATCTAAGGAACAACAAACTTGCCATTCAAACATACTTCTCATCCCTTAAGGATTGCCTAGAATGTCTGCGTGAGATTGTTGAAGAGGATAAACTAGAAACCTCATGATAATGCAATTGGACATGCATGCTTATATGCCAAACGATCTCAAGAAATCTTAGAATGCTTGATCACAATATGCCCAAAGACATTAGGTGAGAGAGTTAACCCTTTGATTCCATGCTCAATGCCTAAAGCCAAGTATGATATGCATTCGATTCCCAATATTACGAATGTGAACCGTAGTGTACCCTTGAGTAGCTCGATTCTAGATCGATCAATGCTAGGAGAGAGAACTCAAAGATGCCTTCTAGGAGTACTAATCTCGGTACCTCTAGTTTTAAGAAAGTGAATCTTAGTGCACTGCATGTAGTTCGGATCGGCACATCTAAGCAGGTGGTGCAAAGAGTAGTAAAACAAACTAATGTTCCCATTCCCCTACAGAGAATGTCGGTGACATTAAAGGGAGCGGTCAAAGTCTCAAGACAATACAAGGAATGATAGGACCTCGCAAGCTAAGAATGTGCCTTTGGAAAAGTAGAAGGACAATCTAGGAACTTTAAGCTTGAATTGAATAAAGCGAATCGTGTTGATTCTAGTATTAGCCATAGGCGTCTTGTAATTAATTCAATTCGATACTATTTGCAAACCTTGTACCGATGATTGCTTGAATTACATTTCTAATCATGAATGTGGTGTCAATGTTTTGCCTAATGATGTTAATTGTCCGATTAATATTGTTAATGCTAAAATTCATGCTAAAAGGGCTAAAAGGCAAAAGCGAATGAAAGTTAGAAAACAATGGAAACCCACATGAAGAACATTAATGAGAATAGGCTTTTATTGGATACTGTTGGTCATAAGACTAATCGAGATAATGCCCACTAGAAAATGGATGCCTCTTGGTAGAACTATTCCCTTAAGAAGTGGTCACTTGTAAGCAGGGCTATCTGAGACACTAGTATTGCATCTATTCACAATGATTCCATTACCTCACTTTACGATATGAATGCTTCTATTTACGATGTGGGTGGTCCAACCATTGTAACTAACCAAATGGAACCCATTCTTGCATGGGGATCCCAATTATCGATTATCCATTCTTGTCGTGTTCAGCTGCGGATCGTTCAAATCGATTACGTGGTACCGGACTGTTTGTTCCAACATATATTTGGAGACCGGTCGCGGCTCATGAACCGTGAGCAAATTCATCGGACTGTTAGATTTGGTAATGATCATTTCGATTGCTATTATGGGTTATGGAGATTATGTTGTTGGTGATAGTGTCATCTCTAGAGTGTATTATGTGGAAGGTTTAGGTCATAATTTGTTCTCTGTTGGTCAATTATGTGACTACGATCTAGAAGTAGCCTTGAAAACATACACCTTTGTTAGAGATCTTAATGGTAAGGAAGCTGTTGAAAGGAACTCGTGGCTCAAACCTTTACACCATCTCTATCGATGACATGATGAGGGCCTCTCAATCGCTTGTTATCTAAGGCTTCAAAAACAAAGTCATGGTTATGGCATCGTCGTCTCAATCACTTGAACTTGGCACCATCAACGATCTTTCGAGAAAGGACTTAGTTGTAGGTTTACCTAGACTAAAGTATGAAAAGGATCATCTTTGTTCGGCATGTCAATTGGGAAAAAGCAAAAGTATGCCCATAAACCCAAACCTACTAACTCGTCACGAAGTTCTTCATATGATTCATATGGATTTATGTGGACCAATGAGGTGCAGAATATCTTTGGGAAGAAATATGTGTTAGTTGTGGTTGATGATTACTCTAGATTCACAGGTCAAGTTCTTAAGGACAAAGGATGAAACTCGATATCATCATCAAACTCATCAAGCATTGCGAGTTCGACTAAACAAAGCGCCGAATTATCGAGCAGACAATGGGCGGGTTTGTCAACAAACAACTTAGTGAATTCTATGAAAGCGTTGGAATCGACCATCAAAGAAGTGTTCCACGAACCCTCAGCGAGCGGTGTAGTTGAAAGGCGAAATCGTACTCTTGTTGAAGTTTGCTAGAACAATCTTGATCTACTCAAAGGTTCCAATGTTTCTCGGGCTGAAGCAATTGCCACTTGCATGCTACACACAAAATCGTTCTCGATTCACACTATTCATGGAAAAACTCCATATGAACTTGTCCACACAGAAAACCTAATCTATCCTTCCTTCGTGTGTTTGGTGCATTGTGCTATCCAACTAATGAGGTCAAGACTTAGGCAAACTTAGAGCCAAAGGCGACATTGGAGTATTTGTAGGATATGCATCAAACAAAAGGGATACCGAATCTACAACAAAAGAACCCGAAATATCATGGAAACAATTCACGTTACGTTTGATGGTGACCGGTCAAATGGCTCTGGACACTCCATTTCGGGACCCGCACTTCAAAGCAGTCCCATTGGTTCATCCCTTGTTCCAAACTCCTCTCAAGAAACTCCATATGTACCTCCATCCGAAGATGATGTAAAGAAATTGTTTGATCCTATGTTTGATGAGCTGTATGATTCAATTTCTAATGAGGAGTTGATCCTACAACGGAGGATGCTCATATTCGAGTGAATGAAGTCAACCCTCGGTCTCAATATCTTTAAGTCAAGAAGCACTGCTGCGATCCTTGATCTCATCAACAAATCATCATTCTTCAAATGTACATCATGGAAATGTTTTGGCATCAATGATGAAGTTAATCCTTTGCTACTCACGAAGATGCTCCATTTGAAAACATATTTGCTACTCACGAATCATCATCGAACCATCTTCTTGAGGAGACATCGACTCGGCTACCTCGGTTCCTCAACAAGCGCCACATGAACACCTCGGAAAATGGACTCACGATCATCCATTAGACAACATCATTGGAAATCCTCTCGTCTGTATCAACCCGGAAACAACTTGCAACCGATGCCTTATGGTGCTTCTTCAACTCCGTACTTTCTAAGATCGAACCAAAAGATGTTAAATCGCCATGAATGAAGATAGTGGTTTAATGCCATGCAAGATGAAATTCATGAGTTTGATCGTCTTGATGTATGGGAGTTAGTACTGCTCCAGGCGTGCTATGATTATAGCTCTAAAATGGATCTTCAAAGTAAAACTTGATGAGCATGGTGATGTGTTGAAGAACAAGGCTCGATTAGTTGCTAAAGGATATCGTCAAGAGGAGGTATAGACTTTGAAGAATCTTTGCTCTAGTTGCTCGAATCGAGGCAATTAGAATCTTTCGGCTAATCTTGCTAGTAAGAACATGGTAGTTTATCGGATGGATGTGAAGGCGGCATTTACGAGCGGAGATCTTAAAGAAGTCGTCTCGTCGACCAACTGAAGGATTTGTGAATCAAGAGCATCCTACTCACGTTTATCGTTTGAAGAAGGCTCTTTACGGTTTAAAGCAAGCTCCAAGGGCATGGTATGATACAACGTCAAAGTTTCTTCTATCAACCGGATTCATCAAAGGAGCGATTGATCCTACATTGTTCACCGGAAGTCGAGCAAACATTTGATTCATGTTCAAATTTATGTTGATGATATTATTTTGCCTCGTGACCCAATGGAATGTGATCGTTTTCAAATGAAATGAGTTCAAAGTTTCAAATGTCAATGATGGGACAAATGTCATTTTCTTGGGATTACAAATTTCTCAAAATCCGGAGGCATTTTCATAAATCAATCTAAATATGCAACAGAGATTTTAAAGAAATTTGGATTTGATTCAAGTGACCTGTTGACACCCCATGATTGACCGAACCAAACTAGATGAGGACCTCTCGGGGATCATGATTGACCAAACAAAATATCGGAGTATGATTGGATCCACGATGTATCTCACTTGCTAGTAGACCGGACATCTTGTTCATTTGTTTGCATGTGTGCTAGATACCGAGCTAAGCCTACTAAAAGCACCTTGAAGCGATTAAGCGGGTCTTCGGTATCTCAAGGAACCATCAATATGGGACTATGGTACCGAAGGACACCGGTATGTCACTAACGGCCTATGCGGATCTTGATCATGCGAGTTGTCAAGATACTCGTCGAAGTACGTCGGGAGGTGCTCGGTTTTGGGTGATAAGCTCGTGAGTGGTCTTCAAAAAAGCAAATGAGTACTTCTATTTCCTACAGAGGTGAATACATAGCCATGTCATCTTGTTGTGCTCAAATCTTATGGATGAGATCTCAATTATCGACTATGGCTTTGAATTCAACAAAATCCTCTGTCTTGTGATAATAAAGTGCTATTGCTCTCTCATGCAACAATGTTCAACACTCAAGAGCAAAGCATATCGACATTCGACATTATTTCATCGGGGAACAAGTGGAAAAAGGTGTAGTGGAACTATATTTTGTGAGGTGCGAATATCGGTTAGCGAGACATCTTCACCAAAGCTCTTCCAAGAGAACGTTTTGAGTTTATTCTTCCACGACTTGGCTTGAAAAGCCTTCAACGTAAACACTCAAACGTCTTGAGGAGGAAGAAGAGGAGTAAAGGTCTATCTTCATCTATCTCTTGTATATATCTATTCAAAAACAAAATACAAAATTATAAAACCTTCAAAATCAAATAGAAAAATATAAAACTTTCAAAATCCATAAAAATTTGAAAAATTGAAAAATCTTCAAAAATATTGTCATTTGTCATGTTTCTCTCGATTCGATAATATCTACGGTCTTGATGTTGTCATTCAAAGAATGACACGGGACTTTAGATGTTGTTCGAATTTTATATATATATATAAAAAAAAAAAAAAAAAAAAAAAAAAAAATGGGAGAAAGAGAAACAATGGTTTATTGTCATTTTCGAGCAATAACCGGTTTTTAAAAGAAAGAAACGAGCCATGTTTTATCATGTTTTCAAAATTCCATGCTCGATTCTATAAACATTTATCTCTTTGAAAACTAAATGCTTTGAAAAATAACTCGATCTCTATTTTTGATAATCATCGGGACTTATTTGTCAAAATCTCTATCTCTCAATCAACAACCTATGTCATTGATTGAGGGGAGAATGATTTCAATTAAATTAAAAAGTTATTTGGCATTAAATTGTTTTCAAAAGATATACATGCATGTTTTATCAATGGGTTTAAAGTCTTCAAATCCGATCCTTATCGGTTCAAACGCTTTCACAATCAAGTCACAATTCTCCTTAAAAGCTTTCAAAATCAATTTAAATCTATAAGAGATCACAAATTTCAAATGATTTGATAATTGTGATCGGGGAGAATGTGTGATTTAAATTGGATTTAAAGCGATAATTCGGTAAATGGTTTTATAAGTATGTACATCTTTGTTCTTCTCACATGTGACAAACGATTTCAAATTTTCAATGCACATGTTGAGAGAGAGCACCTATCTTAAACCTATGATTTGAAGCGTGATCATTTATCCCAATGTGCAAGTTCCTCTAGTATGTGCAAAACTCTTTTCTAACCTCGAGGCACATATTGAGGGGAGCAAATTATGGAAACCTCATCCTTCCGGAAATGCTTTATCTTCTTGATTTGATCAAGGAAGTGATGGTGATATTTTTAGAAAATGGTAATCAAAGAAGTAATTTCTTCCTCTTGCCTCCGTGTGCAAAACGATTTCAAACATTTGATGCACATGTTGAGGGGAGCACTTATTCTAAAATATCAAAAACAATTCGGTACAAAATGCTTTGATAATATATCACAAGTATCGATTGACTTTCAAATGGTTTTCAATTGGTTCCAATGGCGGATGAACAATACCAGATAGACCGACCAACTTTACTTTATGTACGGTGATATAAGGATGATAAGGTTAGGTATTTTGTTCCCACGATCCGCCGAGCCGGAGGGATCTACCGAGGACAATCCACTAGATAGTGTAGAGTCCTTAGGTATGATGAAAAAAGGAGAAAAGTGAGATATGGGAAGAGTGCGGATCGAGACCGAGCTAGAATGGAATAAACCCAACAAGGTTCTAGTTATGAAGTCTCGGTAAGCACTTGAAGGGTGAAGAATGAAAAGAATTGAATGAGAAAAGGGTGAAAACAAATAGCCTCCAATTATTCAACCTTAGGCGGAACGGGTTCAATTCATAAGCTCTTGGTGGTTACCAAGGTAACATCGGTATTGAAGACAAGGCGTCATGGACCCGGTGGCGCTTTGCACTTCAACTTCCCAAACCACTCAAGTTCCTCTTAAAAGGACTTGTTTCATTCTCACGGGAACCGACATTATCTATCGACTTTCTCTTAGAGATTGTTGATATTGAAGAAGGAGACCCTCTCCTAGTCTCCGACACGGGATCCAAATATGCACAAATTGAGTCTAGAGCCATGAGATCATCAATAAATCTCATTGGGACACTTTCAATGAAGACTCTACATTTCACACAATGTGGAAGAGAGATTATATCTTGAGTCCCACGCATTATCCTTGTGGTATTGCGGAACATCCGAGTGATGTGTTTACATATACACAATGAAGATGGAAAGCCTTCGAGCCAACATCTAACAAGCTCTGGTAGGTGGCATGTGAGATCTATTATATAGATCAACCATGTGACAACCGAGCAGAAACAATGGGCGATTCAATCTTTTGAATCAATCTCGGTTCGAGTTATGGATTGACGGATACCTTTGAAAACCGGTCTTTGTGCTTAACAACTCTTTTCTTTAGCATATCGACCGTGTACTCATTTTTTCAAACCAAAGGTGTTTTATGATTGATAATTGATTTTCAATAAAACCTTCGTTGTATTGCAAAAACAATTTCTATTGAGCAATACACGATTGTTTTCAAATCTCTTTTCATCAATCGGTGGACTTAAAATTATTGGTTCACTCACTCCGTGTTGTCTTCTTTAAGGCGTTCGGTTTGAGAACAACTAGAACATTACGAAACCACGTCAAGGAAATTCTTGAATTATACCGATCACAGGGCGGTTGTATCGATCAGCGGGAACCGTGGGCGTGTACCTCAATTCAACGAAAGTGATCAAAGACACTTTCGTGCGATTTGTTGCTAGCTGTTGTATGCGGTACGCCCGACGTTTGCAATCGATCGTAATGAAGTGGTCAATCCATAGCCGCATGCTCACTTAACACATTCATCTCAATAGAAATCATGATTAGTGCATCAATGACTCGATATTTTCACTCCAAAGCTTCGGCTGCGCCAATATCATGATTCAACAAATGCTTCCGCTACTCGATGAGAAGTCATCATGATCCGAATGTGAGCATGTCGGTCCTAAAGTCACAACACCACAAAGGATGTATTAGAGATTTTTGATAGTGATGATCTCAAAGATGGCTCAAAATTATTATCACGTGGATCGATAAAGACCTCCACTTGGAGTATCCAAACATGCAATGTGAAGAATCAATGACTACGAGCTTAGAAGCAAAGGACTACATCAAGAATGCAAGAACAATATTTAATGTAATATCTAGTTGTATTCAATGTAATTTTGGTACATGATTGAGGTGACCTCCTTAGGGAGATTGTTAGGAATTAGAAATTCCGGTATTAAAAGTCGGTCACCTCAAGTATATGTAATCGTTAAGCTCGTAGTCGTAGTTCTTTAAGTTAAGTAGTATTTAGTTTAGTAACACCGTGGAGGACAGACGGGTCTTTACCCATCTGTATGCCCGATCCAGACCCGATGTGTGGCGATTTATGTAAGACTATAAATACTCTCTACCTTCCAAGGTAGAGAGTTGGAGCTCATAATAATATCTTTCACTTTCTCTCACTAAGTTCCCTAAACCTCTAACTTTCTCTCTCTAGAATTCCATCTATATGCTACTTTGTGTTATGGTTTGATGTGTATGTGAAAAGTTATATCTTCTGACATGTTTACATGGTAAACTTTGTTATCTCCACCTTCTACAAGTACAAGTCTTGTGTACAACATTAACTACACATTGGTCACCCCATGGTCCACTAACACGAAACTTAGATCCCCATTCCATAACATATTATACTTAATGACCTCTTTCTTAATAGCCTCTAGCATGTGTTGTGCGGTTGGTGTTAATGGCCCATCACTCTTCTCAATCACCATAAGAACATGCATTATCCTCTTCATACAATATTCTCGATGTATTCTAAGGTCGTAATAATAGGTTTGCTTAACCCTCTTTAATTTTCTCATGAAACACTTGACACATGTTATTAAGTAACACATCGAGTAGCTCTCCTAAAGATGACAAGTAATAAACATGTATTAATTGTAGCTATTTATCTGCATTTATGATGACAAAGTAAGTGAAACAGATAGATCACTTACATGAAAATGTGACCTTGACCAATGGATCGGTGGTATCTTACTTAACCAATCATGGGTAATGGATGATTAAGTTTCTTGAGATCGGCCATAGCTTTAAACCTACACAATTGCTGAGGTCATTGCACATTTCCACAGATGGTCTTTATAGGCCCTACCTTTCCATTGCAATTTCATTTTCTCATGTATGCTTTTAATCTGAAACTGTGTTTCGCACTTTCAAAACACGCTTTCTGACTCTACTTATATCCGCACAAAATCAAATATCTTTCCGTCTGTTTCAAAATAGTGAGACTTAAATTCATGAACAGAGTAAGAGAGTACCTTATTCATGTCAAGAATAAAAGTGATGCTTGAAATTGGCCCAAGTGCTAAATCATCGGATAAACAATGAAGAAACCAAGTCCATGATCCTATGTTATCCGAATCAACAAAAGCATAAGCGAAAGGGTATATACCATTGTTGCTATCAATTCCACAACATCATCGGTTGACCATTGAAAGGACCACGAATTGGAAAAGCGGCCAGCCCAACAACGATCTCCCACAATCTTTAAATCCTTGCTTGAGGCACCTAAACAAACATACACTCTTGAATTCTCGGTTGGAAGAGACTCATCCGGAGGTCGTTCCACATTCATCTCCACCGTCGTATTAGGGTTTTCTTCGCAACTCTTGAACATAATCTCTCAACATGGTAAATTGAAGCTTGAATTGACCCCGATGGCTTTTATAGCTAGGTTTTTGGCCCTTAATACCTTCCGCAGGGACACTTGAAGGTCGTATTGGTTGGTAAGTTGATTATGCATCGACCGACAGGAAGCTCGGATTTGTTTCAACTTGTCTTTGTAATTTTCATGTGAGATATAGCGAAGGTCAAAAGCTCGACTTCCTTGATTGCAAACAAGTGTGTTGCTCATTATATGTTACGACCGACCGGATACTGTCTCACCATTCCCGCCGACAAACAATAGCCATGGGCGTAGTATTTCGAAGGGTCCTTTTGGCGAAAGCAATGCTCTTATACCCCTTCGCTTAATGGACTTCTAGATGGGCCAATATTCGATCCGGACCTTCACTGGGCCTGAACTGAACACAACCCCTACACACGACCCTTATTCTTGTTTTGTCATTCTTCAAAAAACAACTCCTCCTAGTTTCTATTGAATGCTCTTACTAGCTTTTTACTTCCCTGCGAGAGCAAACTCGACCAAGATAGAAAAAGTGGTATAAACGCCATTAGCAAAGTGTGCGTGTTGGAAACTAACATGGTCACCGCAAAATACTTCATCAACCATCACGGGTAAATCATTTACCAAATGCACATCATCACTTATATAACATGTTGTTCCTTCTTCACCGAATCGATGAGTCGACCTACTTGTAGCATACCAAGTCGTGCATCATTCTCTTGACAAGTGTTATCTTGATTTGGTTCAACTGCATTGCCAAATTCACTAGTGTCACTCGCTTTAACGAGACTAAGATCAACAACAAGGATCCTCTTCCATGTTATCACGAGTCGGTTGAAACAGACTTACATCCACATCGGGCTCCTCAAAGTCGTTATTCACATCAAGTAGTGGTGCACTGCTTTGTGTAAATGCTTGTCTGTGTCAATTGAAACAGATTAACCTCAAAATTTTCGGGCTCCTCAAAGGTGTTATTGACATCAACTAGTCTTTGTTCCACCGTTGTCAAAGTCCTTCCCCGAATCACTCTAAACAGATTAACCTCAACATTATCGGGCTCCTTTAGAGCATTGTCCTCATCAACAACTACTAAAGCACGCTCCTTTGTTTTGAGCAGTTGGCTAGCAAATGAGCAGTCTAAGGTGGAAAAGAGTGGCTCAATGTTTGGCAAATTGCTAGCTTCACCAATATCATTGGCGTCCACGTGCAATTGTGTAAGTTGGATAAACCGATCTAGGCGGTGTTCATTATCTATATCATCTAACACCAACCGTCTACAACATGATTGAATAGCCGCAGAGCAACTTTTCTCTATCTTCATCCATCTCCCAAAACACGGTCTTAATTGATTGTGGGGACATTTCACAAAATTCTAATCTAGTCTTCCCTGTTTCAACATACACGTCTATCGCCTTATGTCAGTATGACAACATCTTTCAACAAGTCTAGATTAGCGGGTTCACGGAAGAAAACAAACCGTAAATCTAATGTACAACCGGGCTTAAGAAAGTAGAAATAATTGGTTTGTCCGGACTATAACCGATTTGGGTCATGAGAGCATCCATTTCATCAACATATATCTCTTTTATTTCAACAAGATCAACAAGGCATTTCTTGCCTCCTTGATATATCCTACCGGAAAGTATTTGAATGTACCTTCATAATGGAACATCATGCTAAGCGATCCAGTTCACCCGATGTATAAAAAATGTACAAAAACTTTGTTAAGCTAAAGTTACCTAAAGGGAATAACTTAATCACTCGTACTAACATATGATTGTAATAGGCTCTAACCAAAAAGACTTACAATATCTCATCGACCGCAGATCTTTCCTCCGTTTCACGATCATCATATAAAGGATATTCCTTACCGCCACATGAGTAAATCCAAGGTGGTTGTTTGTTATTTTCTTACTCAGTTATTTGATTTTATGATAGACATTGCCTTAGGGTTTTGGGTAGGCTTCAAAACAAGTTTGGGGATGAGCAATGAGTACCGGTTTTGTTATATTGTACAATATGGCGGAAATTGGACAAGACAGGTTATACAGTGTATACCACATAATGACTATTCTACCCTCAGTACCATGATTACGGGTTTATTTTGGGTATAAGAACGTTGACAACGCCGTTATTGGTCAAAGGACCAATCTGGCATTTAATCGCTACTGTTTGGACCCGTGGCGATGATTATGCCCGGTTTCGTCCCATCGCGATCCTCCACTACAAGTTTAGGGACCAACGATGTATTTTAGTCTACATTTTAAAAACATTTTCCCCTTGAAAAACTTCAATTGTCTTCAAATCATTAATCAGAACCCTTAATTTCTCATCTATAGCCATTAGAAAAAATTTTGGGTTTTGATTTGAACATTCATGTGTAGAAAACGAATACAACCCTTTTTGTCTTCACTATTCTTAGAACCTACGATTTTTTCATCACAAGTTTTCAAAACACAAACTAACTTTGTTGTTTCCAACATCAAAGTTGAGGTTTCGATAAAACGTGTTTCAAAAATTTGAGATTCTTGAAATTTGGCTGTAATATGTTCTTCACCTACCTTAGTCTCCAATGTCTTTTCTTTAATCTTAACATCGGCCTTTGATACTTCAGGTTTTGGTGCGGCGGGACCATAAGATTCTCTTCTCTCACCATGAGAAAAAGGTAGAGATTTTGTCAAAGATCATACATGCCCTTAACCTCACGTCGCTATGGTTTACCAAACAAAATATGGCACTCATCTATATCATCCACAATGCTAAGTACTTACACTTTATAAAATTCCCCAATGGACATCTGAACTCCAAAAGCTTGGTAACCCTCAATTGGACAAACCTCCATCGGTAATTTTAAAAAGTCTACCAATTTTTTTGAAACCAAATTATTTAAACTACAATCATCAATGATTAAAGAACATACCGAATCATTAACTAAAATATTTGAGCATAATAACTTGGTTGTGACAACCAAACTCTCTCTCTCTCTCTCTCTCTCTCTCTTATTGTTGAACGGGGATTGGTTGCATCTAGGGCAGTCAATATATTCGCCTATAGTTAGACGAATTCTTGAACCTTCATAGTTGCTAGCCTCGCGATTCTTGTGGATTGATGCTAGTTGGGTCCGACACGATCACGCAAACCATGAAAGATAAGAATAACAGTTCAAGCAAGTGACGAAACTGATGAACATCAACATTGAGGTTGGGTTTGCATGAGAACGACTCTACCAAACTAATATCACCATTTGTACTTTTCAGCTTTATAAATCTTATTATAAATGAATCAAAGATTTAAAAGGGATAACATGCGGAAAACTATCCCGGTTGATGATAGATTAACTCTCCAAATATTAAACGACAAGAGGCAGCTAGCTTTGCTTTGTTGTTCCTAGAGAGGAGGATTCTAACTATAATACTTTGTATTATTTTCTATGTTTGAATCTCTACTTAACTCGGTTACAACCTTTGGTTTACATAGGAGGGGAAACAGTGGATGCACATGGTGCATAGTAACTTGACAACGTGCAATAGATAGGCACGTGCTTAGTAAGCTAGTCTTGAGCGTACTTTCGACTTACCCGATTTGACAACTTATAGTCCCAATGCCTTTTTCTCGTATATCGATAAGTACTCGAACGTATCTTCTTCAAGAAGTTTCCCGCCCATACATTCAGAGGATGGGATTGTTTAAAGTGAATTAAGTCTTCAGAGTCAGAGAAACATTTGTCAGATCTCACTGACCTTGGTGTTGTTTGTAGCTCCTTGTAAATCACTCCCTGACACCGCAACATTTTGTGAAGTGTTTTCTTTAGTTGGTCTTTGACGTCCCTAAAGCTAGACAGTTGGTTGAGCTTTGTACAACACTCACTGATTTCTTTTATCAGTGAATAACACCTTCTGAATAATAATCAGGGAGACATGTTCTCTGATAACTATCAGGGAGTATCTCACTTATGATAACTATCAGGTTCATATTGATAGTTATGAAGTGACATCCTCTCTGATCTTTATTAGAGACTTTTATGCTCACTAACATTCATAGGGTGTATTAGGCTATTTTATGTTTAAATGTTTTCAGAGACAATTTGAGTCGATTTCAGACCCAACAATGCCTAACCTAAAATCACGGAACGTAGTTATTAAAGCATAATGTAACTTATGTCAAGTTCTTTTAGAGATTTTTTAAAACCATGATCCATGTACTCTACAAATCACACCCCACCAACAATATGGGTTTTGATATCATCTACACCATTCACCATCCATGATACTAACTAGCTTTAGATGCAAACTGATGCAGGACGGAAAGCTTAATTTTGTTAACCTAATTAAAGGGTTGATAACGAGGATAAAATATCTGAGAAATAAAACCCAAGAAGAGAATAACTCTAAAACACAAGTTTATTAATAAAATCCAAGATATTTTACAATGTAATAAGCCATATATGTATGGGAAAAGGCTTGGGAGAAAGTTATCTTCTCGCTCATGACACCTAATTAAACTTAAAAAAGGTTATAGATAATAAAGTAAAACTGCATTCGTATTCTTTACGCGGTAGCTACTTGAAAGCTGAAACTAATCCGCATTCGAGAGCTTTACGTCGTAACAAGGTTCAAAGTGTTACGCCCGTAGCGAAAAATAAGATTAAAATTTTTTCTATTTGAGACTTCTACACAACTCTCATATCTTGTCTACATCAATAACTATGTTCATAATCCACTATTTATCTAGTTACTCCATCCATATTGCGAGTTATGGATTAGATCGGATATTCACTTAATCGGGTGATGTTTGTCATCCCTAGTGTATGCCAATTCTATGATGTCTAGCATGCATCACTTTAATAAGACTCGAACCTCCAACTTTTGCATATAACTTCTTTTACAATTTTGGTCGATTGATCATTTTTGTAAACGATATTCTTGGGTTGCAAAATTTTGATTAAGCCTCTTGCCTACTTGCGAATGTAATCTTATATGGATGTGTTGAAAATTGAAGACATGTAAACGTAGTTGTTACCAAAAACATTTACAAATCGTAAATACACAAGATCGAAACTTAGAAACCCTAAACTTACGCACAATTAACCAAATTATCTAATGTAATCTTTGTTATATCTTTGTACATGGGAGTTAGCTCTTCTTACGGCCAAAACATATAAGTCAAATATTGACCAATGTTTGAAATTTCTGAATGGTAATGCAAAGTGTATAATACAAATATCGAATATTACAACAATGTGATTGAGGCCTATAATTCACGAGTCCTAAAATAAAATAACGCCTTTCGTGCGGGTCGGAACTTACCGACAAGCAATTTCGCTACCTTAGGACCGTTATAATTCTGACCGCCGTTCACAAATTTGAATCTGGAGGCCTTGAGCCTTTAAGAGATAGGGGTCTTTGTCGGACATAGATTGAGAATCGCCCGATTAGTGTATTTGTTTGAGAATACAACAATCTAAAACCTTGAATTTGACAAATCTAAATGATGCTTCATGATGGATTTTGATGTTGTATAGATAGTGTATGAAAAGGTTCCAAAAACCATTGCAACTCTTAAAGAATACCGTTATGTTATTATAACTGTCAAAAATAAACATGCAATTGTTCATGGAACTTCACAATGAAAAACCTAATTCTAGGTTATTAAAAATAATTTCAAATTTTCATTTAGAGCACCAAAACCCATCTTTTGACCATTTATCATATATATTAACTATACGGTAGGGTTATTAAAAAGTCTCTTAGAATAAAAAGACTAGGAAGGCAAATTTTGATGCATCACAGTTATAAAGTTACTACATCGGTCACTGCATCACAGTTATAAATTTTAGTGCGTCACAGTTACTGCATCATAGTTATAAAAACACTTAGTGCATCACAGTTATTAAGTTACTATATCATATTATAAGTCACTGCATCACTGTTATAAATTTAGTGCATTATAAACTTTTATTCTTTTTATTTTAAGACTCTTTTTATTTTAACTAGGGGTGTTCATGGGTTGGCTAATATCCGAATAAATCGAAAACCGAAACCGAACCGAACCGACAATAACCGAACCGAACTCATAACCGAACCGAATTTGCTAAAACCAAACCGAATCGAATTAAATATTCCGTTTTCGGTTCGGTTATGGTTTTAGCAATCCAAACCGAAAACCGAATTCAAATAAATATATATATTTTTTTATATATTTATATTAAAAAAATATATCAAAACATTTTTTAAAGTTTTTTTTTCGCTAAAAATATATATAAATAAATGAATAAATAATTAAATTTATGTAATTCAGGTTATTCGGTTTGGTTTTTGGTTATGAGGGTTCGGTTTTCGGTTATTTGGTTCGGTTTAATCAATTTAAATTCGGTTCGGTTCGATTCTCGATTATACCCGGAAAAAAAAAATTAACCGAACAAACCGAACCGAACAAACCGAACAACCCGATAACCGAACCGATGAACACCCCTAATTTTAACCCAAACCTTAACTATACATATATTAAGTCCAATTAAATCAAAAAAAATTTAAAACTCATCATTAAGTCCATTACTAAAGACTTGATCCATCTGGAAGTCATTTGTAGAAAGACATTATAAGGCATGACGGAGTGGAGAGCGGGTAGTGGTGCGGGTACCAAGTACCCGAGCGGGTACACCGCCCCGCCTAGCTCGGGTACATGTTCGGCTAGGGAAATCGAGCTCCAAGCTCGAACGAGTACCCGTGATTCTCTTTGATAATTCGACCGTTGCAATACTCAAACGGTAACATGCATCAACTAAAAAAAAAAAAAATTCCCTTTAAAACCAAATAACATACACTCATTTCTTTCAAAAAAACATACACTAATCTCTAAAAAAAAAAAAAAAATTACCCCCACCTTTAAAAAAAAACACACACTAATCTCTCCAAAAAAAAATGTCTTCCGATTCTTCCAATTACGTTATTCCGTCTTCGTCCGACGAGCTATCCGGGTAGAACATTGAATGGATCTTGGGCCAAGCCGGTGTTCGACGACGTGTGGTAGCGGAGTTACTAGGCAATTTCTCCATGACCGTCTTCGATATGATCTCACGGAGCACGAAGACGTGAATACTCACGATCTCGATGATTAGTGGGTTTTTTATTTTAATCTAGTTATTTTAAGTATTATGTTATGTTTTTTTTTTTAAGTATTATGTAATTTTTTTTTTTTTTTTTTTTTTAATGAAATGGTATGTTTTTTTTTAAATATTGTATGTGATTTTATGTATTAAAAAATGGAATTCGGTCTTGCAGTACCACCTCCTCCACTTAGGGTAGAATTGGGTATTTTTGAGTTGGAGGGTTTTTATTAGATAGAGGTGAGGTGGCACCCAGAGTATTAGGGTACCACTCCCTCCACCCTAACGATATGATAGTTTCGTTGTGGGCTCCGCCAAGTCCCAAGAAAAAAAAAAAAAAAAAAAGAAAAGGAAAAAAAAAAAGTTTGAGTAATTATTAAGTCATCATCATCGCACACTGGCTATATTGAATGTAAGGGTTTGATTACCGATACCTAACTCGACCGAAGTTAAGCAGGTTTGGGTTGAGGATAAGCAGTTTGGGTAAAGCAGGTCAACCGTCTAACCCGCTTAATAAGCGGGTTGTGTTTGGGTTGAGTAAATATTAAATGGTCAACCCGCGAACCCGTTTAAGTATATAAGATCTTAAAATAAAATATATAACCTTGGTTTTATGTTAGATGTAGATTAAATGTATTTTGTCGTTTCTTAGTATTAGTGAATTATAATTTTATACCTTAGATATCATGAAAATTGATCTTATAGTTCAAAATTTTGTCGATAGTTATTTATATGTAATTTTATCATATTTAAGACCTTACATCATTTTTTGCGATTTAAACTAGTTGAATCGACCAACCATTAGCTTTTATTATCTTGACCTATTCTTAAATGGGTTAAGCGGGTCATGAAATGGGTTACACGTGTTATGCATGTGTGGGTTAGGGTTGAGTTCTTGACACGATTAATAAGCGGTCGTGTTTGGGTAAAATTATCTGCTAACCCGCCAGCATGAACCCGAATAGGTTAACACGAACACGACTTCGATTCTGCATTTCTAATTGAATGAATATCAATTCCTCTACAAAACTTGATTATTTATGTTGTTATCTTACTAATCAAAACTCAATTATATATTTGTGTTGCATTTTATTTAAGCATATACAAAAATAATAGTTTGGAATTAACTTCTTATCATCCTGCCAACAATGTTTGATTCATCACCACAAGTTATATGCCAACCTACCTACAACCAAAATATTTATTACTTTGCATTAATTAAACAAGTTGTAAACTTATTTCTAGAAGGTTACTTGTGAGCATGAAGTTTTCTTTCAGTTGACATGTGTTTGGGCACATAATACAACGGATTAATATTTAACATGACTAGTTATGTTATTTTACATGAAAATGAATAAGAATTTGACTCGTATGAATTTTATTCATTTATATTCAACGACTTGGTCAACAAATGTGAATACATTAATTAGTTGACTAGCCACTACCAACAAGAATGACACAGATGTCAGTATCACCCACACACACAAAACAGCTCCAACTGAAAACACAAAAAACGCGAATTACACACGCGAGATGCAAATTAATTCCATAAATTAAAAAGGAACTATTCAACGTCACCAACTTTCTATTTTCATCACATGAACTTAAGTTCTTGACACGTACCGTTCCTTAAGTGATATCTAACTTATTTTTCTTATCTAACAAGCCACACAAGCTTGATTAATATTCCCTTTTAATGAGTTATAAAAATGAATCAATTTTACTTTTCATCGAGTGGAATTATAAACAAAAAAGCTGATATATAGTTCGTCTATCATTCTAGTACGCCATATTTGTCACCTATTAATCATCCGTCGTCAGGTCCGTGTCATTTTGACTAGCATGTATACAACCGTCAACTTGGACACCACATTCACCAACACTTGCACTTGCATCATCTTTGCCATCTCTTTTGAATGTCGAACATGATCCTAGTCCTAGCTATTTATTGTTGAGCAATAAATTTTTACGCGTACGGTAACACCACAACCGAATCTTAACAAGTCCAACTTATAAAAATGATCATTTTCAAGTGTTTGACTCGATTAGTCCTTTAGGTCAAATATATCTAAACTCACACTAATACAAAATTATGACTTGTCTCAAAATGTAAAACACTAAATCTACTTAAATTAATTTTCATCCAAATTAAAAAAAAAAAGAAAATTATTTCAACTTACGGTAATTAGTCGTTGGAAAATGAGTTTTTGAAATGAGTTTTAAATTTTGAATATTATTTAATATATATATATATGTAATATATATTTATATTTCTTGGTAAACTTTATGTTCTCATCGACGAGAGAACATGAACGTAAAGTATGTCCAATTGGAATAGAAATGAATGAGATATCGTGTACCGAAAGTGAGACAAAATCTGAAAACAAAACTATCCCACATCGCTGTAGAGGAAGTGGAGACTAGTTTATACGAAATCATAATATTGGCTATCAAATTCCTTTAGGTTGGTTATGCCCGACTCCTACGTCTTGTGCGGGGGGGTGCGAAAATGGGATTCGAGCTAAAATGAGTTGAAAACACGAACTCATGTGGCCATGCGACCTGCGGACACGAACGCATTCAAATCACCACTCTGTGAGTATCTTTTGCGAGAATTACGGTTAGTATTGAGCGTTGTCTTGCTTAAAACAGACGCTGAATCTGCTTTGCTTTTCTTTAAATAACGTTTTGTAGTGTGTCGTCTGCGTTTATTCTTGCTTTTTACATTCTGTTATTTTATAATTATAATCTGCTTTATTCTTTTAATAAAAGTGTACACCGTTTCCCACATTAGCAACGCATACTTGTATTGCTACGTTCAGTTTGAGCAATGTGGCAAGAATTGTATTTTCATTTGAGAGTGTTAGCATAGTTCTTTCGTAAACACCATCTTTGATTTGTGTTTAACCACAGTGAGGATTAACATCTTTTGACAATCATGATAGGCTAATATACTATGAAGTTTAGAATTAAATGTTCGTTGTGGTAGTTGGCTAGGTGCACCCGTATCCCCTTTAAATTCACATTTCCCCCCTTCTTTCAAATCACATCATTTTTCTCTCAAAAACCATTTTCTCAACTTCAATTCCCTCACATACTTGTATCAATTGTATACAGTGTAATTCAATTATTACAAACTTTATTGAGTGGTAATCCATGGCGGATCATCAACTATCACCACCGGTTGTCACAACGGCCACAACGATTCTTCCTAATTTCATCCTCTCCCAAAAGGTGAAGATCGGTGGGATCACCCCTGGTCCCACGATCCTAAGGATGTCAACCGGACCTCCCACGCGACCCGGCCCAAAGAATGATGGACTGTCCAGTGTTTGATCTCGGGATCGTGGGCGCTTAAACCACCCTCCTTAACTTCCCGAGAGGCCACCCACCCTCTACTACCTCACTGCTACCACTTAACTTCTTAAGTCTCTAACACTAGACCACAAAGCCACCGGTTAATTTCATCCTCTCTATAAAACTAAAATACGTTAAATTAGGCTACCATTACTTAATCTCACACGCTATGTACCTCTTCCTAACCCCTTTACTCGTTATCGTGATTGTCCATTTATCGACACTTTCCACACACGACGTGATCCATTTATGGGACCAACTTCAGTTCAATCTAGTCTCGGTTGTCATATGCTCAGCCTTGTTAGTGTTTCTAGCTACTTTATACTTTATGAAGAGACCAAAAAAGGTGTATCTAGTTGATTTCTCATGTTACAAGCCTGAAGACGCTAGAATTGTAACAAGAGAAATATTTATGGACCGATCAACTCAAGCAGGGACATTTACTGAAGAGAATTTGGCCTTTCAAAAAAAGATTTTAGAACGATCTGGATTAGGACAAAAGACGTATTTTCCTGAGGCAGTTTTGCAAGTTCCACCAAATCCGTGTATGGCCGAAGCGAGAAAAGAGGCTGAGATGGTTATGTTTGGTGCCATAGATGACTTGTTGCTGAAAACTGGGGTGAAACCTAAGGATATCGGGATATTGATAGTCAATTGTAGCTTGTTTTGTCCAACACCATCATTAAGTTCCATGATTGTGAATCATTACAAGCTTAGAGGAAATATTTTGAGCTATAACCTTGGTGGAATGGGTTGTAGTGCTGGATTGATCTCTATTGATCTCGCAAAACAACTTTGCAGGTAATTGCTTCTTCTTCATTTCGAATTCGTACATTTAACTTATAGAGAAAATAATATGAAAAGTCGTTTTAGAGTATAATGCGTAGCTAGCGCTAAAATGGACACCGATTAACAATATTTTCTATATCGATATAAACAACACCGATACACATTTTAGTTTTATACCATAAGTATTTTTATTCTTATATGATCCATGATGGTTATCAAAAATTTATCATCTGTGCGCAGTGCTTGTACATCTTTAAATTTTGTTTGTAAAAAACTAAAAGATATGATCCATTGAGATTGTAGGAAAACATGTTTTATTGGATATATTTCAAGTTTGCAATCTTGGTTATCACGTATATATAGAAGAGTTGCTTTGTAAGTTGACTATTCGAAAACTAACCTTTTTTGTTTGTTTGTTAAAAATAGGTGAACCCGAATTCTTATGCGTTGGTTGTTAGCACAGAAAACATAACGTTAAATTGGTACTTTGGGAATAACCGATCAATGCTTGTTTCAAACTGTTTGTTTCGAATGGGAGGAGCAGCAGTTTTGTTATCAAACAAGTCTTCTGATCGTCGTCGCTCAAAGTATCAACTGATTCACACTGTTCGTACACATAAAGGTGCCGACAACAAGTGTTACGGTTGTGTGTTCCAAGAAGAAGACGAGAACAAGAAAATAGGTGTGGCTCTTTCGAAAGACCTTATGGCAGTTGCCGGTGAAGCCTTAAAAACAAATATCACAACACTTGGACCATTAGTGCTTCCCATGTCTGAACAACTCTTGTTTTTCATAACATTAGTTGCAAGAAAAGTATTTCAAATGAAAATCAAACCCTACATCCCGGATTTCAAGCTTGCGTTTGAGCACTTTTGCATTCACGCAGGAGGAAGAGCGGTTCTAGACGAGATAGAAAAAAATCTTAATTTGACTGACTGGCACATGGAGCCATCTAGAATGACTCTCTATAGGTTTGGCAACACTTCAAGCAGTTCATTGTGGTACGAATTAGCATATTCTGAGGCCAAGGGTAGGATACGGAAGGGTGATCGCTCATGGCAAATTGCTTTTGGCTCTGGGTTCAAGTGTAACAGCGCTGTTTGGAAGGCTTTAAAGACGATCGATCCAGCTAAGGAGAAAAATCCATGGTCGGATGAGATTGATGATTTCGGTTCATGTTCCTAAAATCGAAAGGATTGGTTCTTAGATTTTTATTCCTTTGAAGTCTTAGATATATTTTTATGGTTGCTAATTGAGCCTTTTCTCTGATAGATTATGCAATCTTTTTTCTATAAAGAAAATCTTAATTCTTCAAACCGATACGTAGATTGAACAACATAATTATATAAGCCAAAGTCGAAGGGTATGTAACGTTGTAGATCAACGAGACAAGTTTGGCATGAGTAATTAGTGTTAGGCCAAGTGTACACCCAAGTTCGATAACAGTTTAGGTGAGTATTAGAAAACTTGACTTGTTCAAAGCAAACTTTAATTCAAGTCGAATTCAACATGATTCAACTTTGGGGCGTAAACGAACCTGGACGAACACGAACGGGAAATTGCTTATGTTCGCTCGCTTAACTTTAACCGACAAATAAACGAACACTTAACGCTTAAACGAACTAATTTTCTTGTTCATGTTCGTTTATTAAGAAAATTAGTTGTTCATGTTCGCTTATTAAGACACTAAACGAACGTTAAAACTAACATAAACGATCGAACATAAATGAAGATACATAAACAAACATAAAATTTCTTAATATATGCACAATATATTGTTTTACAAGTGTCGTTTTGTTTAAATGCCAATTTTAAAATTATAAAATTAAAAGATATAATATACGAAAATAAATAAATAAATGAACATAAACGAACGTTAACGAACACATAATCGAACATAAATGAACGGACGCGACTATTGTTCATGTTCGTTCATTTAACTAAACGAACGTAAAATATTGTTCATGTTCGTTCATTTAATAAATAAACGAACATAAACGAACTTTTTACCGAACGATTCATGAAATGTTCGCTAAACGTTCAGTTCGTTTACAGCCCTATTCAACTTGCTTAAAGCTCAACCGAAATTTAATTTGATTCACTTTTAGTTGCGTCATATTAACCCTCTTTTTATATAATAGTCGGATACCCGCACACAACAGCGGTGATAAATATAGTTATATTATAAATATAGTAAATGAATTGCTAACCCAACTCTCACCGCAATTCCCTACCCGGTTAGTGAATTCGTTTCACCACTCTGAATGTATATGTGTTAGTTGTATGTCTTTGCTTGGGTTTCCGTAGTTTTCCCGTGACATCATTATTCTCGCATATAGAAAGACCATCGTAATCTCTTATCCATCAAACACTCCCTCCAAAAGTATATGATTTTGATGAATCAAGATTGTATTAATTAAAATAAAGGTTAAATCATAAAAATTTGAATTAAAATAAAATAAACCCACTAAAAATGTAAAAACTAAAAGCTCATAAAAATATATCAAAATAGATGCTGAGTTAAATAGCACAAAATTTTTAAAAATATGGTGAAATTAGATCATAAAAAAAATAAATAGATAAAAACATATTTCAATTTAAAAATAAAAATTATTTTTTAATTGAGAATTGACGCATGTCACTCGTGATTAGAGCTTGTTGGGAATTAAACGTAGCAGTACTAACTACTATAGGTACTGCTAGGTATCTGCACTAGACTCAGAAGATTACACTAGCGTTACTAATCGCTAGTACATATGGTTTATCTTGCTAATAGGATATGTACGTGTTTTTTAATTATAGAATAGATTGCATGTATATCTTATAAGTTTAGATTGATACGAATATATTATAGTTATCTTGTAAAGGACTCCTAAAGCTATAAAAGGATGTCCTAGGGTTAGATGTTTTGTATGTATCTTTTGGTTAAGCCTCAAGGTTGTAAACCCTAGTAATAAGAAAAGATCACTCGTATATATTATCAATAATATTGAAGCGTTTTGTTACATCTTTGTTTTACTATTCCATATACATTCAATCACCATTGTCTTCTAAAGTGCTAAGTAGTAGATTCCGCATACTACTTGGTATAACCTCAAAGTATCTAATAACACAAGTCTCAAAGGTGTTTAGATCCTCACAGAGCTCATTATCTTATTTTTTTTAGTGAAGCCCACAACTTAAATGCTTTATATAATAGTATGGATTCCTATCATTGACCTTGGTCAACAAGTCTCAAGACCAAGCATAATTGGTTCATCATCCACCAACAAGAGTGACCCACATGGCAATTGCATAATCCGTTCTCACGAACCTCACCATGTTACACACCAATAAGAATCGACACGATTTGTTATCGATTCCAATGATTAAATCAACCAAGATGATAAGAAACACGTTAATGAACTCAAAGGATTAACAATGGAAATAATAGTTTGTTGTTATTAGACTGAATGATTATAGAGAAGAAATACAATCAAAATGAACTGAAATGAAGAGATTAACAAACTATCTAAACTCATTTGGGGCGGGAAAGTTGGTTAAGTGAATATAGTTGTTGGAATTATCACGTGCACCTCATGTGCCTAGTGTAAACATTGTCCACATGCTCCTCAGATGCCTAACTATTATCACCACTTAAACACATAACAAGACACCCCTCTTAAATTAATATTGTCCTCAAGATTAGCAGTCAAAGGTAAGGAATCGCCTTTGAATGTCTTCAATAGGTTCCCAAGTGGTATCCTCCTTTGTCCAATTTGCCCATTGGACCGACACATACATAGCAGCTAAATTGCCCCTTTTGGCTAGTCTTCAATCCAACACAGCAATAAGCTCCACCGATATCACTCCGTCTGCATTCACTAATGGCGAAACTCCTTCATGTTGCACTTAAATTATGCACTTTTTAAGTTGTGATACATGGAAAACATTGTGTTAGGATTTAGTAAATCCATACAGAAGAGTCGGTCACCCCATCTATAGTCTAGCATAAGTTAGCTCGTAGACTTAACGTTATTTAGTAGTTATAGATTAGCATTAGTAACACCGTAGAAGAAGTACGGGTCTTTACCCACTCTTTACCTAATCCACAGCCCGAAGGATGGCGTATGAAACTTGTATAAATAGCCCTCTCCCCACGAGGAGAGGGTGGATGTTCATTTGAAATCTAACCTTCCTATTTTGTTTCTCTCTAACATCCCATTCTCTCATCTCTTTCTCTCTAAACTCATTGAATCACACACTAATCATTTATGGTGTTATGATATCAATAATCTTACAATTGTTATCGAGCCCATGGTTTGATTAGCTAGGTTGTATGTGTGTTTTCTTGGTCGCTTTAGATTGAAAAGTTGGTTTTGGAAAGTTTTTGGTCTTATATTTGGCTTCCTTTGATTCTCACATTTGTGGTGTTAAAGTAAGTGTTTTTAGAGTAGTTATAACCTTCTAGGATCAAGTTGTGCAAAAGAAACCAAGGAAAAACGTTCAAAAGGGTGAATTTTAGATGGTTTTAGGTGAAAAGGTAACTTTGTTCTTCATTGCAATTTATCTCTCAGATAGTGTTCTACGTTGTGATTTGTATTTTTTTTTGTTGTGATTTGTCTGGTTTGGAGCTTCGATTTGATTATAATAGTATTATTTTTGTTGCGGTTTGTGTATAAAGACAAAAGTGCATTTTGACAGCTAGCTAAAAGGACATAAAGGACGATAGTGACACTTGTACCTGATTGAAAGTGACTTGCGGTTTTTCTGGTTCTGCTGCGATTTGTCCCTGCGTTTTGTCAAGTGTTGCGGTTTGTGTTCTTGCGTTTTGATATCTTGCGAGTTGACAGGTTGCAATTTGTGCTGACTGCGTTTTGAAAGTTACGTCTTGGGTATTCTGCGATTTGTCTCCTGAGACTTGACAAGTTGCGGTTTGTCTCTATTAGCGGTTTGATACTTTTGGTTTGATACTTGCGGTTTGTGTCTGCGGTTTGAAGGTTGCGTTTTGGGTTTTCTGCGGTTTGATTGATGCAATTTGAGCTATTTGCAGACAAATCTTGAGTTTTGTCTAGGAGACACCCTGCCCAAAATTTTACCTGGGCTGTAATTTGATTCAAATTTTACCACATCATAATTAAACGACAACTCACCTAATCCAAACACTCCAATATCCCTTTTAACATACAATCACTAATCATTGAATCGATCCAACTGTTATCATAACACGTTCAACTTAACAACATTTCACGGTATTTTACTGATTTTGTTAAAATTCATTAACAACAACATCATGCCTAACACTCCTGATTCAGTGATATCTGAAGTACTTAAATTGTACGATGTTGTTGATAACCATAAGAGTCCCAACTATACAAAATTGTTAAACATGATTGAATCAGCCAATGATAATGTGAGATCTTCGTGCTCGGATTCTGAAAAGAAAGAAGTGCACCAGTCATAGCAACAACATGTTCATGCAAAGGAAACTTGCATTGAACCTTTTCGAAAACTTCATTCACACCTCTCGGTACTTCTAACAGGAATAGATTAACAATGGGATTCGAACGAGCATTTAATGCACTTTTCCGTCAAGATGTATTAACATTCACAGGCACATTGTTCTTGAACTTATGACAACTTAAACAACAACTTGACAGAGAAAAACTTCAAGAAGCAGGATCCAAAGCTGCACTTTAGGTGATCAACAAACAATTTCAGCCATTCTTCAATGGTGAATACACTTGGGATTACGACGATCATATGACTGAAAGGTGCTTTACTAGTCACACTGGAATGGAAGCTGAAATGTTCAGAGAAACATTAATCCAACACATGGATAATGTTAAGAAGTACATTGAGGAAAGAGCACAATTTAATGTTGAGACTATGTAAAACTAGAGG